>CM060950.1:11075325-11455325 GCA_030765055.1 Mantis religiosa | reverse complement strand
GCTGTCAGTTTGGCCACTATGACCAGGAGCTCCGACTGAAGATACTGAACGGCCTTCCCTAGGCCCAGATTTGCTCCCTGAGCTGCTCCTGGCTGGTGATGTAGTCTGGGGATGCCGGCTGTTGATGTTGTTGTTGATGATGCTGAGCACTCAGTTCCTGCTGAGTAGTTGGCGACGCTGGAGGGACAGGCGGTGCCTATCTGCAGGGATACAGGAGGCAGAACGCCTGTGCGGTGAATTGGCTGTGCCCTCCATAGGAGGCAGAGTGGCGGCGGCGGCGGAGGTCCTATTCTGTGCAGACTAAGGTGAGGCTAGAAGCACAACAGTAGTGCACAGGACTCAGCTGCATGCCCGTAGGCGCAGCAGCGGCGGCATGGAGCTTGTCGACCCTGTCGGCGGACCTCAGTGCGCAGCACCCGCCCTACCATTTAATTTACTGAAAACATGTGCTGTTCAGTAATGCGAATTTTGATAATGTTTCGTCTTTGTTTATATTTGTGTTATATTCTGTGATTCATTTGTGGTTATAACATTTAATAAATATCCTGATGATGGGAGAGATGCACACTCCCAAAATGTCGACCTCTAATCCTCTTTTCACCTGGTTTTTGGCTTCCCGAGGACAGCTTGAGCATATTCGTTGCCAGGATAGCTTCAGCTCTTATTTTAGAAGTTAGAAATGTTCGCCTATGTAGCCTAAGTGTTAGGGTGTCTGACTGACGTTTAAAAATCTCGAGTTCGAATATCACTCAAGGTGAGTTATTCGGATAAGGTTGTTCTCCTGGTTTTCCCTTATCCTGAAATGTGAATGTCGGCTAGCCCTAAGCTCTATGGACCCAGGGCTCATTAGGGCATCACTCCATTCATTTCATTCATCGCCCAATATGACAATGTTGGAGGATGTAAATTATATTAAAAGTAACGTAGAATTGCATCTGTTTCTCCAAATGTTAAGTGGGGGATTGCGTTGGACAGACCTTAAGAGTTCTAATTAGCTATATATTACTCTATTTTTCCAATTCCTTAATTGTTGTGTTTGTATCAATTTATGGCGTTAAACAGTTACGACGTATTCTTGGATATTTTAGAAGTAAAGCAGGCTTTTTCATTTTTAAATTATTTGTCAACAGATGTAGCTATAATGAACATCCAAGATACGTAAACCAGAAGAAGGATTTTGGAATTTTATTCGGGAATGGGCGTAGGTTTCACGTAGAATTTTCCTTGTGGAAAGAAAGCAAAATATTCTTTTGGAAGAGCTTCGATACCCACCATGATATATGACATCAAATGATATACTGTTGAGCTGGAGCTTGATGAAGTTGCATGTGTTTTAGCTTCACACCATTAAACGGTTATGAACACGTATTCCTGCATCTATTTTGATGTCAAAGAGGCCCAAAAATTGTAAAAAAATTGAGGTCTATTCAAAATTTAGCAGAAAAGGAAAGGTGCTATTACCCTTCATTGTACGAGTGCATTTGCTATCGAACTAGAACCGAATCAGAAACGTTCTTAATATACTGAGATGTTCAGTTTCAAAATATGAATATTATAAAAGAAAAGGTTACAGCGATTGAGAAACTTCAACCTCCCCCCCCCCTCTCTCTCTCTGTCTCTTCGCTCTCTGCCATTCGTTCACGAAAATATCATTTGGATCACTGAAACACCATGCAGTAGGAGCATTAGGATTGGGATTTCATTACGGACGGAATTCGGTACGTAGGCCATCATGCTGGGCCCATTGTTCCCATGCTCCCAAGTGGGACACTCCCGGGAGGAGGGATGTAGCGAATGAGACAGAGGGCAGCCGACCGAAAGAGCCACGAAAGGACAGAGGGCAGAGTCCCTACACTTTGCTATATATACAGGCCAGGACAACGGACAGGTTCCCCTACAGCGGGGTGACAACGAGCCCAGCAGCCGAACCCTAAAGGTCCAGGCAGTCGATCCGAGCCCCAAAGGTCACTGGCTGGCGGTCCCGAAATGGTCCCAGCAGAGGAGCGGACACCGGCAACCGACCTACTGGAGGAGGAAGTAGATTTCCTCAGATCATATCATCCTGCCATGCACCGCCGAGACCCCCGTCGACACTTCTACACTGAAAGAGTCCACCAGATGAGAGATCATTTGAACTGGCAATGAAGATGAAATGGAGGGACAGGAAATTAGTGGGATGTAATTAATCTATCCAGCATTCAACTAGCGAACCGAGAAACCACCCGAAGGTAGTCAGCCACGGGAATCGATTCCGTGTCTCCCGAATGCGGGCCAGAGACGAAACCGCCTGAGCCATCCCGTTCCTCATGCAGTAGGAGAGATACTGGATGTATATACTGATTAAGGACATAGGGAATTATTCTGAAATTTGCTGGATCTGAGTGGCTTAGTTGTATAGGTTCTGGCTTACTGTGTGTTTAAAAGCAACAGTCCCATGATTCTAGCACTGATAGCATCGTTACCCAACAAAGAATAGGAATATACACTCTGAACTTTTGTTTTAAGCAAGAAAATAGTTACAGCCTTTCCCAAGCCATCGGTAAAGTTCCTTTGCCCTCTTTTTAAGCCATACATTTTTATTTTTATAACTGTTTACTCTTAAAGTGAAACTAAATTCAGTATAGAATCCTAACATTGTTCACATTATTTCCTGTTTCAGTTACGTAAACAGCAATCTTCCTTAGATATTGTCAAATTCGATACGGCTTAGCAGCAAAATTTCAATTTATTGAGATTACTAAAAGTTTCTCTAGAAGTTTGTTGTCGAAGACTTTGAGAATAGCCTAAAAGGTAGTGAAATTATGAAATCTGAATTATTGACCTTAGAGTGCCACTGACCTGCAGATAGGAAGGTTGGATTAGGCTGAGAGGAAGGAGAATCTGACCTGCGGCTCCTACCCTTGATCAGAACTCAGTGGAAAGGGGATTGTTCCTGCAGTGTTGTCATGTCTTATGTTTACCTCAGAGTGAAAGGAAGAACCACTTTGGTTTTAAATATGGTGCACCATGCTATTTTTATACATGCAACATTTGAATACGAAGAGATACATCTGCAAGTGTTATGTTTTGGGTTTATTATAGCTTCGTCAGTCAAGATGTCCAAAATGTATATTTAACTAGCCGAGATTCCCGGTGTAGTCCGCAGTTTAATGGTTTATCTCTACCACATATAACCTTAAACTACACTTATTCAGCGGACTTGGTTTCATTGGAGGCAATTAGAATACAACATAACACACTTAAAGGACACAATAAACACAGTGTGTAGTAACATTCCGATAAAGTACTATAGAAACACTGTTGGACAGCCATTGTTGGTAATGGTGATTTCTCCTGAATTCAGCCGAGTGACTCCCACGTTGTCATATTCGGGCTAACTGGCTGCTATTTATTGAAATAATCTTATTGCAAAGAATTTATAGCAGTTTAAGTAGGGGCAATTTAACAATGTTTATTCCCAGTAAACATCACACACAAAACTACTAAGAAAACGCAAGAAATTCAAAATGGATAACAGGTCAAATTTGGCTCAATTATTATCAAGATGTAAAGAGAAGTGCGTAACGGATATTATTTTATTGAATGGGATTACGGTACGTAGGGGATTCAGCCAGCTTTGATCTATTGTACCTATGCCCCTCTAGGGCATCCCCGGCAGGCAGGATGAAGCAAGAGGAGACATACTGTTTTCATTCAAAACAATACCACAGTTATGTTTCTCATAAAACAAGAGAACTGTATTTCTTTTTTTCTCCTCAGGATATCACCTTGAATAAAAGTTGAGCTGGAATTTTTTTCAGGATGAGGAATGAACAGTACTTATTGAAACACCTTTGAAGAACCAAATGAAATATAAGGTTTATGTTGAAGTACGTACACGTTTAAATAAAACACCTTATTCAATATTTAAATTATGTAGTTATGTAACAGTTTAGCCTTTGATATGTTTGCATAATGAAAATTTTTCTGAACACATTTTTCTCTAAAATGGATTTGAACTTGTATATACACGGTATCCAGTTTTATCTGTAATTTTACCACCCGAAATTTGACGTCATCAATAGCATCGCTGATGGAGCGAGTTTATATACGATTCCCCTTGCGGCTTGTGATCGTATTAGATGTGTTGACAGTAGCTATGAGGCCTCCCTCTACCAGCAGGTAAATATCCTATTTGTGAGGTTGGTCTGCTCACGAAATGTAAAGTGCGGAATTTCGCCTGGTGCCTAGATGCGATAACTATTATTTAAAAAAACTAAACCGCAATGCAGTGCACTGCAAAGCTAATTATGCAGCAATAAATGTAGATCATGAACAATATACGAAATGATAAGTCAATGAATATCTGTTTTTATGTTATAGTAGACATATATGCATATTGTAAACCTGTCACATAAAGTAGAAATATTTCAATTTAATCTCAATTCTTTTCTATCACACACAGTTGCCTCACAATGTAACTTCATTACAAACCAGAAAATTAGCATAACATGTTCTAGGAATGAAAAATAAATTAGTGTTACAATATGTACAGAGCATTTATCCAAGTCTAAACAAGAAAATATCTCTAGCACATAGTCTTATGTGTCCATTTTCTTATATTTCCTTTTTCTCTTTCCCTTAATCACTCTGTATTGCTTGAGGCCTTTCTGTCGTAACATTATTTATTGCTTCTAGATTGAGACCAGTCACTTTATAGCATCCAGTGTCTCTCTTTTTGCGAGTAACTTATCCTGTATCTTGGAAATGTTTGTTGCACCTTTTGGTTTTAAAAGGCATAAGCATACCAACACTAATAGATATTTTAATTAAGCGTGAAAGTGACAAAAATTATATCGTATACTGATAAAACGTAAGACGTTTATGTAGCTAACAAAAGTATGTCGATGTGACGGTACCTGGACACTTTTGACAACATTACGCTCCGAGGGACTTGTCTGAATGCCGGATAGCGTTACACAAACTCCTCTATGCAGCGGTTTAAAGTATATTTATATGTCGTACCAATTTTAATGCCTGTAGGAATGTAGCATTCAGCCATGAAGACGCGGTGGTCTGTGTTCATATCCAGGGGAAGCTGGTTGTATTAGTTACAAGCACACCCCCAGCTAGAGAGCTGTAAATTTTTTAGTGTTCGGCAAAAATTTTCGCTTCATCTCCGTAGAGGGCAATATGATTTCAAGATACTCACCAGTCAACTGTGACGTCATTCCTGCTCAATCAGAGGGCGGGAAACAAGGAATAGAAATTAACACCGTGTATAGTTAGCAGAGAATATGAGTAATTGGCTAAATATGGGGATGTTTCAGTGAAATAACATAATTTAAGTACACACCACTGTGGTCACTTTTTGAAAACGTTTGACAGTTCTAAGGAGAACTCTACAGTTTAGAAGTCCGCCTCTGTAGCATAGATGGTAGAATGTCTGTCTAAAGTTCAAACTGTCCTGAGTTCGAATCTTATTCAGGGACCTGGATACATTTTTCTCCGGATTTTTCCCTTATCCTGAAGAACAAATGTCAGGTAACTCTAACCTCCATGTAGCCTAGGCTCCTTTGAGTATTGTTTTACTCATGTCTTTCATTGTACGATATGACTTAACATTGGAGTACGTAAAAAGAGAAAAAAAGGAAGCAATAGTTTTAGAAACCTTTGACAAACACATGTCACTATTTAAACTGTACACCAACATATAATATTTAATGTCAATTCTCCCTAAAAAAAAACATGAAGTGCGAACGCAAAGTGAATCATTACACCTTCAGTACGACCAGCATGGGATGGTTACATAAATGGATATGTGTCACAAAAAAAGAGTTCAGTGAAAAAAGAGGCCAAATTTCCATATCAGGTACACGTTGAGGAATGTAGAGCGGCGTAATGAATAAATACGGGTCTATCAAATTTATGGTCATTTTCAGCTTAAAAATCGCAGTCTTCCGAAGGTAGTGGAGAAGACAGAGGTGCGATTTAGAAAGTCCAATATGTAAAATAAGCAGCAGTCTCACATATTTTGTGCATAAGGTTTTCTTTTAGTATTCATTACAGTTGTTAAAACAAGGCGGAAGCCTAAGATCTTTTAAAAGTGTCCTGATTAGGCATACCTATTTCAATTACATTTTTATTAGTCTTTTGACATTTAAAGTGATTCATATATTTGGTGTGTTAACCTCAGCTTAATAAGACATTATTCTTTTGTCCACAGTTTTGAAGTTGATACTTTTTCCCTTCCTTTTTATACATTTTCCGTTATTTGCCTCTTTTGGCTCTTGGCTTTTTAACATATAAAATTTTAGCATATTCTGTTAGATAGGAGGGTGACTCAAATGTAAACCTTACATTTGTGATAAACAGAAATTTCGCACCGTATCCTGTAAGTTGGTAAGCGTGCTACAAACAGTGTGCAGAATGGCCGGTAGGTGGCAGCGTAGTGCATATGCACACATAGCGTCGCAGTATCAGTATAAATATGGCCGCCCCACTTGCGACTTGCATCAGGGAAGAACAGCGTTCTGTTATTCGGTTTTTGCGTATTGAAGTTGTGAAACCTATTGAAACTCATCGACGAATGAAGGTTCAGTACGGTGATGCATGTTTTTCACAGCAGCAAGTCTACGAATGGAGTAGGCAGTTCGCAAATGGTGTGACTTCAGTGGAATATGCTCCACGTCCAGGTCAGGCACAACGAGTTGTGACTCCACAGAACATTGCAGCAGTTGAAGTCATAGTGAAGGAAAACCGCCGAGTGACACTGAATGACATTGCAGCATGTTTACAGATTTGTCATGAGTGAGCACACCACATTGTGCTTGATGTGATCCAGTTTCACATAGTGTCTGCAAGATGGGTGCCACGGTAGCTGACTCCTAAAATGAGAGAACAACGTGTTGATGCTTGTGAATAACTTCTTCGGCGCTTTGAACGGGAAGGTGATGGCTTCCTTGCAAGAATCGTTACTGGGGACGAAACCTGGGTTCACATCCACCAACCGGAATCGAAGAGAGCGAGCAAGGAATGGTGCCATCCCTCATCACCAAAACCAAAGTAGTTTTGAACAGAACCATCAGCAGGGAAGGTTATGCTGACTCTCTTTTGGGACATTACATGCCTAGAGGGACCACTGTCCCCAGTGCATCATACACAGATCTCCTAAAATATCATCTTTGGCCTGCAGTCAAATCAAATCGACGTGGATTGCTGTCAGCAGTTGTCATTTTGCAACATAACAGTGCAAGGCCTCACACTGCCCGTACAACAGTTGCAACAATCACATGTCTGCCAAGTGTCTTCCTGATCCACTATACCCACTGGACCTTGCCCCAAGTGATTTGCGTATATTTGTACCACTCAAAGATGGAATGGGAAGAAAGAAGTCCCGTTTCGATGTGGAGGTACGCCACGCGGTGCATGAGTGGTTGGGCGTACTACCAATTTTTTTTCTAAAGGCATTTATTCACTCTTTAGGCGCTGGAGCACTTGCATTGAGCGTGGGGGAGATTATGTTGAAAAGTGATACAGCTTTGTATCACTTCTGCACAATAAATAATATGTAAAATAAATATTAAAGTTTTCATTTGACTCACTTTCGTATATAGCTGAAAAAATTAATGTAACTTTTGAAGGTAATTTGCTTTCAAGCAAGACTTTATGTCACCATTTTCAATACATTCTTCACCAGTCCTTTCCAACCAGTCCTTTCTGACCATTTCTGTGTAAGCTGCTTTTCCGTATTTTACATCCATAGGCAGCTCCATTCTCAAGTACATGCACTTAGTGTTCTCAGTGTCTTTCATCAGGCATAACATCACATCCTTAAATTTTGGATTTGCTTTTCAATATATTTACTTAATTTTGAAGTCATATGTCAACATTTGAGGACAAATGCGTCGAACTAACTGTCATGAATGGCGTCTACTTGTATTGTATGTTGCTTATGCAGATTATACAGAGCTACCTGAGTTAAACGTTAAAAATAAAAAGTCCTTATGAGTGTCATGCGTGCAGATGAATGGTACAATGATAGAATCCAAATACCAGGATTTTTTTGTGCGGGGTCCGATCAGTTGTGAAAATCAGATGAAACTTTGCACAGATGTATTGTACAGTGTCTCTAATATGACCGCTGATCGCCTTATGCTGTACTTGTCAGTTATAAGCGTGCAGTGAACGCGAAAACATACGAATACAAGAGAGTCGCCTGCTAAATGTGAAGTGCGTGCAGTAATTCGATTTCTGCATGAGGATGGGTAGCAATGCAGCTGAAATTCACCAACGAGTGAGTAATGTACCAATGGGGCAGGAACTTGGAAGCAGGGAGTACCGACGTTCATGTTTGCAGGTGGGAAGAAAGCTGATGTCAAATGATGATAATATCGTTCAGCTTGTGGATCAGGCGATTCGAAAAGATCGTCGGTTGATAATTTCTGTGTTACATGATTCGCTTCCCAAAAGTTTCACGCTCAGCTTTCTAGACCATCGTGACTGAGCACTTCAGTACCGCAAACTGAGTGCGAGGTGGGTTCATCGTGACGTGTCAACGTTTCTCCAGTGCTACCATGGTGAAGGAGACTTTTTGAACAAATTTTTCATATGGGAGAGACATCGGTCCTTTACGAAACTGAAGAAACAAAAGAACAATTCAAACAGTGGATACATTCTTCTTCCTTGTCAAAAGCAAAGACGTTCAAACGAACATTTTCCAAAAGAAAGCATATGGCTACCGTGGTCTGGGACCAAAAGTGAGATCTCCTAGTGGAATTTAAGGAACGTACAATGATCATCGCTGCTGCCTAACAAATAAACTTCTGCAGCGTTTTCGATGGGAAGGTTTTGATCATCCACCTCACCTTCCGGCTTTGGTCCTTCTGATTTTGATCTCCTTCCTCACATGTAAACGGGGATAGGACAGCATTTTGGCACAGATAATGGGCTGCAGTGCACCGTACAGTGTTGCTTTAAACTACAGAGGGCTATTCTCTATCACGAAGGGATTAGAAAGTTGATACTATGATACGAAAAAGAATACTGCTCGAACAAGCATGGAAAAATCTCAGGAATTGGGAAGAATCGAACTGCTACCACACCCAGATACAGCTCTGTTCTCGTACCGTCATATTATCATCTTTTTCGATCCATGGCCTATTTACTACGTGGAAGAAATTTTGACAACGTTGAAGCAGTGCAGGTGGGCGTCACCAAATTCTTCGCATCGAACACCAGAGAGTATTAATAAGCCTGAACTACGGCTCAAGATCATAGAATCTAAAGGCATATGCTTTGAAAACTAGTTATTTCCTTGTTAGAACACATTTAAAGTAGTTGTTTTTATTAAACAACGATATTACTTGTGAGGAAATGTATCTATTCTTTACGGATGGCTCACCAATTAGAGATCGCTAGCCCATTTTTTCCCTATTTTAGTCGATGAAATGCCACTGCAGACAAGTTAAACATCGACACGATGAGGCTCAACTACATTCAATTTGTTACGAAACGCTTTAACTGGGTACTAGCTTCCAGGAACAGTGTCTGGGACAATGCGGTCCCAGTATATCATTTTTTGAGCTTCGGTGTCATTTTCCCCCACACTTTTTCTAAATTTGAATCCTTGTTAATCATCGAAATTAAAGGATACACAGCTATAATAGATTGGAAGCTCTTTGAACCCTTAGGGCGCTAATGCTCTCAGCAGTTGGGGGTTGCAAGTCCACTACTACGACTATTACCAACATTCATCCTCCTCGTACTTCTTCTCCTCCTCCACCTCCTCCTTGGACTTGAGCAAAAACAAAACAGGGTTACAAGTTAAGCCTTGTCTTCCCATAATTGGCATCCTGATATACAAGATGCTTCAGAAATACTTTTACAAACTTCAGATAGAGGTTCCCCACAGGAAAAGAAGGAAAAGGTTCTTATAAAATTATGTCCCATAATTATAGGTTTTCGTGTTATTCCTGTCACAGTGGAGGTGTGAGTTCTACGGCCTTCGGGGTTCGACCCCAAAACTTCATTGCTTGACGCACTCATAGAAGGCTTTGTCCTATTGTACTACTACATATGGAAAATAGCGAATTTTGCCATGGAGACCTGTTTCTTTTGTCATTTGTTATCAATCTGTCTTCAATGTTTCAACTGTGTATCTGTAGTTAGTTGACTGCACGTGTTTCACTCCACCATGGCTGGATACTCATTTTGTAAACAGGCAGACATTATTTGCATGTATGATCGCGCGAAAGTGGTAATGGACGCGAGGCTGCACGGCTATAACAGATGGAGTTTCCAGACCGAAGACAACCGAGTCATCCAACCTTTGTCACTGTTTATCATCGCCTTACTGAGACAGGAACCGTTGCACCACGGGCTATTGATCGAGGAAGACCAAGAATTTTTCGTACGCCGCAATGCGAAGAACAGATGTTAAAGTGTATCGAAGACGATTGAGGTATCAGTACAAGACAATTTGCTGTGGTATCTGGTACATCACACACGACAGCATGGAGGGTATTTCACCACCAATTGCTGTATCAATATCATATTCAACGTGTGCAGCGTCTTTGGCCCGCCGATTATCCACTACGAGGTAAATGTTGTCGAGATTTTGTAGCACAAACAGCCAATCCATTGTTTGTCTCGTCAGTTTGGTTTACAGACCAGACAACGTTTGAGAGAGATGGACTTACTGATTTCCACAACGTACACGTATGGGCAGGTCGTAATCCTCATGCTGTACTTCAGGCTAGACATCAGCAACAGTTTAGCCTGAATGTGTGGGCTTGCATTGTAGGGGATTTTCTAGTAGGTACATACATTTCACCACACACTTCCCGACCTACTTCACGAAGATGTGCCCCTGCAAAGAAAAAAGCATGTGGTTTATGCATGACGGGGCTCCGGAACATTTTAGCCTTATTGCTCGAGATGCACTGACTGGTATCTACCATGACCGATGTAGGACCAGTTCCATGTCCTGCACGTTCTCCCAACCTCAGTCCTGTAGATTTTTACCTCTGGGAGTTGTTGAGTCCAGAGGGTCTACCCCCATCAGTCCTGGACCCGTAGGACCAAGACCCGGGCCTCGTTAAACCAGGGAGTATCCGAGCTGTCCCAAAGGGCGCTCGGTGTCCTCCGTGAGGCTTTCCATAGGGCAAGACCTGGGTTACTAATAAGATCCCCCTTCTGGTCCAAGGACACAAGACGGGATGGAAGTGGATACGCCACTTACGCGCACCAACACCAAAGGTGAAGGTTACCGATATGACCTCGTTGGGGCCGCCTGGCGATCTAGCACACCTTCTACTAGCTCTGCAGGCTAGTACCCGGGATATTAATGGCTTCCCTCAACCCCGTCCGGAGGCGTACCCGATTCCCACGGGTATCGGGAACCACTGCCACTTCGAGTGCAACCCAATCCGAACAACTCCCAAAGGGAGGAGCTCGAATGTTCTGCATGAGGTTCCTCTAGTAACATCAGAGGTACCACGAGTGCTAAGGCTCTGCAGCACCGGCACCACGGACGCTGAAGGGGACGATCCCCACCCCTACGGGTACCTCCGGGAGTTTGAGCCCAGAAGTTCTACTCCCATTAGTCCTCAACCCGTAGGAACTGGAACCGGGCCTCCTTCAACCAGGGAGTTATCCGAGCTGTCCCAAAGGGCGCTCGGCGTCCTCCGAGGTGCTTTCCATAGGGCAAGACCTAGAGACTAACAAGCCCCCCCATCTGGTCCTATGGACTCAAGACGGGATGGAAGTGGATACGCCACTTACGCGCACCAACACCAAAGGTGAAGGTTACCGATATGACCTCGGTGGGGCCGCCTGGTGATCTAGCACACCTTCTACTAGCTTTGCAGGCTAGTACCCGGGAGAATTAATGGCTTCCCTCAACCCCGTCCGAAGACGTACCTGATTCCCACGGGTATCGGGAACACACTTCCCCCTCGAGTCCATCCCAATCAGAACAACTCCCGAAGGAGGGCTCGGCTGTTCGGCCCGAGGTTCCTCTAGTAACGTCAGAGGTACCACGAGCGCTAAGGGTCCGCAGCGTCCGCACTTTGGCAGCTGAAAGGGACGGATCCCTTCCCCTACGGGAACCTCTGGGAGTATCTTAAACCATTGGTTTATGTAGCTGCCATCCCGGATGCAGCAATGCTTCATCGACATGTCATGGACGCCTGCGAAGCCATTCGCCACCATCCCAGAGTTTTTGAAAGGGTGCGACATTCCATGATTTGACGAGTAAGGCATGTGTAGAAGAAAGAGGAAGACATTTCGAGCATTTATTATGAGTTTCGTATGTTATAAGTGTACCACTGTGTTGAGCACCTCCTAACGAGAAAACAAAGGATTATGGGACATATGTTCATTTGAACTTTTTTCCTTGTTTTTGGTGTGAGGAACCTTTACCCGAAGTTTGTAACAGTATTTCTGAAACACCTGTATATATAGTAGTAGCACAAACTGTATATAGCTATGTGGCTACTTTAAGGTTACGGTGTACGAGTAGCAAACAATGACTCCTTAAATTTTCTGAAGTTGTATGATCTTGAAGTTGTATATATTATATCACCCTGGCCTTTTTGTAACGGTCTTGCTAAGGAGGACTCTCTCTAAAAGAGGCGCCATTAATTTATATAATTTTATACTTCATACAGGATATATGAATAATCGTGTTCACCTTGTATACAAACACAAAAATAATAAGGAAGGGAAAACGGATGCACCATATGAGATAACAGCTACGGTACTACTCGTCAGGGTTCACATGGTTTAGCCATTTAAATTTACTGAACATAGCAAACAGATGTTGCTGGTTAAGCATAGGTTGATAAGCAAAGCAACAGTTACTGGTTTTGTTATCACTTCTGGTTCACTACTTAATCATAACAGTAAACAAAAATAATTCGAAAGATATAGCCTTCAAGAAGGCAGTTAAACTAAAAAAAAAAATGTAAAGTGGGGTACTAAATGGCTAAAGGGTAGAAGTGGTCAATGAATTTGAATACTTAGGAGCGAGTTTCAATAACAAAGTAAAGTGGGGAAAAATGGAAAAATGGAAGCAAAAGGAAGGGCAGCAATGAATGGTATAAACATGCAAATATAAGCTAGAAATGACAGACAAGTGGTTAGAAAGAATGTATGAAGCACTAGTTGAATCCAAAATGTTGTATGCAGTGGGGATCTGGGGGGGGGGGGCAGAGGTAAACAAAACGGTGGACCAAAACTACAGAAAGTTTTGTAAAGAGGTACTAGGCTTACCAAGATCAGCACCTAGGGAAGTAGCTTAAGTAGAATTAGGAAACATAAGAAGAAATAAAATAATAATGGAAAGAATAATACAATTTTGGTTTAGGTGTTTGGCCAAGGAAGAAGGGGAGATTATGAAATTATGCATGAGATAACAGAAAAGGTTAGAGAACCCAAATAGTTGGTGGGCAGAGATAGGCGAAATTATGGGCGAAATAGGAATGGGAGATATACGGAGATTAGAGGAAAGGATAAAAGCGATGTGGGTAAATTAGTAAAATGCAGAATAGAAGATATAGGAAGTCAGCAAATATGGGGATGTCTAGAAAATATGAAATCATTACAATTTTACAAACAAATAAAATGAAATTGGGGACGAGAAGTATACATAGATTACTGCAATAGGCAAGAGAGAGAAGGGTTAGCTTGGATGAGAACAGGAACAATATTTCTAAGAGGGATAAGAGGTAGGAGAGAGGGAATTTGTGAATTGTGTGGGGTAAAAGAAAGCATAGAACGCTATGTAACAGAATGCAAGGAGGTTGCAATGTGAAGATAAAAGGTTTGGAAGGAAAATGGGAGAAAGTAGAGAAGGGGATAGTAGCTATAAAAATGTTAACTGGAAAGGAGGAAAAGATGATAAGAAGTATTGGTGAGTTTTTGCAGAAAGTAAAAGAAAAAAGGGCCAGAAAGTGAAGAATACAAGAGAGGAAAATGGAGGGAAGGGGCTAAGTAAGTAACAAGACGGCATGGAGGTTAAGAACTACCTGGCAGAGCAGAAGATCAGGGTGTCATGTAAGCTAAAGTAGCAACAAGGTAAAGACAAATTAATGTAGCCTAAAGTTGTAAATTGTAAAATTTTGGAATATGTGCAATGAATAATCTAATCTAATCTCATTGTAGGACGTTTTCTACAGATGTACTGAAGTTGAGTTGCTCTTTTGTACTCAATGATTGCTACAATACTACTTATATATAACAAATTGCAAACTAATATCATCTATGCAAGGACGCGTAAGAATTATGTGTCCCTTCCTGCACCTTAGGTACTAATTCTTGTGAAAGATACTACATAAAGACCTATTTGATAATCTTATATATGACTGCAGAGACCTGGAAGTTGTGTCAACTTGGAAGATCAAGGAGGCTAATTGTGACAGAAATAGGCGTATACAGAAAACAAGGTCAAGGTATACAAGTATCCTGCGTCTGCGTATTATCTGTTCATGTCTTACCTTGAAGTTCAACTATTTCTGCAAAGGTGTAAATAGTTCAAATCCTTGTTTGAACCTTCAAATCAATCTAAAGTTATACAGATTTTCTTATTAACTTCTACAAAATAAATAATAAAATTATTGTAATTTATGCTTATATAATGAAGACGCTTTCCTAATCAAACATCACAGAAAAAGTACTATAATTTGCCAAATGATCAGTTTACATTTAAACAAATAAGCATAGTAAATTTTCAAATAGCAGTACATGAACCCTTGACTGTATTGTCCCAAAAATCCAACGCTATAATGAAGCCCCAGCAATAATAAATCAAAGTTTATAATGAACATTTTTTAAGTTCTATATTAAAATTAAAGACAGTTCCTCAGAATACAAGTGATATAGTTCTCCCGAAATATACAGTTTCCAAAAGAAGTAAATTATGACATATGAACATGTTATGGAACGCCCATGTTACATGAAGAACGTAACATTGTGAACCCAACATAAATTTATTACATAAAATATAAAATTATAACTTACGAGGGCCGTTCAATAAAAAAATGATCATAATTTTTAAGGTCATAATTTTTCGCACTAAAATTTAATCTTATTATATTCTGTTAGCTTAATGTGAAACAAACACGCCTTAGTAGTTTCATTGTTGGTACTCCTGGTTTCCACCTGTGGGAAACAGATAAGTTCAGACATGTTCAGTATCACCTACCGCTGCAATGGATGTAACATACAGTTAAAGTTGACGTTAGAGGAAGATCCGGAACTTCTATCAAACGAAATCACTACTGCAGAAACTTGGCTACACCATTTTGATCCTGAGAGCAAACAGCAAAGCTCAGTGCGGAAATCTTCTTTCGCTACAACCCCCAGAAAAGAAAAAGTGGTTGCTTCTGCTGGGAAAGCTTTGCTCATCTCATTATTTGATATTCATAGAATGTTTTATCAGCATGTTGTACCTTGACACACATCAGTAACTGGAAAATACTACAGGGATGTGCTGAAAACATTGCAAGTCAATACCAGACACAAAAGAACACATTTCCGTGAAGCAGGCTGGATGCTGATCCGCGATAAGAAACGGCCGCATATTGCCAATGTTGTTGCTGAATATCGTGCAAAAATTAACGTGAAATGCATCCCTCGCTCTCCCTATAATCCCTATAAGCCCCATGTGACTCTTTTCTATTCCCTAACTTGAAGAAACACCTTCGTGGGAGGCATTATCCATCTTCAGAAGATAACGGTGAAGGCTGTGGTGAAGGCTGCGGAGGCGATTTTGAAGGATCTCTCAAAAGTGTTTTCTAGCATGTCTTTGACGACAGGCAGGAACGCTGCGACAAGTGCATCGCATTCAGGGGAGACTATTTTGAGGAGTAACATCAAAATTATGAGAGTGAGTCTTTATTGAACAGCCCTCGCAGTTACTATGTTTCTTCGTGTGTGTAAATTACGTCCTCCAACGTTAAGTCATATCAGACAATGAATGAAATGGGTGAAATATGCTCAAATGTGTCGGGGGTCTATGGAGCTTAGAGTTACCCGACATTTGTCTTTGAGGATAAGGGAAAGCCCTGGAAAAGTCATATTCAGGTAACTCACCCTGATCGAGATTCGAACTCGGGATCCCTCGAACGTGAGGGGGACATGCTACCATCTACGCTACCAAGTCGGGCTTAGTTACGTTGAGGTTGTGTATTAGACACACCAGAGGGGTAAAGAGATCTACTCGAAACCAAAGCTCTTTGTACCTATTCCAGGTAGTGTAGTAATATCCTCATCGTTGTTCATTCCTTAAAGGAATTTTTTGCCATTTCCTTCTTATGTAACCTCCTCATATGCAGATCTTACAAGTGGATGCATAGGGTCAACATGTGTCAAAGAGCTGAAGATCTCTGGATCCGAGGGAACAGTTAGTATGATAGATAAGCTGTAAATTAGCGCCTTACATGCTATGAGGCTGAAGAAGTAGACTTCCTACCTACCTAACAGCCTACCTACCCACCCATTAGACTTCCTGTTATACCTGCCTACGTATCTGTTACCTACTACCTGCCTACTTACCTACTTAACTATTTACCTATCTACGTTAGCTATCGCTCCTTCCCCTCTGCCCGCACCACACCCAAAATCCAGCGCTCAAGAAAATATGCGCGTACTCTATTTGGGTTTAGAGCCATTATACAACTCCAAATTGTAGCACAAATTTAAAAAGAATGTTTTATTGCCAATATTCATGGCTGACTTTATCCATTAGAAAATTTCAATTTCCTCCTCGTCCACCACTTGTTAAACTGTTATAAGCAGCTCTTGATGCCATACAATACCTGGACCAAGCGTGATTATTCCATAACGAAGTTCTCTCCTTTCCTTTTACCATTTGACAATTACTTAAAACCAAAATAAATGTTAGATGTGTCAGAAATTGTTATCAGCTCACTGATAAGAACACTCCAACATTTCTTGTCTGCGGTAATCCTAATATTTATCACATTTATATTCCACTGTTATTCATTATTACATTATGGGAAGTCATTTACCATTATGAAAAAAATATGATGCCATCGCATTTTATTTGACCTGTGTAGTCTCAGAAATTATGGATTCTATATCCAGAGGCGTCTTCTTGAATTTATACAATATTTTATAAGCACTACTATGCCTGTAATGTAAAATTAGCTTAAATCCTTTAAACCAAATTTTTTGTTTATATTATCAAAGGCTTTATTTGGGACATGAAACGGTACTCTCTTCCTCGAGTTGATTAATTAACTGTTAAGGAATATACAGAAGATTAATTGGATGTTAAAGGAATATATACATGTATTGAAACAAATCTTTTGTGTGCAGGGTCAAGTTTGTTAGGAGCTCTGAATCGGTAGGATTTTTTCTCCCCTAGGAAAGCTGACCGCAACCATAAATAATGGGTCGCACCAGGCGTTTAGTTTCAAACATAGTTTGACAGGAAGCGGACATTTTGGGTGGTCTAGAGGAGATTCTCGTAACTGGGACTCCATATGTGTTCTACCGACCAACTAATTAAACATAATGAACTGAAGGGGGAAGCGAAGTGTCATATGACCTATCTGGGAAAAAAGACATATCAAAAGTTCAGTCGCTAGCTGGGGGTCGAGCTAGCTCGTCGTGCGAAGGCACGCGGAAAGTAATCGCGTACAATTAAAGGTAGTTAGTAGCTGGGTGCTAATTCTATGAATCGTGTTATAGACACGAGAGTGCAGCCACGCCAGCGCGAAGCCTACCATTCAGAGTTCGCCTAATTAACATGTATTTCGAGAGTAATTGAAATACAACCGTAAGTGATAAGAGAATTAACCTGTGTTTATTTCCAAGTACCCCAATTGATCCACCCAAACGCCCTGTATCAAAAGATCCTTGTCACAGATCCTATATTCATGAATATTAGGATAACTCCGAGAGCAGCCGAGGACATCCATATTTTTCAAATTTTATTGGCGATGCTTACAACCCTAGGAGTCAAGCCCCCTGCCAAATAATTGAGCCGAACTGCGCGGCAATACTAACTCAACGCCCCGACATGCAACAGACACCAGCTACTACCTCAGGAAGTATTTGCTCCTCACTGGCAGCAGATGCTGCTGTGCTCTAATATATCAGTGGTATTTTCAAATTACATTGACTATTTGTAATTAAGTGGTTATAATCTATTTGATTTCAAACGTGTTTTCATCATTGATTCAGATCACGCTCTGAGTAACAATAGGCGAAGTTTTATTTCTCCTTGACATTAATGAAATACAGTAGGACAGGTTTAAGAATTTACCAACATATCTGTTCAAAAATTACATAAACACATTAACACATTCAATAAATTTATTATTGTCATAGGAAGTATTAAGCACTTGCTTTTAAGCTATCTACACGGTGTTCACTTTTATTCGTTATTCCGCGCCTTCCGATTGAGCAAGAATGATGTCACAGTTTGATGAGTCTATCTTGAAGTCATAGTTCCCTCTACGGAGAAGAAGCGATAATTTTTGCGGAACAGTAAAAAAATTACAGCGCTCTTAATGTGTCTGCGCTGGTAATTAATACAACCAGCTTCCCCTGGATATGAACACACAGCACCACATCTTCATGGTTGAATGCTACTTTCGTTCCGGCATTAAAATTCGTGCGACTCATAAATCTGATTTTAACCGCTGCATAGAGGAGTTTATGTAACGCTATCCAGCATTCAGACAAGTCCCTCGGAGTGTAATGTCAAAAGTGTCCAGGTACCGTCAAATTGACATACTTTTGTTTGCAACATAAACGTCTTACGTCTTATCAGTATACAATATAAACTTTTTGTCATTCTCACGCTTAATTAAAATGTCTCTTAATGTTTGTATCCTTATATCTTTTAAAACCAATAGGCAAATTAAACATTTCCGAGATACAGGATCAGTTACTCGCAAAAAGAAAGACACTGGACGCTATAAAGTGACTGGTCCCAATCTAGAAGTAATAAATAATGTTATGACAGAAAGGCCTCAACCATACCTTCTCGTAATACAGTGTTTAAGGGGAAGAGAGAAAGCAAATATAAGAAAATGGACACATAAGACTATGTACTAGAGATATTTTCTTGTCTAGACTTAGATAAAAGCTTTGTACATATTGTAACATTGATTTATGTTTAATTCCTAGAACATGTTCTGTTAATTTTCTGATTTATAATGACCGTACATTGTGAGGAAACTGTGGGTGACAGAAAAGAATTGAGATCAAATTGAAATATTTCTATTTTATGTAATAGGTTTACAGTATGTATATATGTCTATTATAACAGTAAAATAGATGTTCATTGAGAAGTAAGTGTTCATTGACTTATCATTTCATATACTGTTCATGGTATACTTTCATGGCTGCAGTGCATTGCATTGCAGTGCATAGTATTTTTTTAAACATTTATCGTATCTAAGCACCAGGCGAAATTACGTACCTTTATATTACGCGGGCAGACCCAACTCTCAAATAGTATATTTACCTGCCGCCAGAGGGAGGCCACAAAGCTGTTGTCAGCACATCAAATACGATCGCAAGCGGCTAGGGGATTCGTATATAAAGTCGCTCCATCAGTGATGCTATTGATAACATCAAATTTTGCGCGTTAAGCTCACAGATAAAACTGAACACCTTGTATATATCAACCATATAGCAAAATAAAGAAGGTATACGGTAGCAGCAAAGGGTTACTCAGCGGCCCTCTTACAAGTTATACGAGTGATGGAATGATTTCCTACCTGCGATATTGTTGCGTGTATAGGCCTAGCAAGGTCTGGAAATTACTATAATCGCTGTTATGTAACATTTATTTCCTGTGCCTTAAGTTTGGGCAAAGCTGTTGTTGATGATTAAACTTAAAATTCTGCTGACTGGCAAGACATATACTTTGGACTAATGAATCACACATCCTGCTGGTCAAGGTAATGCACAGATGGCCCGTAACAGGCCTCAACATGTTCTCCATTTTGTAAACAATGAATCACACATCCTGCTGAACAAGGGAAATAATGTTTAGGTGGCCATTAATAGGTCTAAACATGCTCTCAATGATGTAAACAATGATTTCACAATATGGTGAAATTAATTGGGACGAAATTAACCGTTTGCGTGGGAATTGCTGAGTTGGCTTTTGGTCAGGATCCCTATTTAAGCTTACTTGAGTTACCACCCGAGGGAACTGACACGGAGATTTGAGAGGGGTCTATGTTGGATGGCTCTATAAACATTACCAAGAGTTTATTTTAAAAAGTGCTACTGTAAGTAAGATTGCTAGCAGGGTGCACCGGACCATACATCTCTTGCCAGTTGCACAAGGATCAGCCATACAATAAATGCATCCCTAAAGGTATAGTTGCACTATGTCGTTATGTATTTAAATGTTACTTAAGTGCCTCTGACCTCATCCAGATCCAGGGAGTATCCAGTAGAAACACTATGCATCTCTGAAATACAGTTACTAAGTTCATTTTGAATTAGATGTTTCTTCTGCTCTACCTTCTCCATAGCTATACTCCCAGTTACTATATGGGGTTGAGGGTGAAACTCCTTACCTTTTAAACCCCTACAAAACCTGTTAGATTTGTAATATAACAATATCCCTGGATTAAATTCAGTTTTAGCTCTTTTCCTTCCGACTTTAATGTCGTAAAATTTCTATTGTGTATTAAAGTTGCTATTTTATATTTTTGCGTTTGGATCACCCTAATACCGTTCAATGAAAATTGTATGTATGGCCTATATAATTGTCTACATTTATTACCTACTACCGGATTTCTATACGTCATCAGGTAATTTTAGGTCCTTTGTGACTTATGTGATGCCCGAAAGGAGAGGTCACTGAAAGGGCAACCAGATGTGACTATCATTGTGCTCTAGGAAGCACAGTGTTGCTGAGGATACCAGTATGACACCAATTTTGACGCCTCCCTTTACCATTACCTATCCGGGAATAGTGGAAAAAGCATTGTAAACCTCAGTTAAAAATCTATAGTGGAAAACCCCATCGTCATGACATCTGGACCTATTGTTTCTGAAACAAATGAAAGGATATGATAGAAAATCCGTATGTAGAAAAGGAACCGCCTCATCTGTTGGCCACTGACTGGATAAAATCTCCAGATGAGAGGGGATGGCTCCACGGAATAGAAGCCAGGATCCCTCGAATCTTAGCTTGGAGCCATCTTATTTGGTCATGAGTGAGATATAGCAGGTGAACTGGTATAGTTTTTCAGTAAAGGAATTTATACTAAAACAATTTAATTCTTTTGGTGTGTGCAATCCTGGTAGGGTAATAGCAAAGCATGTCAATGTTGGATAAAAATGTTTTAAAATCCATTATTTGAGGAAGAGAGCTTATCATTAACAAACAATTCTGCATAATTAATAGCAACGTTTATTGCGCTCAGTTTAACCCAGTTATTATGCTGCAGTAATGTGAAATAGGTAGATTGGATCGGATTGCACGGAGGGTATTCGGTACCTCGACCAAACTAGTCTTTTGTACCTTTACACTAAGTGGAGCACCTGCAGGAGGCAGGAAGGGGCGAGAGGAGATAGAAGGCTGCTGACACTAAGGAGTCAATACAGTATAGAGGGCGTGCTCCCTGCACTCTACTAAAAAGAAACTCCCAAGCGGTCAAGGCCAATCATCATTACATATACCATGGCCCGAAGCGGTCACGAGACCGACTCGGAGACCGGACGCCGCCCTCCCAGAACAGGAGACTCCACACAGTCTTGCATAATCGGCAGCCCGCCTGCCGCGTTCCTGAATCGGTCCACTAGGTCGGCTCGGAGACTGGAGTCCGTTCTAACCTAGGAGAAAGTTTTCACTCAGAGCACATCATCCCACCATGCACCACCGAGACTCCCCCGACACTTTTACTCTGAAAGAAAACACCAGATGTTACGAAATGATAACGGAAGTGAAAAAGAGGGACAGAAAACTTTGGGGATGTAATTAATCCACTCATCATTCGCCAAGAGACCCGGGAACATCGCCGAAAGAACCCATGTGCCAGGTAGTTCGGCCAAGGAAGTCGGGCCTCCCGAATGCGGGCCATAAAACAGTCGCCTGAGCATCCCACTTGGTACAGAACTGTCGAAAAGGGCGGTGTCTGGAAAAGGTTGACAAGAGGATGCCATATTAGGGGGGAGAGAGAAAAAAAGGAGAAATAAATGAAATTTGTAAGCGTATGTTTATTTTGGATTAAATAAGAACTACTAGCTCCTGATCAAACTATTTTTAAACACCTTACCCTTCAACCCCCTTCATATTAATTGATATAACATTTGCAGAAATGAATTTAATTACATATCTCATAAACAAAACGGTGGACCAAAAAGACAGAAATTTTTTAGAGAGCTACTAGGCTTACCAAGATCAGCACCCCGGGAAGTAGCTTTAGTAGAATTAGGAAAGACAAGAAGAAATGGAATAACAGTGGAAAGAATAATAACATCTTGGTATAGGTGTTTGGCCAAAGAAGAAGGGGAAATGATGAAATTATGCATGAGACAGTAAAAAGGATTAGTGAACTCAAATAGTTGGTGGGCAGAGATAGGAGGAATTATGGAAAATATAGGAATGGGAGATATATGGAGATTAGAGGAAGGAATACAAGCGATGTGGGTAAATTAGTAAAATGCAGAATAGAAGAAATAGAACGACAGGAAATATGGGGAAGTCTAGAAAATATGAAATCATTACAATTTTACAAGTAAATAAAAGGAAATTGATGACGAGAAACATATGTATATTACTGCAATAGGCAAGAGAGAGAAGTGTTAGCATGGATGAGATCAGAAACAATATTTCTAAGAGGGATAAGAGGTAGGGTGAAGGGAATTTGTGAATTGTGTGGGGGAAAAGAAAGCATGGAACACTATGTAACAGAATGCGAGGAGGTTGCAATGTGGAGAAAAAGGGTTTGGGAGGAAAACTGGGAGAAAGTATAGAAGAGGATAATAGCTATAAAAATGTTAACGGGCAGGAAGGTAAAGAAGGTAAGAATTATTTTTGAGTTCTTGCAGAATGTAAAAGAAAAATTTACAAGAAATGTAAAGAATATAAGAATGGAAGATAGCGGGGAAGAATGGGACTAATTAAGTAACAAGGAGGCATAGAGGTTAAGAGCTACCTGGCAGAGCAGAAGACCAGGGTGTCATGCAAGCCAAGGTAGCAACAAGGTAAAGACAAATAAATATAGCCAAAGTTGTAAATTGTAAAATTTTGGAATATGCACAATGAAATCTAATCTATATGTTTCATTATGTGTACACGGGAGTGTGAGAATACAGAAGGCGACAGTAAGATCTTTTACGAGCTGGTTGCTATGTGATATACCCTTAGCATGGTAATGGCAAAACGAAGATCAGCAAAAACACCTTTTCGTTTGAGAGTAGTTGAAAATTCTAACAAAGAACAAGTAATATTTCGAAAGTGTTTTTTTTTTTCGAAGAAAAGGAAAAGTTTACCTGTGTGCTTTGTCGACATGTATATTTTTGTGTAAATAGATGTCTATCTCCTATAATATACTAGTTATGTAAGAGCCATTTATAAGTGAGACGAATTCAAAGAAAATGAAACTATCTGAAACACATTACATTTTAATGAAATTCTTTAGAGACGTTTTTGAGGAAATCAGGGTTTTCGAAATGTTACATATAAATAGTAGTTAATGTGTTGGGAGGATTTTCTTTAAAACTTCATTTTCCGTTCGTGGAAAACTCTGTATTTAAGCAAATTTTGCTTTTACAATTATTCTGTTCACAAAGACATGAACGTAAACCGATTTAATAAATATCCATTTTGTGCTTCAGGATAACTCAAACGTGTGTTTCCAGTGAAATAGCGGTATCAAAATTTTGGACAGAATGAAATACCTTCTGTATGTATATACGTGAGTAATTAATATCCATTTCTTACATGTGAAGTAAACGTGGCCTTGCAAGTCCCATATAGGTAAGTTTTTGAACATCAGAACATAACAGGAAAACCAAAAGTAAACTGGTTAGACGTCCTTCATTACTATACTACTGCCAGAAATACCACAAGTACCAACATGTTCAAGGGCGCCTTAAATTTCCGAAGTTGAATACATTATGCTGGGGCAACCACAAAAGCTTTAACTCATATTAATTGGTCTGGTGTTCAAGTTAGAATTAGCAGTCTAGATAAATGTGTTAACTTCCCAGTCCGGTTTATACAGTAACGACTGGAAAATCCCTTGGAGATGATTCAATATTCAGTGCCGGAATATTAAATGTATAGTCACTTTCACAATATACACATGGACTGACACAATTATATCGGTATCTCGCATGAAGTATTGGATTAATTTTTACATTTATTGTTGTCTTTTTTTTTTTCAATTTAACGGCTTCTTCGAAATGTAAGGCTTAAATAATAAAATGTATTCCATTTCTAGGCCCCCAGTACAGAATATGTCACAAGCTCTTTGTTCTCGGAAACGAGGTTGTGTTTACTTGCAAGGTTTACGTAAGTGTCATGAAGGCAACACGCACACTTTATTGTAAATTTAAAGGTTTTTGTTTTAGAAAGCCAGGAATTACTTCCTCCTAGAAAGCCTTTCTTCCCTTCCACTACCTGATGACCATTAATAAAGTCGTTTGTGATCATTTGTCAGACTACTATTTATGTGTGTATGTGCTGGTACACTCACAATATATGTTCAGGGTCGGTATTAGTTAGTAAGTAACCTTTATATAAATTTCAATTACAAATTATTATAAATGTGCATACTTATTACTACATATTATTACATAATTATTACTATTACTGGTTATCCTTGGTCCCAATAGACTCAAACTCTTAGGTTGTAGAGCTAATGCGTCTCTATTGGCATCTTATCTTATCTTATCTAATTCATCTTCATTTCCGTCATATTTACTTATCTTCCTTAACCATTTGGCTCTTACTGTGCCCAAAAATTTCCGAACTTAAATTAAATTTTTCATAGTTTTTACACACATTAACTTGAATTACGTAGAAAATGAAGCTAGCTACAGTGAAGTAATGAATATTACACAAATATAATTATATGTAACCAAAGCTTCATTTATCTTAAGAAAATGATGTTAATTCTTCTTTCTAATTGAAATTGATTGCACAAACAAATTGTTTGCATTTTCAGTCCATCAATGCACTTCGTTTTCAAGGATTCCGGTTAGGATAGAAAATTTACTCATATTGATAATTACATAACAATGAAAGTTTTAATCCTTTTTCACATAAATTTGCTGTTCTTAATAGTTTGATTTATAGATTAATAAATATACCCCTGAATAAAGAAGAATATAAACATATTATTAATACTGCTTTAATTAATAGTTTTAATAAAGACTTTATGCAAAGGAAGATTCAAAACTAAATATAAAAAACTGTTAACAATATTCCTACCCGTAAAAAATAAAAGATTACTATAATTTTAAAAAACTTTACTTACCATCCTTGGGTTAATAAATATTTTCAATTCTTTTAAAGAAGTTGGTATAAGTTTACTTCCTCAAAACAAATTTACTAGATTTCTCTAGAAAACATTAAATTCCTAATAATAAAATATCTGGTATTTATCAGTTTAATTGTGTAGATTGTGAACAGGTTTATATTGAAAAGACAAAACGTAATTTAGAAACCAGAACAAAAGAACATTTTCGTAAAATTAAGTACAAACAAACTGATAAATCGGCCGTAGCAGAGCATTTTTGGTCATTTAACCGTGAAATAAATCCTGAAGTGAAGTTATTAAAACAATTAAATGGTTCGATAGATGTAATGGTTTGGGATAAAATATTTATTTTAAGAAATAAACATCGCGTAATGAAATTTGATATACCAGCAGTTGATTCTGTTTTTAGGTTTGTTTCATTCTCAGATTTTTATAACACTAAAAAGACATAATAATATGGTAACTGGAATCCTTGACAACGAAGTACGTTGATGGAAGTTAGAAAGAAGAATTGGCATAGTTTTCTTAAGATAAGTGAAGTTTTTGTAACAAATAGTTATATTTGTGTAATATTCATTGCTTGAATTTCTTTTGGTAGCCTTGACCATTATATTTTACCTATCTTCTTCCGAACCAATCTAGATTCTTAACATTCTAAAAGCAAATACCATTCTTTATCCCTTTGGTGACAAAATGGACATTTCTCCAGATTCCTCCCTCTTCCCAAACCCTTCAGTTCTACCACCCCTGTTCTGGCTCATGCAAAGACCTCTCTTGCTGCTTTATCACAAATATTAATGTATTTCTCCCTGTTGAAGATCACTTTCATCTCTCCATAAATTTTCAGTGAACTTTTCAAATTGGAGCTTCGTAACATTTCTTGCCTTTCAATATCTTCCGTTCTTAACATAAGTTCTGTCCAAAATCCCCTTTGCAATAATTCCCGTTTCGTTTATCTCACTAAGCCCTTAATTTTTCTGATCTAGTCTTTCCTGTACTATCAAGCATTGACGCAGAATATTGTGCTCATCTGAACCCCTAATTCTCGCCCAATATTTTAACACCATTTCCACCAATATCCCTCTAGTTCCCAGTCTTCCCAATTCTACTTACGCCACTCCATTTGGTGAACCTCGAGGTAAGCCCAAAACTTGTTTCAAACGTTTCTATGAATCACATTCATATTTCCACCCCCTCCTCCAAACCCCATATCTCCACCCCATACAGCATTTTTGCTTTTACTACAGCTGTGTAAATTCTCTCCAGCTGTTTTATTTGCATTCCTGGTAATTCATCTAGGCATGCTTTAATAGCTTTTAATGCAATTTTACCCATCGCCATTGCCATTCTCTTCTACTCTTTCCAACTTCCCTTCCTGCTTAATCGTACTCCCAGATAATTAAATGTATTGAGCACCTGAATTTCTCTTCCTGTCAGTACAATTTCTCTTCTTTTCTGCACTTACTGCCTTTTATAAATACCAAAATTTTTGCTTTTGTGTATGTCAGTTCTAAGGCTCCATTCCTTACAAAATTTATCTATTGCTCCAATTGCTCTCATGCGGGCAGAGGGGGTGATCAAGGTGGCGCAAGCGGTAAGACGTGCAACTTTGTCAGCAAGTTTTGGGTTCGATTCCCGCGGCCGACGTTCCTGACCTATAGAATCCTTTTCGGGGAATTTGCCGCGTCGCTAGCCGAATGGTGGGAATGTTACTTCACAAGCTTCAAACTGTAATTCGTGAGAACCTTGCCCTCTGTTCTATCCTGATTCCTAAATATGCTGTCCTCTGTTTCCCGACTCCAGAAACTTCGCTCTAGTGGGTACCCCATAAGGGATATACGACAAAAGAAGGCGAAGGTGAAGGTGAAGAAGCCAAACGTTATCTTTTATCCCTGAACATGTCATGTTGACATTACAGCAGAACTGATTCAAAATAGCATTTAGGATCGCCATTCTGCTTTCGTATGTTATTACTGTAACGCCAAATATCATCACAACTACCACATATCAAAATACCATCTTTACAATTACACATAGTGTATCACTCGATACACCTACGTATCGAATCCCCTCCATAATGAAATCCTAATCTTAAAGCAGTAGGAAGGTCTCCATTCAGCCCGCCTCGGTAGCGTGGTGGTAGCATGTCTGACTCACGTTCAAGAGGTCCCGAGTTCGAATCTCGGTCAGGTTGAGTTACCTGGATAAGGTTTATTACGGGGTTTCCCTTATCCTGAGCTCAAATGGACCCTGGGCTCATTTGAGCACCATTTCACCCATTCCATTCATCGTCCGATGACTTAACTGTGGAGGACGTAAATTATATACACCTGAAACTCCATAAGTAATTAAATAGTCATTCGTACATAAAGTTGCTGGCGTCACAATAAAAACTTTCACATTCTATACGACATCTCAGGTTCCAAACAGCCGCACCATCTGCCCTTGAGTTTCACCCAGAAGGAAGGGTGCTCTAGATAATGCCCTCGAAATTGACTGGGATTGGTTTTGCCCTTAATAATAATAATAATAATAATAATAATAATAATAATAATAATAATAATAATAATAATAATAATAATAATAATAATAATAATAATAATAATAATAATAATAATAATAATAATAATAATAATAATAATAATAATAATAATAATAATAATAATAATAATAATAATAATAATAATAATAATAATAATAATAATAATAATAATAATAATAATAATAATAATAATAATAATAATAATAATAATAATAATAACAATAATAATAGTAACAATAATAATAGTAGCAATAATAATAATAACAATAATAATAATAATAATAATAATAATAATAATAATAATAATAATAATAATAATAATAATAATAATAATAATAATAATAATAATAACAATAATAATAATAACAATAACAATAATAACAATAACAATAACAATAATAACAATAACAATAACAATAATAATAATAATAATAATAATAATAATAATAATAATAATAATAATAATAATAATAATAATAATAATAATAATAATAATAATAATAATAATAATAATAATAATAATAATAATAATAATAATAATAATAATAATAATAATAATAATAATAATAATAATAATAATAATAATAATAATAATAATAATAATAATAATAATAATAATAATAATAATAATAATAATAATAATAATAATAATAATAATAATAATAATAATAATAATAATAATAATAATAATAATAATAATAATAATAATAATAATAATAATAATAATAATAATAATAATAATAATAATAATAATAATAATAATAATAATAATAATAATAATAATAATAATAATAATAATAATAATAATAATAATAATAATAATAATAATAATAATAATAATAATAATAATAATAATAATAATAATAATAATAATAATAATAATAATAATAATAATAATAATAATAATAATAATAATAATAATAATAATAATAATAATAATAATAATAATAATTTTATATTTTAATATTAAATATTACATATTTCTGTATGTTATACAACAGTTGTACGTTTATTTTAAATTTTATATTTAATTTTTGTTTTCATAAATTTATTTGTAAATTGTTCTACATATGTACGTAATATGAATAAATGTTTAAAATATGGCATATTGATATGTGGCATATTGTTTTAGAAAGGCGCCTGGGATATTTTACAAATGCCTATTTTCTTTTTTTAATGTATTTAATATAACTGTTTGAAAACCGATAAATATGTTACTCTTTTCCCACATATACACATCATAAAGTGGTTCCCTTTGCACAAAGTTCCTCCTGCCCTTTAGGTTTGTTATTCGATCATTGGTATTCAGAATACAAACGTCAGCAATGGTGATCCAAACTTGATATAAGTCCTTAAAAGTTCCTGCTAATTTTAGCTATAATTGTTATTAGTAGTACCTACTTCCATAGATATATAGGTATACCTTATCTAAAATGCTCAGTAGTGAGAAATAAATTACATTTTAGTTTCTCTACAAGAGTAGATGTATAAAATAGTTTTGTGAGAACTACATTGTTATGTCGAAATATAATAATTTAGATTTAAACTCCATAGGTTTAAGTTATTGTCATAGAAAATTAAAGGTATATTTTGAATGATTTACGAATACCTTCTGAAGTCCAGAATTTAAAGCTGCATATGTGAAGAAAGATTTATAAAATACTGTGCTTTACCAATACCTCTGTATTCCCTAGCAGACTGGATGACCTCCAAAATGTGCTGGGAATAAACTAAATACCTACATCGGTTTGAAATGTAAACTTATTTGTTTTCATTTCAGTAAAAGTTTTTTTAATTGCTTTCAGGAACCCAGTCTTGTTGTATCCAATAAGGAAATCTCTTTACGTAACCTGTTTCTGCAAAGAATGTCTCATTGTTCTTGTTTTCTCTATATCCCACGTGAGAAAGTGGTCAAATAATGCAGACGTGTAAGGCAATTCTTACAGAAGCAGTCACGTCGCAGATTTGGAGTCGTACTGGTTTAGTTCTCTTCCAAGAAAGTCCCGGCGTTTTCTCAGATGTCGTTAAATTCTGACTACATTAGTTACTAACTTTAATCCGTTAATAACAATTGTAGATACGTAATCGTTTATGCTAATCACTTTACAGCGAAATAACTAGCACATTACACACGGTTAATTTCGGCAAAATCGTGTAAATCTGTGAATTGGATGAATTTTGACTCATTTCTCGATGAATACTCATAGACGTCGATGGTTCATGGTCGGCGTGGCAACCTACGATTCGATTGCAGCCATATCACTACATTATTTGTAATTTAAGTAGTTTTTCTTTCAAATTCTGTTCACACATACAGTTTATGAATATCATGAGATATTTAGTGACCGTGCTGTGGCCTCACCATGATTTTCGTTCCTTTTCTGTCACAATTTCCTGTCGCTCATTCTCCAATTCTCATTGTTCGCTTCATCATCCTCTCTTTCAGGGTTGGGATTACCAGGTAACGGTCTTTGGTTCGTGTTGACTGGGCAGTGGTATTTTACTTAATAGAAACTTCCATATGAGGTCTATGGGACCGTTAAACTAATATTTCCCGCCTTTGAGTGTTCTCCGATAGGTTCGCCAGCAGCGGAACCTGTGTGTCGGTTTGGGCTGGCGTCGGTTGTGTACAAAATACAAACTGTTTACGCAGTTGTCTACTGGACATGGTCACCCTTCCGGTATCTTCCCTCATCCTCCCCACCCGCCAGTAATCACTATTTACAGTACTCTATCCCGGATGAGGGGCTCTTCCGTGGAATATGCATTTAACTTTTTCCATCTCCTCATTCTCTCCTTTGTTTTCTTCACTTGTTTTACTTATTACTCATTATCATTTTCCAAAAGTAGCCCGCAAATAACGTTTCTCATTTGATTGCTTTGATTTGGTTAATTATTTGAACAAAAACCGTTATAAGAAATGGAGAGTAGTATTACGTATCGTTCACAATCATCAATATGAAGAACGAATATAAATTAAAAGAGAGAGGGAGGGGGAGAGAGAGAGAGAAGTATTCGGCGGGGCTCGTCGCCAACCTGATATCATTGGCTCAACAACTCACTGAGTAGTGCTGAACCACACACACACACACACACACACACAACACACAAAACACAACACACAACACACACAACACACACAACACACACAACACACACACAACACACACACACACACAACACACACACAACACACACACACAACACACCCAACACACCCAACACACCCAACACACCCAACACACCCAACACACCCAACACACCCAACACACCCAACACACACACAACACACACACAACACACACAACACACACAACACACACACAACACACACACACAACACACACACAACACACACAACACACACAACACACACAACACACACAACACACACAACACACCCAACACACACAACACACACAACACACACAACACACACACAACACACACACACAACACACACAACACACACAACACACACACAACACACACACACAACACACACAACACACACAACACACACAACACACACACAACACACACAACACACACACAACACACACACACAACACACACACACAACACACACAACACACACACAACACACACACAACACACACAACACACACACAACACACACAACACACACAACACACCCAACACACACACAACACACACACACCCAACACACCCAACACACCCAACACACCCAACACACACAACACACACACAACACACACACAACACACACAACACACACAACACACACACAACACACACACACAACACACACACACAACACACACACAACACACACACAACACACACAACACACACACAACACACACAACACACACACAACACACACACACAACACACACACAACACACACACAACACACACTCAACACACACGCACACACGCACACACACGCACACACACACGCACACACGCACACAACACACACACAACACACACACGCACGCACGCACGCACACACACAACACACACAACACACACACAACACACACAACACACACGCACGCACGCACGCACGCACACACGCACACACACAACACACACAACACACACACAACACACACGCACACACGCACACACGCACACCCGCACACACACATGCACACACGCACACACGCATACACGCACGCACTCGCACACACGCACACACGCGCACACGCGCACACACGCACACACGCACACACGCGCACACACGCACACACGCACACACGCACACACGCACACACGCACACACGCGCACACGCGCACACGCGCACACGCGCACACGCGCACACACGCACACACGCGCACACACGCACACACGCAGACACGCACACACGCACACACGCACACACGCACACACGCACACACGCGCACACGCGCACACACGCACACACGCACACAGGCACACATGCACGCACGCACGCACACGCACACACACAGTCACACACAGGCTAGCAAATGCGTGTACACCATTGATCCGGTATCAGTGGCGCACTGTCTCAAATTTGGTTTGCTTGGATGCACAAAATCGTGCACGGCCCACCTCAGTAGCTAGATGGTAGCACGTCTGCCTAACGTTCAAGAGGTCCCGAGTTTTAATCTTGGTCAGGGTGAGCTACCTCATTAAGGTTTTTCAGCGTATTTCCCATATACTGAAAGTTGAATGTCAGGTATATAACTAAGGGGTATGAACCCTGGGCTCATTTGAGCATCATTTCACCCTTTTCATTCATCGTCCATTATGACTTAACTTTGGAGGATATAATAAAGTCGTGCGCCATTTAATCATCAATGTCCTATCTTAAACTGCTCCACGGCATCCCTCTATAATCTCTTAGTTGCTCGGTCGATTTCTGAAGCATCCGGTATATATCATGTTGTGAGCTGTGATAAAACAAGAATGTGTAACAAGGTGACCATAGTTGCGTCATTCTGTAAATAGTGATTGAGTTACGAGATCTTAGCCAACTTATGTTGCATTTATGCAGTTGCAATTTCAAGCATAAAACTTCGATATTTTACTACCAAACACTGGAATGAATGTAAACCAGAGAACATTGCGAAATTATGTGTTAACATTATATTATAGTAATCTAAAATGTAAAATAAGTGAAAACTGTTGCATTATATAATAATGTAATGGGGCATGCAGCAATAAATAGCTGAAAAACTCAATAAACCCTCTGAAACCCTCTCAAAATAAAGCAACATAAACTTCGTGGATTTAATCTAGAGAACTAGCCCCTTATAAATACATTGGAATTTTACATAATTTTTGTATTAATAACACTAGTATGCATGATATTGTATGACTGGAAACTAATGAGTGAATCTGACTCAATTTTTATGTTGTTTTCAGAACATATAGGTTTTTTCTATCTCCTACAACTTTTTTTTTCACAATTTCAGTACAAAAATATAGAGTTGAGCCAGTAGACGATGAGTATTGTTAAAGGGACATTTATCACTTCTTGGAGAGAAATTTTTCAATACAGCCTTAAGTCTTTAGGTTGTTACACCTGTAGATGCTGGTTGCTATTTGTAGTTTAGACATTGATGTTAATATCAGAGGCTTGCATTAACAGTGCTACTTCATGATTGAAGTTATAAATGTCTATACGCAAGTGTGTGAACAATCCAAATGTCTTCTGCTACATTTTTGGAAATTATACAGTGCTTCAGCAGAGAACTGATATAACAGGCTTTGTGAAACAAAATTGTACCAGCTTATTTTAAAATGAACTTGATAACCAAAAGAAGGCCTGGGCTCCAAATACAGTTTGCCGCTATTGTGTTGAGAGGTAAGATTGTGGATAAAAGGAACGAAATCATGCATGCAATTTGCAATAATTCCTATTGAAGCGGAAACTACACGTTTCCGATAGAAGAATGTAAGAAAAGCATGATAAAACCATATACATTATTAATAATCAATTGTGAATAAATGATATATGAAACAAATAAAAAAGAAATGTGTAATAGGAATAAAGTGCAAATGAAATAAATTTAAGGAAAAAGTTGCCTTATGTTAGAACGGGCAGACGAGGCCGGATACGTAAACAATAGGACAATAGAAGCCCAAAATTCCAGTGCCACCACGGAGCCTCTAACAATAACGAGGTTTAAGGAAAATATGTAGAGGCAGGATGCGGTAAAGCTATGACGCCAAAGGGTCATACAACTTTAGGGGGTGGACCCGTGACTGCTGCACAGTTGAAGTTGAATGGAAATGGCCAATAAGGTACAATCGGAATATTAAACTCCCCCATTAAAATGCAGCGTACACCACGTGATAGCCGTGAAATAGAGAACAAAGAGAACAAGTGTGGAGATAGACAAACAAATCTAGGAGGAAGCCAAGAGTAGGGCGAAGTGAGAAGCGTTCGTTGGTTACAACGAAATGGAGAAGAAACGTTTGTTTAATATCTAAAGCCGAGGTAATATTGGAGTTAGATTTCAAACGTGGTGGGATTAAGTATTCTCAAAGAGACAAGGCGACGCAACGAGAGTGATAGCAAGTGAGAAAAGCCGTGAAACCAGACAAATAAGATTTGTGGGAATAAACAATCCACAGGAAATTGGAGCAGTACTTTTCATTGTCTGCTGATAACTGCTGGACCCTGAGAGAGTACTCTTGCTCACCGACACGTAATCCTTAAGCATCCTGCCATACCACACCAAAAGGCCACCCCAAGAGAAATTTCCCACACCGCTATGTTTGGAGAGAGCCTTAAGACTTAAGACCATCTTAAAGACTGTTATTTCTCTTTAGTTTAGGTTCAGGGGTGCATGTCGAAAAATAAGAAACACATTATACTCCTTCAGCTTGCACTCCAGTTCCACGTAGAGAAGATCTGCTTGTTCCTCTTCCTGCAGATGTTTTAGAGAACTTGGTGAAAGATGGTGTTGATAGTGAACCTCATGCAATCACTGAAGACGATTCTGATGATGTCTACCGCCCTGAATACGACGTGATTCCATAACTGTTCTCTCAGAGTGAGCTAAATTATCTAGTACATGATTTGAATTTGTCTAAGGATTCCGCAGAATTACTAGGCTTCCGTCTCAAAAATAAGAATCAGGAACACATTACTCATGGTACAGACACAGAGAACAAGAGCTAGTTAATTTTTTTTCCTCACAGATCCATTCCTAAGTTTATTGCAATAACGTAAACGAGTTAATGCACTTTTATGACATTGAACAAATCCCTACTCGGTGGACACAGTTTACAGATTCATCAAAGAGGAGCATAATGAAAGGCCGTTTGTGCATAATGGGAATGTTTATGGATCCATTCCTGTCACACGTTCATTTCATGTGAAAGAGGTAGTTGAAATCATGAAGATACTTTTAACCAGCATCCAATACGAGGAACACAAAAGGCGTATCTGCGGTGTTTTCAAGGTTATTGGAATACCATTAGGACAACATGCTGAGTACACTAAGGTACCCTTTTTGCTGTGTGAATGGGACAGTTGGGCAAAGCAAAGACATTGGAGTGTGAAAGTATGGCCACAGCGGAGAAACTTGTTGCCTGGAACTAAAATCATCCCGTAGGAACCGCTTGTAGAGAGACAAAACGGTATTTCTTCTGGACTACACATAAAATTGGGCTTGATGAAGCAATTTGTAAGAACTCTACCACAGGATGGACCCTGCTTCAAGTATCTTTCCAAGAAATTTCCCTTCACTACACGAGACAAATTAAAGGCTCTAATTTCTGTTGGTCGCCAAGTAAAGAAACTGATGAAGTATGAAATTTTGAGAAGCCTATGAATGCGGGAGAACAGAAGCTTTCTAGAAATAGAAGAAAAGGACGCCTTCCGATCAATTACTGAAAACTTCTTAAGCAATAACAAAGATCCTTATAACAAGGCCATTGTCAAATGAGTGTTGATGGGTTGTAACATGAGTGTAAAAGTGCATTTTAAGCATTTACATATCGAACACATTCCAGAAGATCTGCAACATTATAGTAAAGAGCAGGGTGAACGTTTACCCTACGAAATTAAGGAAATGGAGAGGAAGTACCAGGGGAGATGGAATGTTGAATGCTGAGGAGGAACAGTCATCTTCAAAGATCTGCAAGGAAGAAGTTTGAAATAAAGAAACACTTCGTCTTGTTAAATGTAGTCATGAAGTACAGTAGGGTAGTTCTTGAGAGTATTCTTAAAATATTTATGGAATGAAAGCTTACTTGTGTGAAATAATATTTGAATACCTTTCTACACTCATTAGTAAAATTGTCAAAATGTTGCTTGTTATTTCGTGTCAGGACTGAAATGGTAGAAAAGAAACGGAAGTTATTTTTTGGAATCAGCATAAAAAACTTGGTTCAGGAACACCTATTTTAAGAAATCATCTGACACAAAGTTTAAAAATGCAGCCTAGTGTAGGTAATTGCTCATGGTTTATGTTCCTCTGGTTTAATGTGGACCAGAAAACTGAGTCCACAACACTAAAAGGAGCTTCATAATATTCATAGAGGAGGGCTGTTCAATAAAGAAAGATCATAACTTTTTTACGGTCATAATTTTTTCGCACTAAAATTCAGTCTTATTATATTTTGTTACCATGATGTGAAACAAATACGCCGTAGTAGTTTCATTGCTGGTACTCTTGGTTCCCGCCTCTGAGCACTATGTAAGTTCAGACAGGTCCAGTGTCACCTACCGCTGCAATGGAGGTAACATGCAGTTAAAATTAATGTTAGAGGAAGATCCGGAGCTTTTTCAAACGTAATCACTGCTGATGAAACTTGGCGACATCATTTTGATCCTGAGAGCAAACAGCAAACCTCGGAGTGGAAATCTCCTTCATCACCAAACCCCCCAAAACAGAAACGTGGTTGCTTCTGCTGGGAAACTTATGGTCATCTCATTCTTTGATATTGATTAAATGGTTTATCAGCATGATGTACCCGCACACACATCAGCAACTGGAAAATAATACAGGGATGTCCTGGAAACATTGCAAGTCCATAACAAGCGCAGAAGACCACATTTCCGTGAAGCAGGCTGGATGCTGCACCACGATAATGCGAGGCCGCATATTGCCAATGTTAGTGCTGAATATCTTGCAAACATCAACGTGAAGTTCATCCCTCACCCTCTCTATTGTCCGGATTTGGACCCATGTGACATTTTTCTAGTTTCTAACATGTAGAAACGCCTTAGTGGGAGGCATTTCCCATCATCAGAAGCAGTGGTGAAAGCTGCGGAGGCGATTTTGAAGGATGTCTAAAAATGCTTTCCAGCATGGCTTTCAAGACTAACAGAAACGCTGGGACAAGTGCATCGCATTCGGGGGAGACCATTTTGAGAAGGACCATTATGATTATGAGGATGAGTAGAGGTACGCTGTCAAAAAAATTGTGATAATTCTTTATTGAACAGCCCTCGTACTTGTAGAGCGAGTGTGAATTTGTGGGTTCGTAGAATTAAAAGTCCAATTTGCAGAAATTCAAAATGTTCTTTATTTCCGGGTAAATACACTTTTGGTCAAAGTTTACAGTAGCAGAATTACATCACATCTTCCAGTTCATCTGTCACACCCACAAACAAAGGATTCACTTTCAAAATACAGCTGCACGATTCAGTTCCGATTACACTCACCTCACTACGACTAATCACGGCTTCCTTTTATACGACCATTCATGATACCAGACGGTTGGGGAATGTTCTTTATCAATCAAGATGTCACTAGATGTTTCCAGTTGTCTATCTTTATCTGTTTCGGCAAGCCCTTTTATCTCCCTTTTATCTGGCCTTTACCTCCGTGCTACACTATCTGCCCGTTTGTGTGCGTCAAGGCGCGCTATCTTAATAATGGATTCCCGACAGTAGTTGTAGTTATATGTTCCCTTTTGTTCATTCGCCTTAAAGCATTTCAAAATTTAACACGAGGGCAAGATTTTTATTTGCACGTTTTGTGTTAAGATAAACATTTTTGTTATTAAAAACAATTAAGAAAACAATAACTTGTTAAAATAACACAGCGTTCAAATTATATTATCTTTTAACAAATGAGAGATAAGGACACAGAAGGACACAGTGAAATATAATAATAATCGCCCGCCTCGGTAGTGTGGTGGTAGCATGTCTGCCTCACGCTCAAGAGGTCCCGAGTTCGAATCTCGGTCAGCGTGAGTTACCTGCATAAGGGTTTTTCCGGGTGTTTTACTCATCCTGAAAGACGTATGTCGGGTAACTCTAAGCTCTGTGGACCTCGGACTCATTTGAGCATCATTTCACCCGTTCCATTCATCGTCCGATATGACTTAACGTTGGAGGACGTAAAATTACAATATATAATAGCCTAAAGGAAATATTATGATTTTCAATTTATAAATAACTGATATAATTTAATGTAATCATATATCAAAAGGTATGATCTAAAGGACTAATGGTAATTAAACAGTGGATGAAATGTTTTATTACCTTAATATGAGAGAGTATTCATAAACTTAAAGTGAATTAAGTCATTCATATTGTCAAACTTAATATATTTATGCCTTTTACTTTATCTGCCTCATACATGGCAGGTATTGCATTCCATTAGAATATTGCATACCAAAATTTCACTTTAGACCGAGGTCCTGAAATACCCTAAACAGCAAAAAAGATTTTTAAAGAATAACGCCTGCATCTCTCTCTCTCTCTCTCTCTCTCTCTCTCTCTCTCTCTCTCTCTCTCTCTCTCTCTCTCTCTCTCTCTCTCTCTCTCTCTCTCTCTCTCTCTCTCTCTCTCTCTCTCTCTCTCTCTCTCTCTCTCGCTCTCTCTCTCTCTGTATGGCAGCGCTGTGGCTCAGTGGTTAGAGCGCTTGGCTCTCACCAAGGCGGCCCGAGTTCGATCCCAGGTAACTGCAAAGTGAGATTTGTGTTGGAAAACACGGCGCTGTGGTGGATTTTCTCCGGGACCTCCGGTATCCCACGCCTTCTCATTCCACCGGTTCTCCATCTTCATCTCATGTATCATCAATGTTACCGCCTGCGGTGCCGTATGTAGTAAAAGCGGGCGTTAAACACTACACATCATCATCATCATCATCATCATCATCTCTGTGTGTGTCTATTTGCCCATGTGTCCTTTAAGTACCACACTTGGCATTTTTAAACAATAAAAGCAATAAGGCAAAATAAATAAATGAACGAATGAATGAATGAATAAATAAATAAATAAATAAATAAGCAAATGAATGAATGAATAAATAAATAATTAAATAAATAACGACTTAATAAATAACATTGACTTACGATATATATCTCTTGACTTTTCTTGGAAAAGCCAGGAATTGTTTTCATTATGGGTTTCTATTTTACATCTCATAAACCGTAAATTATAGACAAAATCATACTAAAAAATATGTAGGGCTTTCTGAAATTTAGCCGGCCTCGGCAGCGTAGATGGTAGCGTGTCTGCCTCATGTTCAAGGGGTCCCGAGTTCGAATCTCGGTTATGGTGAGTTACCTGGATAAGGTTTTTCCGGGGTTTTCCCTTATCCTGAAAGAGGAATGTCGGGTAACTCTAAGCTCCATGGACCCCGGACGCTTTGAGCACCATTTCACCCATTTCATTCATCGTCCGATATGACTTAAAGTTGGAGGACGTAAATTACAAACACAAAAAATATGAAATTTATATCTCCTTTTTTGGGCAGCAGCCGTTGCCAGATTACTCCTTGTTACTAGTTGGAATTCACAGGTTCCTTTTCTTTTCTAGAAGATGAAGTCATTACAAGTTTTTTATAACACGGTGGCCCTGTGAGGAGAACGAAGTTTCAAAATTCTTAGAGAACGCCTACGTTTTACATTCCCTAGCTAATCATTTACCTATCTTAGGCGCATTAAATTATTTCAATCAAACATAGGAAGCCGCGGATTTCAATTATGTATCTTTTATTTTTAACATTATAAATCTAACCCGTCAATAATTTCGGTATCACCTAAAAGTACATATTCCGCTAACGCTGAATATTTTCGTTCACTGTACCTGATTCGGCAACTTGACAGGCTGAAGCCGAGGAATGAAGTCATATTTGAGATTTGCCTTGTGACCAACAGCAAAGCTGCTAAGTTGGTCCGGTCACAACTTCTGAGTTGCCACAAATGCAAACGACTGGGTAAATCTGATAGGTTTACGTAACGGATACCTGTTTTGAGCTAAAACTTAAAAGTGATTGCCAGTTATTCACAAACCGTTAGTGAGGTAAACGTAATACTGCGGCTTTATTTAAGTAAAAAATAAATAAAGGAAAACATTTTTCTTTGAACTGTAGAAGAATACATAAAACCTTAATTTTCTTCTTAGAGTGTTTTATAAAATACGTTTCTTCTATATTAGGAATCAATATGATTCTGAAACGTGTGCTCCAAATAATTACGTGCTGTGGCTAGTGCGACGAAATGTGGGAAACTTTATGGGCGAAGCAACTTATGGACGGATTTTTCCAAATTCTCCGGTTTTTCCCGTCACTCACTACACAATCTGTTGCATCATCGTCTCTCCTTTGGTCCATTTCGCCTTCATTTGATATTACCTCCTTTCTGACCCTCATACCAGGCTGCAGGCTTATCACCCATCCTGATGACACACATCAGACCCCAGGAACACACTAGTAAGCCCTGGAGGAGCGCAAATAGACCAAGAAGTACAGGGTGAACATACAGTTTCGATCCATTTTCGAGAAAACGTAATATTAGATCAAACAAATACAAGTATTGTGAACCATATTACATGGTAACACGTAATCCATGAACGTTTTCTCTTAGTTTCATTACATATGACCATCTTGCACTTCCATACAGATTTTCCAGTGATGCACTGTTGCCTCGAACACTTTGTTCAGCATTGCAGGTGTAATGTTGCTCACAGCCTGCCTGATACGCTCATTAAGAATGGCATTGGAGGTGATTTTAACTTTGTAGACTTTTGATTTCACGTATCCCCGTGCAAAAAATTCAAGAGGTGTCAGATCTGGGGAATGTGACGCCCATATGCGGTGTGAACCCTGCCAATCCATTGAAGTGGGAATGTGCTATCCAGGTACTCCCAAATAATCAGTGCGAGATGAGGAGGAGTTCCATCCTGTTGGAAAACCACAGTTTCCAAAATGCCATCCTGCTGTAATTGTGGTTTAAATAACAGTTTCAGCATATCAAAGTACGAAATTCCTGTCACTGTTCTCCAAAGAAGAACGGCCCATACAACTTCAATTTTGTCAGCCCCAACCACACATCAACTTTTGGGGCGTTCAGTTCCCACTCCATGATCACATTTTGTTGCTATCCACCCACACTCTGCGGTTGTTTCTGGTGACCATGCTAAATGTGTGGAAGGTGGCTTTTCGCTATACAACACATTTTTCAACAAATTGGCTGCAACTGCCCTCAACAGGTCGTAACACATTGCTTCGGGACAAGCACAGACTACTCGTTCGAGTGCATTTCGAATTTGGAGGTGGAATGACGGTTTTTAAAAGTGAAATGCAGAATCTTCCACACTGTCGATTGTGGTACATCCAACTCTCGACTCAACGCTTTCCTGCTGCAATTTCATTGCCTGTATTTTTTTTTTTTTTTTTTTTTTTTTGAAATTTCTGCATCAGTTGTCTGATATTAGCCCTTGTAGGACCGGGATTATGGCATTTTCGCTCAAAATCTGGTTGAACCTCCTGATATGTAAATCCTCTCAAACGTGCAGGCACAACAGCGATTCGTTTTTCAGTTGACAGTATCTTTCAGTTCTCCTGTAAAAGAAATTCAAAATCAACCATTTTCTCCAAAATGGATTGGGACTTTATGTTCACCCTGTATTCAGCTTAATTAATTTAACATGATATTGCCTTTCCTGGAAGGGGATAGCTGGATAAATATTTGCTACATCTGGTTAACTTAAATATATTTATAGGCTTGCAGAATGTGATTCTGTTAAGTAGTTTAATATGGTTCTGGAGTTTTAAAATTTAATACTCCTTTATATTTATTCAGATTGTATTCGAAATGCTTCTTCAGGTTAATTTATGCGCTGAACATGTTACCTCATTATGTTAAATATTGTTACCCTGGGTGGCAAAGTATTAAATTCTTTTCAACCCTTAATTCAACGAGGTAGATTGTTACGTATGTCATGTCTCTAAGTTGTTTTGAATATTGATATGTCGAAGAAGTAAAACAGTTTATTTTACTTTTTGTTTTGCTTTTCTTTCATTTTTGCCACAAAAATCTGATTTTTAATGCCAAAGAGTATTTGGCTAGACCTCAGCCCGGAATGATTAAGAAGAAGCAACGCAAAAACATGAGTTTTCTTCGGTAGCAAACTTTGCCTTCCCACCCTGTAAAGCATAGTGCAGCTCCGCTTATATCTTGGACCTGAGCAAGGCTGCAGCGAATGTAGGTTGCCCAGACAACAACCTATCTCCACCGCAGCTTCTGTACCTCCATCAGCGTCGTCTGTGCTTCATTGGCCACACAGCGCAATTGTGACCGTTGTTCAATGGGATCCATCTATTAGGTTCATCTTGCTATCGGCCCGGCAACTTTGGTCATCTGCACTGAGGGCTACCGAGAAGTTTACCTTCAGGAGTTCTTCACCACATGTCCGGCATGAGCTTACAGACCTGACGACCACTTAGGGGCCTTAGGGATGGATCTGGTCTTAAACGGGTGCTTACGCATAAAGGCCAACCGAATGTGTCGTCAAGTACTCTGCCGTCACAGGTGCACCTTTGAACAAACAGCGGCAACCTGCGCAGCTAAGTCTGGGTGTCACCATTATGGCACCATCTGCCATAAAGTTGCTTACATGACATAGTTGCTGAGGAACCATCACCTTTACTGCAACATCTGTAACGGATTGGGCAATTTTATAGGCCGCGCATATGTACCACTGCAGTCGCTACTAATTACTGAACATCGGTCTGGTTAACCGCTCTAGAAGAGATCGTCACCATCATCATCGAGAAGCTGCATGACCTCAAGGTGAGATTATTCGCCGACAACCTCCATCAAGGGAGCATTATCACCCAGCCATCAGCTCCGTACCGGTGCACAGGTGCCGTAAGTACTAAAAACGGGCGTTCAACATTACACATTTCATTTTATTTTTCACGGGTATTACTCATGCCCATCACCACTGCAGGAAGTTCACCATCTTCCATTCGAAGTACCACCAAACGAAGCATCCCCCTTGAGAAGTACTGTGTTTCCAATAAAGAACGATGCGTTGGTGACACCAACGTCAAATTTCCGTTAGCCTTCATTACTAAACGACACCTTCCAACCTCTATACCTTTGCCAGGGTTGTAATCTCGAACATTATCATTCATCCGATCCCGTCAAGTGGGCGTCTGCACTGTTACGCAGAGCCACACAAATCTGATCACACACTTCGATGGATACATGCTATAGCAATTTCCATTCGGTGGAAGTCTTTTAGTGGAGTGGAGCCCTAGAAGCGAAGACCAGATTCCCATTTACAGTTGAGGTTTTGGATATTTCCTTCACTCGAAAATGGTTCCAGAAATGCGTCATTTTATCTGCTTCAGTTAAAAGTTACATGGAACTATATACATGCAAAAAGGACAAAACCTATACGCATATGAAACAATCTACCTAAGAAAATCTCTTTGCTTTAACTTTATGCTGTGAATTAAATTCCACGGTTACAGAATGCTATGTAGTAAATATATATGTACCTATTCCATAGCTAGTACAGAGCGGTATATCTGAATATTTTCCAATGCACATACGTGTAAATCAATGGCAATTTTTAAAATAATGTCCCCATTGATTCAGAAATCCAAAACTGCTTATGGGGAACAAGAATCTAGCGGAAAAACTATAAAATTGGGATATGTTTCCTCTATGAAATCCTGACTTACAGAACAAGTTATTATGGTGTAATCAGGAAAGCTTCTATTTCCCACAAGAGTCAAACATGTAATAATTTTATTGACGTGTGTTAATTACAAATGCTGTGTGTGATACAATTGACACGATCTACAAGCTCGTTCTCCTGTGTTCATCAGCTACAACCGAAGAACTATGTGATATTTATCTGAGGGTATAAGTGACCACGCAGGAGGATAAAGGACATCAGTTAAGCTGAGATGTAAGCTAATTCAATATAAATTGAGTTCATAGTATACCTGTGGACTGCGTTTCATCGTAAGCATAATTACCTAATTATATCAGCCTAACCACCTTCCTGTATCTGACTTATGAAGTTTCAGTGCCTGTATTTGCGAAACACTGCTTGTTTGCTTGTTGTGACCGAAAAACCAATGACCGAAACTTGGACGAGAGCGAACTCTTACAGTTATTGAAATAACGGCCTATAGCGCAAACGGCATTACTGAGACTCCTCAGCGTCAATGAGAGTTTCACGAAATTATCTAACGTACCTAGAAGCTGCCCCAATTAGAGCTGAGGATGGCATATCTGGAGCGCACAGAGTATAATTAATTCGGTGGTCTGAGGAAACAAAATCCAGCAACGATAAGTGCCTCAGCACTACATTTCTACGTTAATCTGTGCACTCTGAGTCCCTTATAATTGGTTAGCATTTCATAGTTGCGTTGGAAGTTTATTTCTGAAGCTATAAGCATGTTCAGAGATGGATAGCAGCAGTATAAGACATTCGCGTGCCAAATAGGGCATTGCGGGAAATATTAATTGAGTTCTTAATTAATTACTGATATAACAGAGTATAGAAAATTGTTAAAATTGAAAGACATAAAAAAAGCGATTGCAGAGTTCAGACAAACACAGTTTTCAGCATCTGTGGAATTGATCATAGCTGACTCTCCAGGTGTAGAAGACAAGACGGGCCACCTGGTCTCGGCGGCGTCCGTGAAGTTTTCGTGGGCGTTTTGAGGTCCTCTAAAAACAGTGGCTCCTGCCTTCTGCGGCTCTGGAGTTTACCTGTTTTACGACCTGGAGTACATTAAACTCACCTACAGTTAAGCTACTGACATTGTCTGTCTCAGTGCCACTCATCCCTGCCATGTTTAGTGAATTCCTATTACTTATTGCTTTGCCACCTCTTAGAAGCATCAACTATTACCAAAGTATGCTAATGCTTACCTAGTAGAGATTAATGCGTGTTACAGATGAATACGATATCAATATTTATATAATTTACTGTCACTTACCTTTGTTGCGGTATCGGTACTGATCCCTCGTGGTTTTGATGTTTTCCCGCGTTGGAAGACTTGAGCCTCTAGTCGTATGCCCCTTCCTCTACTTCTTACTCAAGGCATTCCGTTTGCTCCAAACTTCGGGCGTCGTATGCTTCCTCCTTTGTTCTGGCCCCACGTTGGGCGCCAAATTTGAAACCGCTCACATTGTCTCGGTGGCCTCCACGAAGCCTTCGTGGGCGTTTTGAGGTCCTCTCAAAATGGTGGCTCCTAGCTTCTGCTTCTGCGGCTCTCTCTCCGGCGCGGAATGCCTATTTTCGGGACGAGGAATTTGAAGGTGGTAGGTTTTTGTTAGAATGCATCGGCTCACTCAGGGTTTTTGGGAACGTAAGGAGCAAGGACTCTTCTGTGCATTATAGATACAGAAGTCGAAGAAGCAGTTGGACGGGTAGGAAGCTCCAATCACAGTAAAGAATTCTAATATGGAAAGAGTTTATTGTCAGTTACCACACGTAAATAAAAACTCCGATACAGTTTGTTTTCTGTTGATGCCCTCGGCTTGCAGGTTTTAAACAACGAATACCTTTTGCTGGCATTCCGAATTATTTCCCTCGCGATCGAATTTCTCTTGCACTTCTTACTCACACGCGGGATCTACGGGTCATATTAGGTGCGGTAACTTGATCACGAGTAACGCAGGTTTTCTGTCACTAGGTCTGAACAAAACTGAACAAACGTTTTCTCAGAAATTTGTACATTGCTCACTATCCCCGTGGATTCATTTCAGCTAACCCACCATTGGCCATATTTTGCCGGTACATATACCATGGGTGGTGTTCTGCCTTTTGATAGGCTGCAAAATATCTACTGAGCTCTGTTTGTTTCCCTTGTTTTCCTAAACAGTCACCCAATACAGACGCTCTGGTACAACCTTGAACCCTAAACTTCTACAAAAGTCTCCTACCCTTAGGATCCGTGGACAATGGTTTCTAGTAAACAAAGTCATAAAATCTCCCTTACGAGAAATTAAGCTTTGCATGCAAACCGCGAACATTTCAGATCTGTACACACATAAGAAAAATAATATACGAAATTAAACCATATATAAGAATTATTATACATACATAATATATAGATAACAGATAAATAATTATATAATAATTATTAACGGGCTAGGCGGAAGTTTCTCTCGCAAATATATTTTCATACACACTTCACTGAATAAAACTTTGCAATTAAGATGTAAAAATGCGTTACTGTAACTTCAACATAAAAATTAGCATTGAATGTTATTATAAGGAAAAGTGATCATGATGAATGTAGTGAAAACCCCTCTCAAAGGAAGCACTCGCGAATGCATTGGAGTACAGCAGAAGAGATGCGATCGTGTAGAAGGAATTTTGAAGAATGATAAAATGTATACACCGTTGATAGATTAAACATGAAAAACTCAACGCCATGGCCGGAATTTGAACCACGGATCTCCTGGTTTCCGTCCAGTCGCTCTAACCCATTGAGCTACCATGACCAACGGGCCATCCTGAAATTAAATTCTCCAGTTGACTCGTATATTTCCCTGGTAGACCACTAGGGGCTCTCGCATTCGAGATACACCAAATGAGTTAAATGATGAAGCCTGGGACTCAAGTACCTACAATAGTAATTCGCCAAAAATGGTGCATCTCGAATGCGACAGCGAACTAGTGGTCTACCGGGGAAATATACGAGTCAACTGGAGAATTTAATTTCAGGATGGCCCGTTGGCTATGGTAGCTCAATGGGTTGGAGCGACTGGACGGAAAACAGGAGATCCGTGGTTCAAATTCCATCCATGGCATTGAATTTTTCATGTTAAGTGCTCTACGTTCTGCAATTCTCAACGAATTTGTATGAAACTTTGCACATATATAAATAAATATTTAATAAAGGTTGGTATTTTTGTTGATTTAAATTAAATAGTTTATTTATTATTGAATTTAAAATCTCAAAATTGCAAAAAAAAGAAATATTTAATATATTCACACATAAGAATTTTTTCCCCAAAAATACTTGACACACACTTTGAAATTATAGAAAATTTTGTAACTGATGTACATATAATTCTGAATCTAAAATTTAAAGTTTCTAAAAAAAACTGTATGACCTGGGAATTCTTATACAACATACAAAAATCATACTACAAAAAGCACAAAACTTTTATTTTTTTGAGAAAGCTTTTTATGATGGAATGATGAATTTTGAAAGCTTAACTAGATTCCCTATATCCCACCTAATGACATAATTTCAAACAGTTCTGATGTATACTCTGGGTGTTAGCATTTTTCACAGATTGTTCCCCTTAAATGAACACAAGGAATTACTATTTCGAACAATAGCAGAATATGTTAAAGTATATTTTAACCAAGCAGAAAAAAGTGGATGCTGCCAGTGTGGCATAAAAGTTACTAAAACTTTTAATACAGTATATACGAATGTCTTGAGTTACAGGGAAGAATGATGGAGTAAATGGTGTGAGTTGAAAGTGTTTTCACGATATCGATTGAGAAAATCTGAAAGTAGCTGACACCAATTTTCCTTATGGAATAGGTTGGGGTTTGTAAGAAACAGTAATTAGTTTCTTGTACGAAAATGAATTAGTATAGTTAAGATAGGCTGTCTGTGTAAATTAAAGTAAGTGGTTATTGACAGCTGTAGAGGAATACACCAAATTTTTAGGAAAGAGAAATCTTTGGGGTATATTCAAGAACTATGAAGCGAAAATGAAACACCAAAGTAACACAAGTCATTACAGATTCTAAATTAATATAAGGGAACAAACCTTACCCAGATGTAGTAGACAGAGATTAATACAGAACAGTGCTTCTAATAAGAAATGGAAAAGAAAGGTGACAGGGACAGGTGATAACAGTAGGTATGCTTCTTTGACATATCATACTTGTAATAATGATAATTCAGTAGTTTTTACTTTTATTTGCATTCTTTGTTTATGTTTATGAGCACACTTCAATTTAAGTATGTCTGGTCCTAGAGTGAGCTTTCCTTTTCTTCTATTTGCATGTACGAACTTAATATATGTATTGAGTACTACTGCTTAAATTCATAACGTCATTACGTCAAAAGAACAGAAATAGCAAGTACGGTCAGGGGGCAGATAGGAAGCCTGTATTTGCATATATCAAAAAACATAAATATCGATCCAAGGGCAGCTCATCACGCACTAATTTCTGCATTCCTGGTTCAGCATCCCTGTAACCACATAACAGACGTTTGGTTTAACATTTAATAGAAGATGTTGTGCAACGTCCAAAAATAGGGAGCATCATGGATTAAACTTGTGCAATTATTACTGTAAGTTTGGACATAGATATTCAAGAAACGGATAGAGACCTATTGTAGAGCGTGCATTATATATAAAGGACGCTGAACGATTATAGTCGTTATGTAGTTCATAACCGAACTAGTCCGATTTTCCGTGTCACAGCTTCGAAGTTCTGTTAGGTATAATCTTATGCAGCATTAAATATTACATGATTTTTTGATTAGGCAGCCAGGAACCATTGGGGGTGCGAACCTCAAAAGTTGTTATTGGGACGCACTGGCCACGAAAACAAAAACATTACTCCCTGGTCTTGATCAGCGACCCTAGCCTAGCTTTCAGGTAATAGGGCAAAGGACAGTTATTTGTGAAAAAGTCGACTAATAACTCGGACAATTACAAGGTTGATCTTCAGTGTAAAACTACACATTCCCTCCTAACAGTGAGGATTTTGCACGTACTTAGATAGCAAATCCGAGCAATACGTAGCGCTATACGAACACCGAAATGACGGATATGGTTTTGATGGAAGAAAGAGCTGAAGGGAGTTCAACGAACGCAAATTAATTTAGCTTCATTAAAAATATGAATTGTAAAAATAGTTACACCAATGACAATATTTATTTGTTTAGTTTCAGATCATTTCGTTATGATCTTAACTATACAATACTTTCAACCACTTACTGTAAATATCAACAGCTTTCTTTTCAGTTCCAAATGCTTTATTTAATATTATCAAGCACGTGAAATAAAATTCTCCTCTCACTGCATAAGGCATTTAGTTTTGATTAATTTATCTACAACTCTTTGATGTTGTTTTCTGTGCTGTTTATCATTTAATTCTTCCATCCTCAACCTCACTAACATTAACTTCCCTCTAAGAGGTATGTGTTGCATTTCTCCACAAGCTTACTTGGCATCTTGGACTGCTACAACTTAATTTTGCAACACGTTAAACACTCGTAAGCAATAATTAAGCAAAAAGTTCTTTATTGCGGTTTTATTAGCCAAAGAAATTCTTAATAGTAGCAAGAAAGCTATTGCGGAGTATGCCGGTATGTTTGCAAACAGCTACAGCACGCGGCACGGCGTGTGACCTATACCTGAGAACTCTGACAACGTGAGACACGCGTCGTTGTTCCTGTCACTGCCTAATTCACACTTATTTTGGATCATTTTTATGCGGCTCTATTGGCAGTAAGAGATAGCTATATGTGTCACATATTGAAATATGCTATATATTGATTCCTAAAAACGCTGCCGACAGCCAGGCTCTTATTAGAGATATAGCTATGCTAGAAGTTTGCCCCGAAGGAAATTCTTTCCATCTCAGTAAATCTACTGACTGTTACTTTCAAGCACACTGGGCCGGATTTGAACCCGCGATCTTGGAATTAGTTAGCCAACACCTACAGGTCACTTACAAACCTATCATGTCGTTTTTATCAAGCGAAATGGCTCAGGTGGAAGAGTTTGATGACGTGTTGGAGTTTGCCACAAGTTGGTTTGTGAACGCTGGGATAGATGCAGGATGAAAGCTACATTCGGGGATGTTCATTCTGAATACGCTGGGGATTTCTTCACGCTGCGTCGTCGCCATGGTCCAAATCCATACTTTCTCGCCATAGCTTTCTTCCACAATGTTGTACGCAGCGTTAAAAACATCATCATCATCATCATCATCATCATCATCATCATCATCATCATCATCATCATCATCGTCGTCATTAAACTTATCTCAGAGATTATTGGGACATGTTTTAATTCCAGGAAAAAGTTAACTGCTAGTTCACCAAAGAACTTCATAAGGCTCATTATATCTTGGTACCTAGCTTTATATATGTAGAGGGCCTGAGGAAAATACAGAAATGCAGAAATGCGTTACGTATATTACATAATATAAGCAGCGGTAGCAGAAACGTTTAACGGTAGGTTAATGTTTTTACTACAATCACCTGAATAAGACAAAAAGGCAGCTCAAATTATTCTGGCCTCTGTGTTGAAGCATCTTTCTCAGGCTTTCTTATAATACTGGATACCATGCCTCCATTATAGGTAGCTCTTAAGTTCCTCAGACGTGTGTGGTCGGATGAGGCGCAAATATCCTTGACGGACTGGGTCTTAAATGGACATTTCGTCACACAGTTCTGATCTAAAAATATTTCCCCAGCCCCACCCCATTTCCTGACAGATATTCACAACAATAAAAGGTAAAGGTTCGATTCTTGAATTTGTAATCATGCTTATGAACTCCTCTGGAGTTTTCCATTCGATGTTTCAAATTCCAAAGACAAACATTCTTATCACATTCCATGTAGGAATGGCTGTCTCTGTAGCACAACGAAGAGTCAATGGCAGAATACGTCGCTATCGCACTGTCTCTGTTGTCAGAAAGATGACTTGTCTGGTTCTTTTCTCGTACCCCAAATTAAAACGTCAAAAAACCACATGAGTAACCAGTTTTTTCTCTCTGTTTCATACCTTTAAAAATGGTTCTTCCCATATAGTATCCAATGAAATGTCAAACTCATTTTAAGAAAAAAAAATTGACTTTCCTGTTTGTTTTCTCTGGACCCTTCATATGTAGAGTTGGAGCTTCTATTTTACAGTATACCACTACATTTAATTTAGCTGAAGTTCATATAGGAAGTAAATTTTTAAATCTACAGTTTATACCTAACCGGGGATTTAGACTTCCGTTATTGATACTCGCACCGGCCCTAAATCTTAAAACAACATTAGAAACATGGCCAATCGTTGTGCAAATTTTAAATGATATAAACATTTGAATGTCACTCCATGTAAAAGATGTATAAACACCTGTACGATGGTGGACTTAAAGCATATGCCGTTATCTTCTCCTTCCTGATGTTATGCGCATTACACATTATGTAACTGCTATCGTCAACTTAAGGCTAGTTCGACCTGTAACCCCATATTGTCACTGAATTCACTCGTAAAAGCATATGCCAACAAGCTCAAATAAAACGAACACGGAGGAGGGTATTCGAGACTATCCAGGGTGTTTAACGCAGAATCAACGTTACTCAGGAAACTTTCCGTCTCCAGGACACGAATTCTGATGTCATGTTGCTTTTAAATTCTTGCAGCGAACCAAGTTAATGACAATGTAGATTTATTGCGTTATTTTTTATCATTGTATTCCACTTTGTAAGTTTGCAGCATTGCCTTCTTCTGTTTGTTTTGTATTTACATAAAATATACGGTATTCGTTTTTATCTGTGAATTTACCGTGCAAAAGTTTACGTCATCAATAGCATCGCTGATGGAGCGAGTTTATATGCGATTCCCCTAGCGGCTTGTGATTTCGGCTGGTGCATAGATACGATAACTGTTTATAAAATCTATATACTGCGATGCAATGCTCTGCAAAGCTAATTATGCAGCCATAAAAGTAGACCATGAAGAATATACGAAATGATAAGTCAATGAACACTTATTTCACAATGAACGTCTGTTTTTTCTGTTATAGTAGATATATCTGCGTATTGTAAACCTGTAACATAAAATAGAAATATTTCAGTATTATCTGAATTCTTTTCTATCACCCACAGTTTCCTCAATGTAACTTCATTACAAACCAGAAAATTAGCACAACATGTTTTAGGAATGAAAAATAAATTTGTTTTACAATGTGTACAAGGCTTTTATCAAAGTCTACACATGAAAATATCTCTATTACATAGTCCTATGAGTCCATTTGCTTATATTTCCTTTCTCACTGCCTCTCAAACACTGTTTGTATTGCGAGAAGGAGGTATGCTTGAGGCCTTTCTGTCATAACATTATTTATTGCTTCTACGGGACTTGTCCGTAAAATAAGGTCTCCCATTTTGTTTAATATAGAAAACATGTTTATTCTCATTGAATGTTACATTGATGAAAAGTTGGAACTTACAGTTATTTTTCAACGTAATCACCATTGCGATCGATACACTTTTGCATGCGCTGTGGCAGTTTTTGTATACGCTTGTCATGCACTCTCCCGCCGAGTTGCGCAGGTGGCGCTCAACCTCGTTTTACAAATCTTCGTCGGTCTGGAAATATGTTCCGCCCAGGGGTGACTTCAACTCAGGAAACATGATAATCACTAGGTGCTAAGTCTGGACTTTAGTGGGATGGGTGAGGATGTCCTATCCGACCTGGGCCAGGAACGTTGCCATTTATGGTCTTCGGTGAGCATTTTGGGGACCCTTCTCGCACACACCTTGCGATAATACAATCACACGCCGATCTTTAAGCATTTCTTGCTCCACTTTTGCAATTGTTTCTGCTGAAACCGAAGGCCGAACAGAACGCTGTACGTCATGGACGTCTGTACGTCCGTCTTTGAACCCTCTGACCCACTTTCGCACGTTTTTGACGCCCATACACTATGGCCCCTAGACTTCACATAACTGACGAGGAATTTGCCTTTGGCACTCAAAAAACTTATCAGGCACTACACGCAACTCGCACTTGGCGGCAGAAGTGATAGGAAGCTTCATCGCAAATGGCTGCTCAACCAAGACTAATGGTTGCAAAGGGTTCGCTGTGGTTGGGATTTGAAGGGGTGAAACCAAGCTACACGCCAGTGTTGCCAGGTCTCGCGCAATAACGTTGCTTATGGCTCCAGCGCCTTGGAAACTTTATTTTACGCACACGCCTCGTAGATTGGGACCAATCACCTTATAGCATCCAGTATCTCTTTTTTACGAGTAACTGATCCGGTATCTTGGAAATGTTTGATGCACCTATTGGTTTTAAAAGACATAAGGATAGCAGCATTAATAGATATTTTAAATAAGCGTGAGAATGATACAAACATTATATCGCTTACTGATAAAACGCATGACGATTATGTTGCAAACAAAGGTATGTCAGTTTGACGATACCTGGACACTTGACAACATTACGCTCCGAAGGACTCGTCTGAATGCCAGATAGTTTAGCATAAACTCCTCTATGCAGCGGTTTAAATTCCATTTATATGCCACTCCAGTTTTAATGCAGGTACAAAAGTAGTATTGAAACACGAAGTCGCGGTTCTCTGTGTCCATATCCAGTGGAAGCTGGTTGTATTATTAACCAGCGCAACCGCACTGAGAGCGCGGTAATTTGCTTAGTTTTCCGCAGAACTTACCGCTTCTTCTTCGTAGAGGTCACTATGATTTCAAGATAGACTCAGCAGTCAAATATGACGCCATTCTTGCTCATTCGGAGGCCGGGAAGTAACGAATAAAAATGTACATCGTGTATAATAATGTAATCCCCGAAAATGAAAACAAAGCAGAGATCAGTAAATAAAAGGGGAACCAAGTTAAGCTATTTAATAATATTGGAAATCGAACCATGGTGTCACTTTCAAAAAGGGAAGTTATGGTCGCTATATCTCAGCCACTTTTGAATATGTGATCTAGAGTATTACCAGACGATTTGCACCTGGCACTAATCATCATTTGCTGGAGACGTTTCCTTTCTCTCCCAACTACTTATAGTATGTAAGAGGAAGTGTTGTGTTCCATTCAAAATTGATGCCGAGTTTTCACCGGAAATACCTGTTTTGAGGACTATGATAACAAATAGAAGACGTTTTAGAAACCGTAAACGCGTTTATTTCTACGAGTGTACGTCTCTAGAACGGCGTAAGTCAAAAAAGAAAGCCCGCATCTGGACAGTAGCTGGTAGTATGCCTGTCTCACGCTGAAGATGTCCCGAGTTCGAATCTCGGTCAGGGTGGGTTATCTGGATGAGGCTTTTTTCCGAGGTTGTTACTTATCCTGAAAGATGAATGTTTGGTAACTCCTAAGCTCTATAATCCTGGGCTTATCTGAGCAACATTTCACCCATTTCAGTCATCGTCCAACATAAATTAACGTTGGAGGACATAAAAAAGATATATCAGATGAACAGCTAAATTGGTATTATGTAAGCTTAGGATATTCCTGAGACATTTCAGCTCCATAGAAACACTTAGTAGTATTTGTAGCTCTTAACGTAACTATTTTATTTTCCACCTTCCCCCCCCCCCCCAATGTTCTTTGTGTGTGTGAGTGTTTGTATGTATGTGTATGTTATTTAACATCCGCTTTTACTACATTCTACATTTTACATTCTCATCTTCCCCAGAGTATGGAAGTATGAATGAGAGTACCAATATGTGCGTGATCTAATGATAGAAACCAAACTAATATGAGTTAACACCTTCGATGTACCAAAGCAGACATCAACGATTTCGTAACTACAACATAGAAAATAAGCTACAGTGGATAGAGAAAATTATGTGAATATAATGCATCATGTATTTATCTTATTGATAGAAACATGTGAAATTAAGTCCAAGAAGAAGTGATGGACGTATAAAAAATTGAAAATAGCCTTTTAATTTCTCTACCATGGAAATACGACCATGGCATACGACCAGGGTGTTGCACTCCAACAAAAAATTGGATTGCGATAATTCACATGTTTTGAGATCAGAATGCTCATAGGCTGCTGGTTCGAAGAGGGAGGTTCGTGGGAGCTTAAATATATATGAAGCGGGGAAGCATTTAAACTTACATTAGCAAAGGTAACTTGCGATTCATTTAAACGCCGTTATTGTGAAAGCTAATGTAGGTTTATCGAACTTTTTTAACGAGGGGAGCCTTAGGATTAGCATTTCATTACGGGGGGATTCGGTACGTAGGATACCATGCTGGACCCATTGTTCCTATACCAACAAGTGGGGCACCCCCGAGAGGAAGGATGAGGCGAAGGAGACAGAGAGTGGCCGAACCAAAGAGCCACGACAGTAAAGAGGGCAGAGTCCCTGCAGTTTACTTGGATAAAGACTTCCCCGGACAGGCCAGTACAACGGACATGTGGGAGGGCGACGAGCCCAGCAGCCGAGCCCCAAAGGTCCCTGTCTGGCGGTCCCGAAATGGGCCCAGAAGAGGAGCGGGGACCAGCAACCGACCTACCGGAGGAGGAAGTAGTTTTCCTCGGAGCATTTCATCCTGCCATGCACCGCCGAGACACTCGCCGACTGTTCGACCCTGAAAGAGACCACCAGATGCGATATGACATAAAATGATAATGGAGATGAAATGAAGGGACAGGAAATTCAAGGGATGCAATAAACCTACCCAACATTTGCCTAGCGACACGGGAAAATCCCCGATAAAGCCCATGAGTCAGGTAGATCGGCCGCGGCCTTATATTAAAACAATGTTTCACAGATCCTTCACTGAACGATTTTAGCAAGTTTGAGACTGCAAATGAAATGTTATGTAACGAATTCTGCTTTTTTCTGTAGTTGGTAAGGGCCAGATCTATCCAGTTATTTACGTCCGACGAAACCATGCAGGATGACTCAGGCGGTGGTGTCTATGTGCCACATTCAGGGGGCCGTAGTTTGGATTCCTTGTGGCCAAACTTCCTGCCCATAGGATGAGCCGGGGCTAATTGTATCCTCCGAATTTCCTTCCCTCAATTTCACCTCGCTTCTCACTTCACCGGACCTGGTTGACTTTTTCGGGTTCTAGGAGCCCACGAGAGTTTCGGAGTGTAAGTTGGGGAATTTACTCTCTTTATATCCTCGTTCTCCAGGTCTGATAGGTCTTTGGTTCCCCGCACCCCTAGGGATGTGTAACTCCTGATCGAGAAAGGAGATGGTTGTATGAGTCTAAATCTGTAACTGTTAAGGACCCTTGGTATACTTTCACCTCACCCATGACTCCCGGGAGGCGCCCCATGCACAGGCACCAAAAGTTTTATAGGTCAAGGTGCTACGTTCCCCCTTCCTTGTCATGAAGTCATAGAGAGTCAAGGCCCGAGAATCATAAGGTTAGGGTTAATCTACAAGACCTCTCCGCGTGTATTTCAGCGCATGCAAAGAAACCGCCTCATGAGTGCAAGTTTTTAATTTACGGACTTGCTCTGGTACCCTATGTAACTCGAGTCCATTCTTATATATTGCTCTTCCACGTAACAATAATTGCTCGAAGATTTTTTATTCCCTGAGACTCAAAAAGTGGTTTAGTGTAAATTGCTAATATGGGTGGTCCATATAAATTGACTAATAATTTCCCCCTCGAAAGTAATAAAAACCTATAATTCAGTTTTATTAGTTCCGAGTATACATCTGTATCCTTTAATTGCGTCCCTCACATCGGATGAGGAATGAAATAATGCTCAGGGTGCATAAAAACTTAAGTAACCACTCTCTTCCTGGGATAAGGAAAACCTACGGATAGAACTTCGTCCGGGTAAACCGTCCTAACCAAGATTTAAACTTAGTGCCGCTTGAATATGAGGCAGACACGCTACACCCATAATGAGGTGGAAAATATTGGTATTGACCTTGATATTTGAACTATTCATTGTTGCCTTATGAATATTGTTGTCTATAAGTAATTGGTTTACCCTCTGCGGTTTTGCAGTCATAAGTAAATTTGTATTTTGTAATTTGTCAGTGTGGTTTGTTTATTCTGAGATTCGGGATATATGATAACTCTAATCTCTATTCATCCAGGTATATTTAAGCATCGTTTCACACGTTTCAGTCATTCATCGTGTGATACGACCTCCCTGAATTACGCTAAGCTTAAAAAATTAAATATTAATAGACTTTCTCCTAAACTACTAATATAATAAAGCTTACTTTTAATGTTTAAAGACGATACCGAACGAATATAGTCGTTGCGTAGTTTATAACTTAACTAGTCCGGAATTCGATGTCGCAGTTTCGAAGTTCTGTTAGGTATAATTTTATGCAGTATTAAATATTACATGATTGTCTGATTGGGCAGTGCAGAAACAACTGGTGTGCGAGCCTTAGAAGTTGTTATTGGGACACACTAACCACGAAAACAGAAGCATTATCCTTTATCAGTTACCCTAGCCTCGCTTTCAGGTAATGGGGTAAAGAACAGTTACTTGTAGAAAAAGTTGAATAATGAATCGGACAGGTCCAAGGTTGTTCATTTTGCTATGATCTTAGTTGTACAGTACTTTCAACCAGTTACTGTAAAATCAACAGCTTCAATTTTCAGTTACAAATGCTTTATTTAGTATTATTAAATACAGTGAAATAAAATGCTTGCCTCATTACATAAGGCATTTAGTTTTTGTTATGGCAGCGCTTCCGCCACCCCAGGATCGAGGCAGTCTATCTGCGGTTCAAATCCCTGGCAGGAAGACTGCTTGGTGAGCACCGCACAGCTGCCTGGGAGAACACCATTCAAAGGGTTGAGGTTGCTGTAAAGCAGTCCTGGCGGATTATCCGCTCCCTCAGAAGGGACCGAAGCAAATATCGGCATCCACTACATGGCAGTCGTGGAAGGCTCACTTTCGAGCCCCTAGAGTGTCAGTTTGAACCAAGGGGAGACACCCAAGACGACGAGTTTACCCAACATGTGGATGACACGGTGGAATATCTCTACAACCCCGCCCTCACAAGGGGCGATCCATATCCCCATTGTCACCCCTAAACATGTGGCCTCCCAGATCCAAAGCCTGAAACCCAATGAATCCCCTGGACACGACGGCGTCACGGCTATCATGTTCTAGCACCTTCCAAGAAAAGCTGTGCTCTACTTGACGCAGATTTAGAACACGTCTCACCCTGTCACACTTGGTGTCAGAAGTGAGTTTATATGGAAATGAACAAGATGATATCGTGTCTTTGTTGGTTAGAGAATTAAGAGTATTGTTCGCAGAAATTTAAAATTGCTCTTTATTACAAGTAAAACACCCTTTGTACAACCTTGACAGCAGCAAAATGACGTAACATACACAAACGCAGCCTTCAAGGTCTCTCGTTGCTTCACCACATGTAAACAAACGAAAGAAATTACTGGGGTACGCTTACAATTATCCACACAATACAATTGCTGCATATCTGCACTCACACACTTAACATCCCGCTAGCAACTGATTGCGCTCTAACACTTGCAGGCTTTTATACCTCCAATCATTGTTTCTACAATTCAGTTGGTCGTTCGATAGCAATCACGATGCAGCGGGAAATTCCAGACTATCTCTGTCTCTTTCTTTCTCTGGTTCTTTCTCGGCGAGCGTGCAGCGCTCGCGTACGGGCCGGCAGTAGCTTGCGCTAGCGGTATAACAATGCCTCGGCGACAATAAAAAATGGATATATACAAGCCGAATGCTAAATTAACATGTTTCCAGAAAGAGGTACGTATATTATGAATGTGTCGGAATATTCAATGGTCTTCCAAGATACTTAAATTTCCTACATATCTTCAGGGAAAGTGGGTAAGTATAAATCTGCTCCTAAAAGGTATCTATGAAGAATGGCCTATTACTCGGTACAGGAATTTATGGATGAACATTAAAGTGTCCTGTGCTATAAAGGGAATGTAATGCATAAATATATTTTTAAGTTCATTGCTGGATATTAATCGTTTCTCCAAACTAGCCATAGATCGGCTAAGGTTTCGGATAGTCAAGCTGAAGAATTCAATGCCATGGGCGGGATCTTCCGGTTTCCGCCCGGTCACTATTAACCCTTTACCGACCATGGCCAAAGAATCAGCTGGAGAATTTAATATCATGACGACACGTTGGCCATGGTAGCTGAAAGGCTAAGAGCGACCGGAAAGAAATCGGGAGATCTGTGGTTAAAATCCCGACCAGGGCATGGAATTTCTCAGATTGACTCTATCTATTAATGTATGCTTAATTTGTTGTTACTTCCAAACATAATGGCTGTTACGTTTTCTTGGATTATGTGACTTTTCTGCATGATTCATTTATATCTAATTTTCTTTCCATTTTCAAACCTCCTATGTCAATTAGGCATTGTGTTGAGGTATTTTGGTGATGAGTAGTAGCATATTGTGTGAAGTAGTAGTAGTAGTAGTAGTAGTGATAGTAGTAGTAGTAGTAGTAGTAGTAGTAGTAGTAGTAGTAGTAGTAGTAGTAGTAGTAGTAGTAGCAGTAGTTTTTTTGTAATTTACGTCCTCCAACGTTAAGTCATATCGGACGTTGAATGGAATGGGTGAAATGATGCTTAAGTGAGCCCAGGCTCCATAGAGCTTAGAGTTACCAGACATTCGTGTTTCAGGATAAGGGAAAACCCTGGAAAAAACCTTATCCAGTAGCTCACCCTGACCGAGATTCGAACTCGGGACCTCTTGAACGTCAGGCGGACGCGCTATCACCACGCTACCAAGGCGGGCATAGTAGCAGTAGTAGTTAGTAAACTGTTACATGTTTGTGGTGGTGATAAAAAATAAAAATAAAAGAATATCAAAATTACATAAAAAACCATTTTGTGGTGTATGTGGTGGTAGTTAAATGTTGAATTGCTGAGGTTGTGTTCAATGTCGTGCTCCGTGATGGGACCAAAAGAGCAAAACAAAAAAAGAAAAAAGAAAAAAGCGCTAGTACAGAAGATATATGCCCTTTACATTTTGGCACTTTTTATTTTATGGATAGCACGCTGTGAAAACACTTATTAAATAATAGAGTAACTATAAAATTTGAAAAGTCTCATGAGTAATGAGTACCTATAGTTTGTTCATCAGTCAAAAATTTTCAAACTTGAATGTTTTAGCTACCGACACATATTGGAAAACCGTATTTATATGTGCATGTTATATAGTAATACGTTTAGAAGTGTTTCATAGACCGTGAGGGGCAGTAAACCTCGCCAAATGAAAGCATGGGATATAAAATTTATATGCTTCACATATTTTCACCTAAATTACATTACATTACTTTAATGTCCGGTTTCACCAACAGATGTTAAGACAACACGAGTTTAGCGTAACATTTGCGTTACATCTCTTGTTACACTAACAAGCAAAATTTCTGATGCTCAGTCACTAGCAATTGTAAACAGTCAAAATGGCGAGCATGAACTCTGCCGTTGATGTCGATTTGCTATATTTAAGACCATCTAAATGACATTCGTAATGGAGTACGGCCTATGAGGAGAAATGATTTTGAGGAACCAACACAAGAACATTTTCTACAGACTGTCGAAACAAGTTGCTATGAAGGTTACTGCGGAAGTACAAGAGAGGTTAGAACATGCATCGAAAGGAATATGCCGATCTTGCCTTTGCTTCAAGTATTAATAACTTTGGGATTTTATAATTCACTGAATTATGTGGATAAATACATGTCCACCTCCCGTCTTGAAACGTTCAAGTCACTTGTCCTTCTTCACTCCTCGTTTTAAAATTACGTAAGCCTGACTTAAAATATACATCGAAGGGAATATGACGACCTCGCCTTAGCTTCAAGTATTAATAACTTTGCGATTATATAATTCAGAGAATTATGTGGATAAATACACTGTCCACCTCCCGTCTTGAAACGTTCAAGTCACTTACCCTTCTTCACTCCTCGTTTTAAAATTACGTAAGCCTGACTTTAAATATACATCGAAGGGAATATGACGATCTCGCCTTAGCTTCAAGTATTAATAACTTTGCGATTATATAATTCAGAGAATTATGTGGATAAATACACTGTCCACCTCCCGTCTTGAAACGTTCAAGTCACTTACCCTTCTTCACTCCTCGTTTTAAAATTACGTAAGCCTGACTTAAAATATACATCGAAGGGAATATGACGATCTCGCCTTAGCTTCAAGTATTAATAACTTTGCGATTATATAATTCAGAGAATTATGTGGATAAATACATGTCGACCTCCCGTCTTGAAACGTTCAAGTCACTTGCCCTTTTTCACTCCTCGTTTTAAAATTACGTAAGCCTGACTTAAAATATACATCGAAGGGAATATGACGATCTCGACTTAGCTTCAAGTATTAATAACTTTGCGATTTTATAATTCACTGAATTATGGGGATAATAACCTGTCCACCTCCCGTCTTGAAGCGTTCAAGTCACTCGTCACTTGTCCTTCGCAACTCGTTTTAAATTTACGTAATACAGACAAAGTTGTGTCGTGCTTGTAGTAAGGACACATGCATTTGAATTAAATTCGTTTCCAGTATTTTTCCACGTGACATCTTTCTCTTTTACATTCACTGCATTCATCCTCTTATTTTCCTCAATATCCTTATACTTCGTCACCAATTAAATTAACAATTATTTCTCCATCGATGAGAAATTTGTCTCACGGCTTTATTTATGATTTTGTTCATCCGCCATTTTTCAGCTCGTGCAGACGAAAATGAAAACAAAAGCGCATCGCAGTACGTTTAGGAAATAATACGGCTGATCCAATACCTTCTATAGCTGTGATATTTACAACTTTCCTGGCGTTAACACAGGTTTGTAACAATTTTCAGAAAACAGGTTGGTGAAATGCAAGAAATTTAACATTAGTGTTAGCGCTGTGACAATTGTTACGTTACTTTTGTTAACGTCGATTTTAACATCTGTTGGTGAATTCATAATACCTGTAAAAGACATAATAGCTGTTCTTTCCTTTACTTAGGAAGAAAAGTGGATTTGCTAAACATATTGTGATATTTGAGCATAATAGCTGCCCAGAAAGTACGTGTTTACGTCATTGTGTTTAACACCTACGTCTAAATATTCCGGGAAAGGCAGGGATAAGTTAATACAGTATTTATCTGGACTTTCTGCGTTGACTTGTTGACAACTAGTGAGGCGCACTTAATAGGTCCTCTAAGCATTCCAGGGACCTTAAATAGAGTGATCGAGCTGACCAACCGTCAAATCCTCTACAACATTTCCCAAACTCGATAGTTACACGCGCTACCCACACATACAGTTGAAATGTGGTGGGTTCCCACGTGTTGGAAGCACATACTTCATGGATCAGTTCCTCATATATGTACTGCAAGTGGATTGATACTTTTGGCCTGCTGGCAGTGTTACGAATCTTGTCTTAAGAAATTTCAACGATATATTCGGAAACCAATTGCCGTTATCTCATATGGTTAAAAATTTGGCAAGCTGATCTTTAACTTGCATTAGTTCTATAAATGCCAGAGAACACATATTCAATAAGTGAAAATGACCCCATTTAATGAATTATATTTCGACGTAATTTATTTGTGAGGGTCTGGTGCATTCGGTGTCTGTAGGTACCGTACGACTAAACACGGTGTTCATTTTTATTCATCGTGAAATAAGTGTTCATTGACTTACCACTTCGTATATTCTTCGTGATTCACTTTTATGGCTGCATAATTAGCTTTGCAGTGCATTGCATTGCAGTATATAGTTTTTTTTAATAGTTGTATCTACGCACCATGTGAAATTACGCACCTTTATATTACGCGGCAGACCATCTCTCAAATAGTATATTTACCTCCCAGTAGAGGGAGGCCTCAAAGCTGCTGTCAACACGTCTAATACGATCGCAAGCCGCTAGGGGAATCGTAAATAAACTCGCTCCTTCAGCAATGCTATCAATGACGTCAAATTTTGCGCGATAAAATTACAGATAAAAATGAACACCGTGTACATATTGTCTCTTATTGTTACTAGTGTAGAAAGCTAACCGACAATAGTGGTGAAGGTCATTAAGGTGAGTGGGAGGTGCGTGATTCAAATTCAGTCTTTCTTGACTAACACATGTTTCAGTTTTTCATCGGTTATCATAACTGCTAAATGCACAGAATACAGATTTAACTCAATCCTAGAACGTTTAATTTCAATATACTTTCCAATAATCGTTTCATCTCGTGTGTCTTTAGTGTCCAGCACCTGTGGGGCTGTAGATAAGATTGTGAAGGTCTGAACGGTGTCGAAGCTTCCCTTCTAAAACCAGGAAAGGGCGCAATGCCCACCATGGGCCTCTTTGTAAGGTGATATCTGGAGAATAAAGAAACTCTCTCTCCGCGAGTAAAAAAATGGAAGTGTATATACCACTTAGGCTTGTGAACTCCAAAGAACACCTCGGAAAATCATGCAGAGGCCACCAGCGATCTGGCGACTGAGCTCTGGAGGTCAGTGCCGAACACTGAGGTATCTCACAGGCCCGCCCGGACGCGACTCAGGAACCACTGCTCCACTGAGACCAACCCAATCGAGCAGCTCCCAAAGGCCAGAGGCTGAGCTGTTCGGCCGGCATACTTCTAATAATGTCTAAAGCACTACGAGTGATAGGAGGAATCAGTGTCCACACCAACGGACTTGAAGGTTAAGAATACGTACCCAAAGCGGAATATATAAAAAGGGGTGTTAATCACCACAAGAAAGTGTAGAATGTCTTATAATGATGGGAATTTAAAACCTAAAATCTCTTGCTTTGTGAATAAAGTTTCAGCCTAGCTTATGGACTTCGTCAGCAGTAACAGGTCAAACATTAAACATATTTAAAGGGAACTTTCGGGTCATTCTGTATAGTTTAATATATATTAATCTGAGAAAGAATGCTGTTGTCCTCGCCAATGATATTTATGTTGGAGTGGATTCCTTCAGAACAACAATTGTCTGTGGCCTATTGTTGTACACTTTATTTTTAAAAAAAACCACAAGAAAAAATCCGGTGAAGTTAGGTCAGGGGATCTGAGGGGCCACAGACATTTTGAGATCATTCGGTTATCAAAGAAACTGGTTACAGGTTCTATGGTGTCATTAGATGTATGGCACGTTGCTCCATCTTGCTCGAAATAACCTTCTGTCAATTCAATATCATCCAGCTGCTCCATAAATGTCTCTAAGGCACCCATATAAACTTCAGTGTCTACAGTCGTATCAAAGAAAATGGGACCAATGATTCATAGATGCTGGTAAAGGACTCTTCCAACGTTTTCTCTGAGATGTAATTAGTATAATGTGATCTACTAATTTTAATATAGTGTAACGCGACCGTTTGGAACACCCTGTAAAGCAGCTGCGAGCGGAAGACGGGGGAGGTCAATGTTAGCTACGCCCTCCCCTCGTTTGTCTTATAGTGGTGACAGGAACGACTGGGGAAAGAAACATAATTGGCGATCTGTTTTTCTGCCCACCTGGTTCCAGAAATTACGGAGTCTGGAACATTCTCCTGGTCACTAGAAAGCGGCGATATTCCGATATAAAGAGGGTTACAGACAGTTAGTCAGTTCAGTTGTTGGTTTGAGTTGGTCAATCAGTTGGTTAGTGTGAGCGAGAAGACAGTCGCAGTTCTTGGTGTAAGAGTTAGTCAGTGACGTGTTAATGAACGGAAGGATTGTGCAACAGAAGACTGTGCGTAACTGTGAATGTGTACCGGAGCTTACGTAACCGCGAGTACAAGGAAATTGTAACGGACGGACTGGTGAATTGTAACTGTGTGCAGCAAGTAATTTTATGTAATTGGCAAGTGTTAAACTGTAAGTCGGTGGAAATAAAGAACATTGTTGAGTGGTGTAATTGGACTTTTTATTCCACGAACACACAAAGTCACACTGGGGTCAAGAAGTGGGATAACAAAAGTCACACTGGTGTCAGGAAGCGGGAAGATAACATCACCGAAAATTACAGCCATGGAATCCGCATTGGAAATGCTTTTGGCGAAGATGAACGAGTTAACAGAGAAAACAGAAGCGGCAAAAAACAGCCTCACCGCCGAGTTGAAACAAGTGAAGGCGGCCAACGACAACATCACCGGGAAGATGGAAGAAATGAAGGCCGAATTAACAGCGAAGACGGAAGAAATGAAGGCCGAATTAACAGCGAAGATGGAAACGGCAAGCAACAACTTGGCCACGACAATGACCGCAAAGATGGCCGAACTGACAACAGAGATGAGGGAGGCGAACGAGGTCCTCGCCGCCAAGTTTGAGGAACGGTTGGCCGGCGTGAGGGATGACGTGACGGAGCTGGGCGAGCGGAAGGGTCAAGTAGACGACCGCCTTAATGATTTAGAGGAAAAGGCCGACAACTTCGCAAAACCCCTCACCCGCCTGACGGAGGAAAACCGGCCTTATGTGTGGACGGAGGACGCCGAAGACGCTTTCCAGCACCCGAAGGGGACCCTGTGCAGTGCTTCAATTTTGGGTTTCCCACAACCGGGTGGCGCCTTCATTGTGGACACCGACGCCAGCGATCATTGCATTGGAGGTGTCCTACCGCAGATCCAGGACGGCCATGAGCGCACAAGAGTGGAAGAGAAGGAGCGTGCCGCAGCAGTCCGAGTAGTTGTGGCAGTGCCTGCTGAAGGCTGGGATAGCGCAGGCCTGAGGAGGGAGCAGCTGGCGGACGCAGACTTGGGGCCACTCGTGAGGGAAGTGGACGCAGGGACGAGACCGACCTGGGAGGACATCGCACCGAGGAGCGCCACCTACAAGTCGCACTGGGCCCAATGGGACTCGTTGAAGACCAGAGTGGGCGTGCTGTTCCGGGTATGGGAGTCACCCGATGGGAAGGCGCAGAGAGGACAGTTGGTACTTCCCCGGAGTAAGGTCCCGGAAATCTGGGAGGAAGTGCACGCCGGTACTTCAGGAGGACACCTGGGAGCGAACCGAATGATTCACAAACTACGGCAGCGCTACTTCTGGCTCAGACTCCGGGCAGATCCTGGTGGTACACCTGGACCGCCTCGCACGCTACGATGGGGTTGTTCGAGGACGAACAGCTTTGAGGAGGGAGCAGTGTAACGCGACCGTTTGGAACACCCTGTAAAGCAGCTGCGAGCGGAAGACGGGGGAGGTCAATGTTAGCTACGCCCTCCCCTCGTTTGTCTTATAGTGGTGACAGGAACGACTGGGGAAAGAAACATAATTGGCGATCTGTTTTTCTGCCCACCTGGTTCCAGAAATTACGGAGTCTGGAACATTCTCCTGGTCACTAGAAAGCGGCGATATTCCGATATAAAGAGGGTTACAGACAGTTAGTCAGTTCAGTTGTTGGTTTGAGTTGGTCAATCAGTTGGTTAGTGTGAGCGAGAAGACAGTCGCAGTTCTTGGTGTAAGAGTTAGTCAGTGACGTGTTAATGAACGGAAGGATTGTGCAACAGAAGACTGTGCGTAACTGTGAATGTGTACCGGAGCTTACGTAACCGCGAGTACAAGGAAATTGTAACGGACGGACTGGTGAATTGTAACTGTGTGCAGCAAGTAATTTTATGTAATTGGCAAGTGTTAAACTGTAAGTCGGTGGAAATAAAGAACATTGTTGAGTGGTGTAATTGGACTTTTTATTCCACGAACACACAAAGTCACACTGGGGTCAAGAAGTGGGATAACAAAAGTCACAATATATATATATATATATATATATATATATATATATATATATATATATATATATATTATATGCCTACTGTCTATTTTAAGTTGCCAGGAATAATACCTCATATTACACATTAAACTCAACGTAATTGCTGGGTTTGTCAATTTTCTTCTCACATCTATTTTAAAGGCCAAGTTCAATGCTTCAAACAATTAGCATAATTTTCTGGCTTGTAATTATCAATAATGTGAGTGGTAACTTAAAACTTCATAATTATTCCATATAGACTAAAACAGAAATCTTTCAGTACAGTATTAGAGCTACGTCTTTGGCTACATGTTAAGACCTATACAAACTCGGAATTTTGTGATGCATATTCTGTACGTGCAGTGTAATTTTGTTGTATTCATTCATCCTGATGAACTTCTCCATGGGATATTAATTAATTTAAAGCTGCAATACGATACATACGAGGCTGAGTTAAATGAAAACTTTAAATTTGAAATAACAAATCGAAATTTCGCGCCTTTATCCTGTAAGTTGGTAAGCGTGCTACAAACAGCGTGCAGAATGGCCTATAGTTGGCAGCATAGTGCAGATGCAGACATATCTTCGCAGTATCAGTATAAAGATGGCCGCTCCACTTGCGACTTGCACCAGAGAAGAACAGCGTTCTTTTATTCGGTTTTTGCGTAGTGAAGGTGTGATACCTATTGAAATTCATCGACGAATGAAGGTGATGCAATTTTTTTCACAGCAGAGAGTCTACAAATGGAGTAGGGAGTTCGCAAATGGTGTGACTTCTGTGGAAGATGCTCCACGTCCAGGTCAGGCACAACGAGTTGTGATTCCACAGAACATTGCAGCAGTTGAAGCGCCATAGTGAAGGAAAACCGCCGACTGTCACTGAATGACATTGCAGATGTTTACAGATTAGTCATGGGTCAGCACACCACATTGTACACGATGTGCTCCGGTTTCACAAAGTGTCTGCAAGATGGGTGCCACGGCAGCTGACTCCTGAAATGAGAGAACGACGTTTTGATGCTTGTGAAGAACTTATTCGGCGCGTTGAACGGGAAGGTAATGGCTTCCTTGCAAGAATCGTTACTGGGAACGAAACCTGGATTCACTTCCACCAACCGGAAACGAAGAGAGTGAGCAAGGAATGGCGCCATCCCTCATCACCAAAACCAAAGGAGTTTCGAACAGAAACATCAGCAGGGAAGGTTATGCTGACTCTCTTTTGGGACGAAAAACGCGTCATTTTGGAGTATTACGTGCCCAGAGAGGGACCACTGTCACCAGTGTATCATACACAGATCTCCTAAAACATCATATGCGGTCTGCAATCAAACCAAAGCGACGTGGATTGCTGTAAGCAGGTGTCTTTTTGCAACGTGACAATGCATGGCCCCACACTGCCCGTACAACATTTGCAACAATCACAGACGTGCATTTTGAGTGTCTTCCTCATCCACCATACTCACCAGACCTTGCTCCAAGTGATTTCAATGGGAGGAAAGAAGTTGCACGCGGTGCATGAGTGGTGGCATGGACTACCAAAAGAATTTTTTCTAAAGGCATTTATGCACTTTGTAAGTGCTAGAGGACTTGCATTGTGCGTGGGGGAGATTATGTTCAAAAGTGATACAGATTTGTACCACTTCCGCGCAGTAAATAATATTTAAAAATATTAAAAGTTTTCATTTGACTCACCTTCGTAATTTTGGAAAGCTGAAAGATATTTTTAAAAATCAATGGCGCGAACTGTATTCGATCTTCGATTTTGTGGAAGAGCTATTAAAAATATTTCCTGCAATTTTCACAAGTTTTGTTCCAAATTTTGGAATTAACTTTGCAAATGTATGTTTAAACTTCCAATTCTTTCATAGATTTTAAAATCTTCTTTCAGTCTTTTTTGTAAGTCATATTTCTTTTAAAGATTAAAATAAATCTTTACTTCTGATATGCCGTGTTTCATCCACAGAACTTAAAAAAGAGTTTTTCTTAGAGCTAAGTAAACATTTAAAAAAGTTTATTATGATTCTCAAAAATGGAAATACTTAAAGGAAGAAATGAAAGAAAGGAAACTTTGGGGATATCTTTTCCATTTTCACTCAGTTATATAAATATTTATGGTACAAGGCAGGATTTAAGCTTATTTCGAGTAAATTCATCCATGACTCATAAAAGTGAGATATACTGTAAAAGTTGAAAGATTCGCATAAACATTTTTGGTACTGGAAATCATTATTCACCTATAGCATCATTTTTTTCTGGTCGTTACATTTCCAGTTTTAAAATTTGCAATTGAACGACCCAACAAATGTGTTCCTCAAGCTTGTTTTATCACATCTGTCACATCTGTGTGGTACAGCGATCATTCTTGCTTCTTCTATTCGCGACAGGTTACATAAATTTGCGATATAATCACGCCCTTCACCTAATAATTTTAAATTCAATTGTGATGTATTCCATATATTTGTGAATTACATGCTTTGAGGGATGGAGTTGATTTACATACAGAACACTTGTGCGAAAAAGTGCATCATATCGGTATGTGAAAAGAAGAAAGGAAGCAAACAGGTAAGGCAACTAAAGTGAACAGCAGAAGGTACCAAGTGAAAAAGTTTGTTTCTGTTAAAAGATTTCCAAATGCATATACATACAAGTACAGAAGCTGGAAATTATTTACAAAACTTTTAGATTTTTATTCAAAACATGGCAGATTAAAGTGGATGCAAGAGTTAAACTTCTTTTTCAAACCTCTTCAAACAGCCTCTAGTCAATACAGAACACATATTAAGAGAAAAACTTAAATCTGATTTTTATGGCGTATTTCCCATTCAGCGTGATATAACATATATTAATCTCATTATTTGCCACATATTGCTTATCTATTTTTTTAATTTATGTCCTCCAACGTTAAGTCATATCGAACGATATACGAAATGGACGTAATGATGTTCAAATGCGCCCAGGGTCCTTCCCACTAGCCTGTGCATACCACAGACCAGGGGCTTCTTTTTTTTCTATTTTTAGTCCAGCACCTATTTTATAAGCTGGACTTATTCAACTACTTTATTATTTAAGAAATACAATATACAAACATTGAACAATTATATAACAAAATAAATAACATAGGAGAAAATTTATGATTTAACAACAAATAACAAATTAATGCAAACATTGAACAACATAATAAAGTAAATTACATACCAGGATAATGAATTAAACTGTACTAAATTACAATACTCTATATATTTCCTACTAAAAGTTTATCTGCTAAGGAATTAATATACTGTGAGGTATGCTTCTTTCTTATTACGTCATACATAGACTTATCTTGGAGATTGGCCAAATCTCAAGAGGTGTACCCCATATGGACCATGCCCGGTAATGTAATGAATGAAACCTCGCGAAGGCATTATTTTAGGATATGGGAAAACCCTGGAAGAAATCTAATCAAATCAACTCAGCCTGACCAGGGTTCGAACTCGGGATTTCTTGAGCATCAGAGAGACACGCTACAGAGGTGCGCACATATCGCTTAGTTTTCTGTAAATGTAACATCTTGTAACTGCTCAGACTTTCAATATGGTAAATAGAATAGGGTAAATTAGATATCAAAGGAGAGATGATGCTGCTCCGGCCGCTGCGAAGTGTACTTCCTACTTTCGCTCAATTATCACAGAAAATCAATAGGATTATCTCAAAAGTAGAGCTAAAGAGGTTTGAAAATTACTAGAGTCAAAGTTTTGGTTATTCACTCTGCTAGTTATGTGATATATGAAAATAGATTTTTCCAAATATCAGAATTAGATGACTGTCTATATGAAAACACAGAACAAAGCTACAGAGTTGATCATCTATCTTGCAATTAGCCCGCCTCGGTAGCTTAGATGATAGCGCGTCTGCCTCACGTTCAAGAGGTCCCGAGTTCGAATCTCGATCAGGATGATTTACCTGGATAAGGTTTTTTCCGGGGTTTTCTCTTATTCTGAAAGACGAATGTCGGGTAACTCTAAGCTGTATGGACCTTGGGCTAATTTGAGCATCATTTCATCCATTTCATTCATCGTCCGATATGACTTTGGAGAACGTAAATTACAAAACAAAAGAGAAAAAGTATCTTGTAATAAATATATGGAAGGTTCTTTTTTCTTCAGTAGGATGAATTGATTACAAGTGCTCCAACACTGGATCTTGACAACTTCCAGACATGCTCTCCTTGAATATTATCTGTAAAAATTCATAACCATATATTTAAATACAATGTGAGTTATTTTTCTATGTTATCTCCTTTTGTTGTCTGTGTTTCTAAAGGTTCATGAATTATAAAATAATGTTTCACTAAGAGAGAAAACAAATTGCATAGTGTTATTGGAGGAATGTAATATTCACAGTAAAAATGGTGGGAGATTTTCATCTATTTTAGACTTTAGCAAATTATTTTGAAACAAAAACTTATTTAACATTTTATTATAAATATGTACTTGAATCTACTTTCACATCTCTGTAGGGCACTTTTTGGTAAATGACAGAAGCGTGGTTTATAAATGTCTCTAAAAGGAAATGCATTGGGTGACTGGAAGAAAACCAAACTGGTATTCAAAATAAAAGCCAGAAACTGGTGAAAAAGTCATAGACAGAGGATTCAGTGGATAGAGCATATGGAGATAATCATAAGGGTGATTAATCACAGATGATAACCACGAAATAAGACAACACTGTGAGTTAACAGGTTGTAAGTGTTGTAAGGGTTAATTATCTGTAAGAAATGATAATTGTTATCATATTTTTGTTTGGATTTGAAGATCGCATGAATTTTGTCCTTTGATATAGCAAGCGGGATGATAGTTGAGTCGCTGTTGCGCTGAAAGCGTGTTCACCCTACCAGCTTGGTTACCTCGCCTGCCCCCTCACCGGTGTACCCGCAGAGCGCAAGTCTCGTACCGCGCTTGGGGATATAAACGTGTGGAAGCGCGAGATTGTCGGCCACACTCACAGCCTGCCTTCCAGGACCCGCACATCCCGCCCGCCCGCTACCACCCGCTACCAACCCGTTTTCTCTCATCTTTCCAGGAACCAAATGGATTGACCAGCCTCAGACAGCTTGACGCCTGTTGGTAGTAGATCAGTGGCGCCCTTTCCTACTACAGCTTCTTGCTTATCTACTAATACAAAAACAGGCACTGCACCTACCATCGTTATCATCTGGTAAGTGGTTCAATTTCTAAATTATGCACTTAATGTACCGCCAAGTTGATGCAGTATATCACATATCCAAAATGTTGAATATAATATGGTAGTTACACTTGAAACCTTATGTCCCTTAAAACTGTAAATTGTTAATTTCGCAACTGCGATACTTGGTTCCAAGCAGTAGTACCTGTTTATGACTGACAGATGAACATTTTTGAAATAATACTTATCCTTTAACCTAAACACAGAACAAACAATTTCGAAATTTTTACCAATTTGTTCCCCTCAAGAGCACAACAGTTTACACGTATTCTACCCCACAAACACACTTACCTGTGAACAGACGTAACTACATTCAGAGCAGGTTGTAATTTCCAAAATTATGGGAAGGTGCATCCCATTTATATTATTTGTATCCATCACCCAGCATTAACACACGTAAATCATTTGGGATAGACACGTGCTTTATTCCAAAAGAACATTGTCCATTAGCTCAATTTAAGGCAAGGCTACACTGAAAATTCTAACTTCGATAATAATAAGAAACCTATCATTATGAAAATTTAGCCACGTAATTAGAGTATCGCTTTAAACTTGCACGCAAATTTTCATGTTGTACACCAAATAGTTAATTAATCATTCATTATTTTTTGTGAAAATATTGTAAAAATTAAAAACATTCTACGCGTCAAAAAATTTGAGATTTAGAGTTTTTGCTTTCAGCTGGTACAGAACAAGTTTAAAAGACTCACATTCTTATGTTTTGGATATTCTTGTATCATTTTTTCCACAATATTTTCCATGTAAGCTCTCAAAATTTTGAAAATAATAACTTTTCTCATCCCTTAACCCCATATAAGTTTCAAAACATGAGCATTAACAAAAAATGGGAAATGTGAAGTTTCTTATTTATATATTGTACACCAATCCTGTAAGTTTCACCAAGTTAAATGAAAAACTTTGACACTTGAGGCATTTTGTATACTGAAAAGTGTAAGGAAAACAGTTTCTCAGAAAATTAATTTCAAAATAATAATTGTTACTTTTAAGGTTTGTTAAAAGTCTATTTAAATTGTCACGTAATGGCCTAACATGTTGCAAATAACACAAATAGCACGCTATCTAGTACTGCAAACTCTAAGCTACCAAGGAATCGCAAAAAGAAAATTCCATGATTTTCAACATTTTTGGCGTATTTTCAGTATAGCCTTGTCTTAAAGGCAATTGCTTTTTAAAAACCGTTAGATATCATGCATGTACATGTGTTTCCTATCCTGTCGATTTGGTGGGACAAACGACAGTTACCGGTACTCGAATCTCAGACACTCCTGGCTATATTTTATCATCACCACGCACAAGTAAATATAAACCTCTTAAATCTAAAGCAGAATAGACTTTCACTGTTTCAAAACAATTATGTTTTGTAATTCGCAATATCTCCACATGAATATTGCGTTGTTGGATGATGTTACTGTATACCATGCAGAAGATGATAGCAACAGATGTAGAGATGCATAATTTACTGTTTCATTTTGCCTTTTTCGTTGCCCTGTTGTTTCTTGATCGCGTGTTGTATAACTGTACGTTAAAAAGTAATTCTAAAACTTCTTTTTTACAATACCATGAATTTGGTACAGTATTTTACTACGTAATTAATTTTTGTCCACAAAAGAAAGCAGACAGTTATCACTTGGAACCCCAGATATGTATGCGAATTTTTCACCTACTTCAGCACTTTAAATATAGTTACAGCGTTCTTTGTATTAATTTATGATTACCTTTGTGTGCGCGATAGCCACTTCCGTGTTGAGTATGATCAACCCCCAAACTACCGTAACAACGCGCATCTGTACTTATATTGCTTGTCAAACTCGGTCCAAGTGAAAGGCGGCATCTTATCTGCCCGAAAAGGCTTATCTTACCGCCAAGGTACGTGCAAGTACTATGCAGTATTCCAAGATAAGATGTATCTTCCACTAAGACGAAGCCGACCACTTTTTGGCCAGCAGTGTACCTTCAATTGAGTAATATCTTTACAAAACTCAACAAATTCCACTTTAAAAATGTACACCAAGGCTTTCTTTTCAATTTATTCTAAGTCCCGTGACACAGGAAATCTTTAGAAAAAACTCAACTTATCGGTATTTTAAGTACGTATGTTTTAGAGGTTTAGTTAATTTTCATTTACACCTGGTAGAGTCATAAATATATCCAGGTAGTACAGAACTAAAAGGGTTGATTAAGCATGTTTAAACTGTAATTTGCTTAAAATTTGCTTTACATTTATAGAATATCTTCATTGACATGGCTTAAACTTTTCATTTGTGTAATACATTATCGGAAAAACCGAAAATCAGTACCACATTGATCCATCATCAAAATCTAATTAATTATAAAAATCGTGGGCATGTTCGTTTAAAACTTTTCATATAGATTGACCCCATAAGAAGTTTTGTTGAATTAATTAATTAGATTATTAACATTATTATCTTTAACTTTTCTGCCATAGTTCACCCATGTTCGAATTTTATCATTACAGAAACTGTCCGCCTTGGCTACTGGTGTAGCATAAGTGCTTTGTAGATAACACTTCACGAAATTATTGCATATATACAAATACATATACAAACTATATTTTACATAATTATTATAAAATTACCCATAATTCGGGAGGGGCGATATGAAAATGACAGACCCCAATTAGAGAAGAAGTTGAACTTTATAGAAAACTCTTCCAAACGACGTACAACTTTCGATGGCAAATGTTACGTTTATGAAACTATGAATATGACATTATTTCCCTTATATAACAATTTTCCAGCTTGCATAAAAAACAATTGCTTTAAACATGGCATTTGCTGAGTTTTTTTTTTTAAACGGTCTAAACGTCAACCGGTTGTGATGCGATCTGCGTTTCCCGTGCCAATCCGTGCTTTAGGGTTAAGTCCATATCACAGTTCATGGGAAGTAATCATTTTACCGTGAACGCACACTGTTACGCAATGAAATTTGTTTCTAAATTTGGATACCGATGTGCCAAAATGTATTAAAAATAGAAGAAAAATCCATGTATTAATGCAGTTGTATTTGCTGTTATATTTATGTCAGAAGCTGTTCAAAAGGTTTGGTCAATTCTAAAAGTTAAAGGCTCATTGATTTAGGCGTATTTCTCAACTTTCCTCCGATTTCGATAAATACTGATATCATATTGTTTCCGGCATGACATTAAGAGTATTGCCAATGCTTTAGACAGTTAAATTATAAAAAATGAAGTGATTTAAGGACACCCATCTGTAAAAATTGGTCAAAAAGTGCAAAAAAAATTGAGAAAAAAATATGTTGGCCTAATTAAATAGAGTAATCCGCGTACTTCAATTTCCTATAATTTTTAATGCCACATAATCCTTTAAAATTGTGACATATGCCTATTTAGGTGAGTCACTGTAATTTATGTTACCTATTTTGGTGATTTTCTCGCATTCTTAATTTTCAGTGCTTTTCAGAATATTAATTGCTCCACACGATGTAGCTTTCAAACTAGAAGCTTGAAAATTTTTGTGCTTGGATAAAATCAGTACCAAAGGAAATTGATGAGATTATTTTTTATAATGTCACCAGTGTTTTTACAATTAAATAACATAGCTCAAGTTATAAATTAAAAAAATTAATAAAAGGAGAATTGAGTAATTTTTTATCTTAAACCAAGGATCAGATTAAAATTACATATTATCAATTTACTAATACGGTATTTATAAGTATAACTGCGAAGTATTATTTTTCTGAAACTAAAATTGCATCATGTGGAACAGTTTAATTAAATGTAAATAAAACACTCTAAATATATTAATATCACAAGAACTATTTTGGAAAAAGGTCTGAAAATTGATCTGGGAACAACTGTTAATACTATAATAATTGTGTTAAAATTTAACCTCAATGCAAGCAAAATTGTAGAATTTAGGATTTTCATAGTTGGGTATCCTTAAGACAGATATTTGCGTGATTTAACTTAGTGCTGATATGGAATTGAAAGCCCTTTATCTTTGCAAAATGCTTCACTTTATCTATTTGTGTTTACTGTACTATTTATCTAAAAGTAGAGAAATTGTTGCATAAGACCCAAAAATTACATTCCAAATTTTACCAGAAATACACCACTTTTAGATCCTTTGAATCCAAAAAAGGTGTTTGTAGGAAAAGGTAAGTGATTATGTGTGTGTTTGAGTCAGTGGAAATGATCACTCAAAAGCAATAATTAGATAAATGCCAAATTTTGCTATTATGTTCAGTGTCCTCCCAGAATTTGACACCAAAATTTTTGAACGAAAAAACTACCCTTTAAGTATATCTCTGTTAGTCATTGTTACGTTGACAATAAAGCCTCTAAAGATATTTAAGATATTCACATTAAAATTAAAGGTGTATCTTTTTTATATATAGTATTGTATGATATGTAAAAAGGAAGAAATACGTAAGACGTGAAAATCTGTTAAACACACGATACATTTGAAATAAGTTACTCACATAAAATGTTTCCAAAGAATGCGTTACTATATTTTAATATAATTTTAAGTATTATTCTATGAAGTTGATTTTCAGAATAAAATTGAAAACTTCCGTATTATGGAACCTTTTCTGTATTCGTTTAACATGAACGGGATATCAAAATAAATTTCGTCATAATAATTTGTAGAAGCTAAATATTGAATTTAAAAGGTTATCAAATTTTTAGCAAGAGGATAAATATATATACGAGTTTAAAACGTACGTAGATGGAAAATCCGTTTCTCTTCATTTATTTACCGAACCGAGTGGATAAATTTCTGACTCACAACACTTACGGAGGTGTTATTTTTAGAAACAATTTATTAGTATTGATGAAGATTTCATTAGAGATTCGAATTTCAGCTTTCTAACCCATGAAAAATTGTTGCTAGTTATATATGAACCGTGAGACAAATAGCAAACCCATTTTGTGCGATTTCAAAAACGGTTGCATTACGGTGCTTTTGTTCATGATGGGTCGGTTCATTTTATTACAACTTTTTGGTACAGATATGTCCTAAACCATAAAAGATACTAATATCTGATAAACTTATATTATATAATATATTTGTTAATACTTTTCTCAAAGAAAATATTGTCGTGAGGATAAACATAAAAAATTGAAAATAAAGATATCAGTATGTACTTTTAAATAACTAAAGGAAAAATCAAATAATATATATCAAAACGGTAACGTGAGAGAACATATTTCGTATTTCCTACTGCGGTAATTGGAAATAACAATAGAGTTATTTATTGTTTGGAAAACTTAATGATTATTTCAGTCACTTTTCCAGTTGCATTTAAAAATACATTGAGTTTAGAATTCTAACTTTCATACCGTCCCCTGCATACGCCTCGGGGTGGAAGAATAACTCCCAATTTCATTTTAATCTCAGAGGTACTTTTGAAGAAACATGTTAAACAACACGATATTCGTGTCACTTTTGGAGCTTATTAGAATTACTTGCTATTAGAATAACTGTGAGATGTATTTCTAAACGTAATACAGGTCTTTATATTTGTATTCCTTATTATAATTGGTTTATTTCCCATAAATACGCACATTTACATAAACTGGAATATAAATAGCCCGCCTCAGTAGCCTGGTGGTAGCATGTCCGCCTTACGTTCAAGAGGTCCCGAGTTCGAATCTCGGTCAGGAACCTGGATAAGGTTTTTCCGGGATTTTCCCTTATCTTGAAACACGAATGTCGCGTAGCTCTCTATGGACCCTGAGCTCATTTGAGCATCATTTCACCCATTACATCCATCGTCCTATATGACTTAACTTTGGAGGACATAAATTACAACAACAAAAACAATATAAATAGCCATATTGCCACTCTCGTACTGCAACTTAGGGTCTATGTATATGTGTAATTATATCCCAGTGAGATTAGCCTAACAGGGAGGTTTGAGATCGTTAATGATTAACTGGTAAACGAGATGTACGCGGCTCAAGTACATCTAGGACCGAACTCCATCCCTTAAGCTTTTTCTGCCAAGTTTTCCTGGGACGTTTTAGTATTGTTTGGTCTCTGATTTCTTCCTAGCTATCTATTGGTTTTTCTCTGTGTAATCACTGCGAAAGCTCGATTCACACTGTCTTTCATATCGCAGATTATAATAATTTCTCTGAGGTTTGTCCGAGGTCAATACTTACCTTTTATTAATTTATTTTCCAAGCATTATCATTAACTTATTACTTTACGCGTAACTCAATTTTGAGTTCTCAAGCTAAAAAACAACGTGTTTGAAAGCGTAATTAGAGCATTACGGCAAGATAAGATTTCTTTTTTTTAACTTTAACATGCCAGCTGTTTTAATATTAAATTATGTCCTATTTATCAAGAAAATAAATTACAGCATCAAGCAAATTATAGTGTTCAAACAAGTACTGCAGAATTGAGTATCATTTTTGCTAACAGGAGAATTGAAATTCCGATGGATGCGCAAACATTTATATTTGTTAATAACATTTCAGCAAAGTGTCATTATGCCTTCATATTAATGTGTGAAAAAACTATAATTTCTCTTTAACATTTGCTTCTTGCTAAATGAAAGTTTTAACTAAAGTAAGTCATTACATTTTAATGGAAACTTCATCGTTCTTCCACATTAGCTGCGTGTAGGCTAAGATTTGTATAGATGGAGGCAGACTGAAAAATCCGACGCCATTACCGGGATTTGAACCACGGATGTTGCGGTCTCCATTTGGTTGCTCATAATCCTTGGGCTATGATGTCCAGCTAATGGTACTTAATTCATTTTAAGTTTACGTCACTTCTACATTCATTACCATTGTATTGAGTTACATAATTAGAATTTGTAATGAATTTGAAAGCAGATATGAAGAAACTTATAATTTATTTTGAGATTACAGAGAGTGCTAAAAGGTTCTATGTAAAGATATTTCTAGAAAGGAGGGTTCAAGAAGATATCGCCTTATTGACATAGGTATTAGATGAACTGATAATTAAATGTAATGTAAGTCTATCATTTTACAACATTAACAGAGAGTGGTCCGCCATTATAACGCTTCTTGCGTCATTCAAATTATTTTTCAAAATGGTTTTTACATTCATTTTCTCATCATAACCAGGTTTTCCAAAAATTTGTATAAAAGTAATTAAAATATTACCAACATAAATATTGAAGTCTGTTATTATATTTTAATATTAAATTAATATTATTATTAAAGTATAATTTTATATTAAATGATATAATAATTTGCAAATTACATGTCTTGGAAAACTGGTTAATTGAAAAGTATCTGTACAAAATAATCTGCTAAACTGAAGTTAGCATATTAGAGGGAATACGATGCTATATTGGATAAAATGTGAAGCACAATTTGCACCCATAAACGGGTTTTATGTTTACTGCTGAAAAATTTAGAAATATTTAGTTAGCAACCTTCCTGTAGGCCTAATCCAGAAGAGCTCATCACAGTTAAAAACAGAGCCATTACTTTTTTAAGGATAAAATGGAAGCATTTTGCAAATTCGGCTAGAAATATCTACACGTTTTTCAATAAATTCAAGCGATTTAAACCACCTCTAAGATTTTCCACGAATTTCTCGTTTTGTCATAAAAGTTATTACCTGAAATTTAAACACTAAATTTAGCTTTTTAAAAAATAATTACGAAACCTGCATGAGGACGATATAAATTTAATCAAGCAACAGACATTTCTTTTGAAATCATTAAGATTTATACCAAAATCTGATACTGCTCTCAATTTTATGAACGTAATATTCAAGAGACCATCTGATATGCACAGGGACGACAATATGTACCTTAATTTTATATTAAATTCCGAAACTATGAACAAAGTTTGCATTAGGTTTGCACTGAAATTTATTTAAATGTATTGAAAATCAGTTTCATAGATTTTGTGAGATGCCTAACCTAGTCTTAGCAATAGCATCAAAAACAGAGAGCAAAATATTATTTTCATATTATAGTTTAACAGTTAATGTCGAGAAATTTGGTTGCCTAAACAATTTTAGCTTATTGTGTGTTGTAGTTGAGAAAATTAATATTTAATTTATTATTCCTTATAGAATATTCTGGAATTGACATAGTATTACTTTTATATGTAGCCATACAAAATAGTTATTATTTAATTGAATTCACCTTTTAGGTATCAGAGAGTAGTGCAAAGTAATCAACTGAGCATTCTGTTAAATTCACGTTCAACAGGCCCCGAGTTCGAATCTCGGTCAAAGTAAGTTACCTAGATTAGATTTTCCCGGGGTTTTCCCTTATCCTTCAAGACGAATGTCGGGTAACTATAAGCTTCATGGACCCCGGACTCATTTGAGCATCATTTCACCCAATTTAATCACCGTGCGAAATGACGAGCTCCATTACACTGGTGCAGAAGTCAACTTCCATCCCAACACCTAGAGTGGCTGCTTACACTGAGTGCAGACAATCCTTAGCAATACCATTTTGCTCACCACAAGTTCTTAGAACAGTGTTCTTTCAGATAAGCAATCTTTTGCAAAGACTATGCTCTTCAAATGGACGCCGGAGGATAAACTCAGAGTCTCCATTGTTACCATTGTGAATATAATTGCATGTTTGAAGTGTTGATTAACTTGTACAGGAGTTAAAATTGTATTATATCATTATTGTTAGATACAGTAAAGATGTAGCGTGATTTGAACTGAGTGCCAGTCAGTGAGCTAGGAGCAGTGTTAATGTAAATTAGTGTCAGATATGGAATTAAATGAATATTATAAACTGTTAAAAAAGTATCTGGCTTCCCAAAGCAGCATGTATATTCGAAATGTTTGTTTTTAATTGCATATAAAAAAATTAAAAAATAAAAAAGATGACAAGCCACTTAAAAAATATGACAATGTTGGAGAACGTAAATTACAAAAAAAAAAAAAAAAAAAAAAAAAAAAAAAAGTGTTCCTAATCGCGTTTGTGCATATCTTGCAGGTTTTCAAGTTATAGAAGACCCAAAATTAATTTATAACGATAAAAAGTTTCAATAAGAAATCTGGAGAACCCCATGTCAATTTTTAGTTACTGTAGACGTGCATTCCCGTTTTCTTGATTTACCGTCTTATCCACAAAATGCTCATTGGCTTCGACCCTTCCCGTTTTGTCGTTGCAGGTAAACAACCAACCCCAAAATTCTTTATATTAGCATTGTTAAAATGATGTCTCAGCAAACGTAGTTCCAGTTCTGCACGCCTTGTTACCCAACCAAAAACAAAATAGTTATTGTCGGTTATTCACAACTCAACCCTCAAAAGTTCCATATTGATTTTGAAATGGCGGCAATAAACGCATAAAACTATTTATTTTAAGGCAAGGATACACTGAAAATTCGCCGAAAATGTTGAAAATCATGGAATTTGCTTTTTTGGGCATTTTTGGTAGCTTAGAGTATGTAGTATTAGATGGCATGCTATTTTTACCATTTGCACCAATTTAGGCAATCACGTAACAATTTAAGGAGACCTTTAACAATCGTTAAAAGTAACAATCATGACTTTAAAATTGATTTTGTGAGAAAGTTGTTTTCTAACACTTTTCAGTATACAAAATGCCCCACGCGTCAATTTTTTCCATTTAAGTTGGTGAAACTTACAGGATAGCTCCATAATATGTAAATAAGAAACTTCACATTCCCCTTTTTTGTTGATGCTCATGTTTTGAAAATTATATGGTGTTAAGTAATGAAATAAGTTATTACTTTCAAAATTTTGAGAGCTAACACGTGGAAAATAGTTTAGAACAAATGTTACAAGAGTATTCCAAAAAATAAGAATGTGGATCTTTTAAAATTTCTCTGTACTAGCCAAAAATAAAGATTCAACTTAAAATCTCAAATTTTTTGACGCGTAGAAAATTTTTAATTTTTACAATATCTTCACAAAAAATAATATTTAATTAACTACTTGGTGTAGCAGCGTAAACATTTGCATGCAAGTTTAAAATGATACTCTAATTATGTGGCTAAATTTTCATAATGTTAGGTTTATTATTTTAGAATTTGGAATTTTCAGTGTACCCTTGCCTAAATGCGGAAATCAAAGGCTATAATTTCACCTTTAACCAAGCCATTTGGAGAATAGCTCAGGACCTGGATTTTACTCAATTATACAAACAGGAGAATTAGAAAGAAATATCCTAATTTTTACGAATTATTAGCTATTCTGAGGAAATATGCGAGATATTATAAAATAGTTGTACAGCAAATGCTAATGCCGAAACGATAAAAGAAGTATCGAGATATGGATCAATGAATAAAAAAGAACCTTCAAGATCTTTTAGATGATTGTGCAATAGTAGGTCAAACCCTCTGATGCCCGCATCGGTAGCGTGGTGGTATAGTGTCTGCCTCACGTTCAAGAGGTCCCGAGTTCGAATCTCGGTCAGGGTGAGTTATCTGGCAAAGGTTTTCCCTTATTCTGAAAGACGAATGTCGGGTAACTCTAAGCTCTAAGGACCCTGGACTCATTTGAGCATCATTTCACCCATTCCATTCCTCGTCCGATATGACTTAACGTTGGAGGACGTAAATTACAACAAAAAAGCCCTTTGACGATTACTTTACGTAGTAAAATTCGACTAATGAGCTGTACCATCTCAAATTTGAGAAAATAGAAATTTATAGATTGAATTTATGTTTATTTGTCATTCACTATGACGAGCCAGGACTGTTGATGAAACTTTGACAGCTTGTGAATCTCAAACAAACCATAAATTTGCAATGCTTTACTCTAACAGTCCTAAAACTGTACAAAGTGTGAAGGTAGATTTAGTGAATCGAGAAAAGAGAATTATTAATAGCACTGATGTAAAAATTAAAAGGCCAGTCTACAAAACGGGAATTTTTCTGAAAGTCGACAGAACGAGAACAGGCCACTGTAAAAGGTGCTAAGGTGTCGTACATTAAATAATTACTGTGCAACTGGTGCACCTCCAATTGGACGTTTGTGCTTGTATGCCTTTGGGGGCATCCACTGGAGAGAGTGGTGAGCAGAGAAGAGAGAGAGAGAGAGAGAGAGAGAGAGAGAGAGAGAGAGATGGTGGTCGTATTGGAAGGCACAACAGAGCGAAGAGCAGGGTCCCAGGTGGAAGCTGGTATAGTTATCAACAAACAATTTGGCACGTGAAAAGTTCTTTGGAACTAGTGAACGAGCCTATACCAATAAAGGTTTTAAATATTATCTTACACCTCAAACCTCTCACCCTCCATTAAGCACCGGAAACAAGTCATTAGTGCCAGGGTATGAAGTGGTTTGGTGGCATCTTAAAAGAGTAAAACGCCTCGCTTCTTAATTTTCTATTTGAAAGCTCCAGAGGCCAAATGTTTGGCAATACCTATACAACCGGCACCCCTTTGCCATGCAAACTAGCACATCCACAAAAGGGAGTCAGAATGATGGCCCTCGTTCGGTGTAACGGAGTGCTACAGACAAGCACGCCACGTCGAGAATCCCACCTACACTTACACCCCTGAAACAATCATGCAGACGTTATGTATGGTGATATGCAAAATGAAGTGAAATGGAGGGACAGGAAATTAACGCTTCTAGCGTTCACCTAGTGACCTGAGGATAAACTTGAAAAAACTCTTGGGTCAGGAAGGTCGGCCTCGGGAATCAAATACACTGCCTCCTGAATGCGAGTCACGTTACTGCCTGCGTCACCTCCTCAATGATCACTCAATGACTATAAACTATATTTCTTTAACAATTTATACACTGTTACTGACGTTGAGTTCCGATTTCTAACTTTTTTAAATCCTAATAATAAGTCATTTTAACTTTGCTTTCATATTTATGATAATGTTGCTTACTGTTTTTCCACGCTATCAATATTGCAGTGCAGTGCACTCGTACATCGGTGATTGTGACTCACTGGTGCATACACAGAACCAAAGATTGTCTTTGATCGTCACAAGTAGGTACATAATCGCTCGTCTCGTTATTATGCAATTAATCATTGGTTCTCAAACACTGAGGTACGTGCAATGACCTCCTCAATTGTCTGTGTATAGACCAAGCGACATAGCTCTGTGGTAACGTATGAGGCTTACATTCGGGAAGTCCCGGGTTCTGTTCCCGTCAAATGCCCATTGTACCAAGTTTGTGGTTTTACCTAGTCGGTGCGTCTTCTCTTCTACGGCGTTCCTAACAGTCACCATTAAGGACTAAATGCTGATAAAATCGCAAAAGATTATGTTGATAGGTATATTATTCTTATTTTTATTCTTATTATCCTCCAGCATTGTCATATCGGACGATGAATGGAAATGGGTGAAGTAATGCTCAAATGAGGCCGGGGTCCATGTAGCTTAGAGTTACCCGACACTCGTACATCAGGATAAGGGAAAACCCCGGAAAAAACCTAATCCAGCTAACTCACCCTAACCGAGATTCGAACTCGGGACCTCTTGAACGTAAGGCAGAAACGCTACCATCTACGCTACTGAGGCTCTTGTTAGTAGATTCGCGAATAATCTGGTTAACCTTTAGGTTCCGTCATGGCGTAATGCAAGGGAGCATGGGAAATGATAACTTCAAAAATATTTAAGTTTTTCATTTTATTCAAATATTTTAATATAGGATACACTTTCTCAGCTCAAACGCTCCCAATTATCTTGTGTTATATTCTGGGTAAAACCTGAGCCATAACTTGACCAAGGTTGGTAGTGGAACCAGAGGACATTACCGTTTTATCACCTAAGCGAGGAATGGAACGATGGGCCGCAGTACCCAAAACTATTAGACATAGGAAGTGAACATATGCTAATTTACAACTATTCTCTGATGTAATCAGTATTCAAAATTTCAATCATTTATAACAAAAATTTAAAGGAATAAAAACATTTTAGTTAATTGATGGAAATTAATTATTTGTTCACACTAGCCGTATATAGGTTAAGGTTTTTGATAGAGTCAACATGAAAAATTGAATGCCATGGCCAACATTTGAACCACGGATCTTCTGGTTTCCGTTCAGTCGCTCTTACCCATGGCCAACTTGCAATTATGACATTAAATTCTCCATTTGACTCGTATATTTCCCCGGTAAACCACTAGGGGCTCTTGCATTCGACATACACCGTTTATGACGACTTACTATCGTACGTACTTGAGTCCCAGGCTTCATCATTTAATTCTTATTATTTTAGTTAATTGATGGAAATTAATCATTTCTTCACACTAGCCGTAAATTGAAATTTTCATGTTGACTCTATCTATAAAAAACCTTAGCCTATATACGGCTAGTGTAACTCTTATTATTACTCTTATTATTTTAATTAATTGACATTGTTCCTAATGTAAGGAAGTTGCAGCGAAGAATACCTTAATTATCTTTTTGCTTTGGTAAAGACTATTGTAGTTAGACAACTCATTAGGAAACAGCTAAAGCTAAACAAATTTAAGATAAAGAAAGTAATAAGGTGACTGTAGGAGCTACATATGAAACAGAGAAATTTAAAAGTAAACAAAGTAATATAATTGCTACTTGAAACTTTAAAATTCATTTTCTTCCCCATTAAATTTTTCAACATTTTTGTATGATCAAAATGCTGCAGAACTTGTAATTTTCAATGAAATTGTTTTAAACTGTGCACAATATTCGTAAATAAATGCTTAATAAAGGTTGCAAATATTTTAGTTGTAAATTGAATAGTTTTATTTAATATGGAATTTTAAGCCTCAAAATTGTCCAAAAATTAATAAATATGTAATATATTCACATACAATTTTTGTTCTCCAAAACTACTTTACACATACCAAAAATGTATAATAACTTTTATAACTAATGCACATAGAAACTTGAATATACAATATAAATTTTCTAAGAGAAAACATGTGACCAGGTAAATTTTATATAACATACAATAATCAGACTGTAAAAAGACTTTTTTTAACTATTAAAATGGATGAGATTTGGAAGCTTAACTTGCTTCCCTGCAGCTCTGATGTAAAATCTAAATTTTAGCATCTTTCACGTCCGAAAATCTGCCATCACTTTTTACATTTTCACAACAGATTCGCGACCGCAAAAATATCCTTGCTCTTATTGTTGAGAAGTACGTCATATGGGTCCTAGCCCACCACAGTAGTGCAGGTGGTATCGCGTCTGCCTCGCATTCAGAAGGTACCGAATTCTAATCTTGGTCAGGGTGAGCTATCTGCAAGGATAACTCTAAGCTCTGTGGACCCTGGGTTCATTTCGGCATCCTTTGACCCATTTAATCTATCGTCCGGTATGACTTAATATTGGAATACGTAATTTACTCCCCACAAATAGCCAAAGGATGCCTTAATCCATTAAAAGATACACTTCCCAAGAGTTGTCTGACATTTAAAGGAGAAAGAATTCATTTATTATATGTAGCACACAACATATCACATTATGTGCACGCGCGCGCGCACACACGCACACACACACAGTTCATTACCAAATACCTTGAATCATTGGGTCATGCCATAAACAAAGCATTACAAACTCAAGTTAACAGAAGTTAATAAAGTACAATATAAAAAAGGTACCTAAAATATCAGGATATTAATTTAAATTAATTTACCTACTATAAAATAATTTTTCAATATTGGTGCTTTAATAATAATGGGGTCACTGTTATAATTCACTTAGATTTTAAGTTGTATTTTTTCAAAATAATAAACAAAGGTACGGGACCACACCTCAAGCTTCCCCTAATATGCAGTGACAATTTAGCCAGAATTATATTTACTGTAAAAACTGTATATAATGAGCATTAATTTTTCATTTTTTTCTACCAAATTGTAACTGAAATTAAATTTAGTCCAAGATACATTTTTATTGTACAAGTAATAATGAATAAATCACTTGATTTTGTTCTGCGATATAAAATTTTCTTTATATTTTAATAAACAAAGTAAGAATCGTACCAAGATGCTGCTCCAAAAAATAGGGTAGATCTGATACGTCACAGTAATCATCTTTGCTCCTCTCACTTTCAAGAGGTCTCGAGTTTGAATCTCGCTCAAGACGAGTTAACTGGTTAAGGTATCTTCCGGGACTTTCCGTTATCCTGAAAAATATACGTCTGGAAACTCCAAGCTCTATGGACCTTGGGCTCATTTGAGCATCATTTCACCCATTGTATTCAGCGTAGGATATGACTTAGCATACTAGTTCAAATCTAATTAATACAACAAATTAAGACCAAATATGTTGCTTCCTTAATTAACCTAGAGCCATTAACAAATTCTACTTTTTTTATTATGACTATGATTATGATGATGGTGATGACGATTATTATTATTATTATTATTATTATTATTATTATTATTATTATTATTATTATTATTATTATTATTATTATTATTATTATTATTATTATTATTATTATTATTATTATTATTATTATTATTATTATTATTATTATTATTATTATTATTATTATTATTATTATTATTATTATTATTATTATTATTATTATTATTATTATTATTATTATTATTATTATTATTATTATTATTATTATTATTATTATTATTATTATTATTATTATTATTATTATTATTATTATTATTATTATTATTATTATTATTATTATTATTATTATTATTATTATTATTATTATTATTATTATTATTATTATTATTATTATTATTATTATTATTATTATTATTATTATTATTATTATTGTTATTGTTATTGTTATTGTTATTGTTATTGTTATTGTTATTGTTATTGTTATTGTTATTGTTATTGTTATTGTTATTGTTATTGTTATTGTTATTGTTATTGTTATTGTTATTGTTATTGTTATTGTTATTGTTATTGTTATTGTTATTGTTATTATTGTTATTGTTATTGTTATTGTTATTATTGTTATTATTATTATTATTGTTATTATTATTATTATTATTATTATTATTATTATTATTATTATTATTATTATTATTATTATTATTATTATTATTATTATTATTATTATTATTATTATTATTATTATTATTATTATTATTATTATTATTATTATTATTATTATTATTATTATTATTATTATTATTATTATTATTATTATTATTATTATTATTATTATTATTATTATTATTATTATTATTATTATTATTATTATTATTATTATTATTATTATTATTATTATTATTATTATTATTATTATTATTATTATTATTATTATTATTATTATTATTATTATTATTATTATTATTATTATTATTAATAATAATATTATTAATATTATTATTATTATTATTATTAATAAGATTATTATTATTATTATTATTATTATTATTATTATTATTATTATTATTATTATTATTATTATTATTATTATTATTATTATTATTATTATTATTATTATTATTATTATTATTATTATTATTATTATTATTATTATTATTATTATTATTATTATTATTATTATTATTATTATTATTATTATTATTATTATTATTATTATTATTATTATTATTATTATTATTATTATTATTATTATTATTATTATTATTATTATTATTACTACTATTATTATTATTACTATTATTATTATTATTACTATTATTATTATTATTATTATTATTATTATTATTATTATTATTATTATTATTATTATTATTATTATTTCAAATTTTATCTTTCAGCATGAGTTATGAAGAATACATTAGGTTTATGGCTTGATTCCAATCTGAAAAGAAACATAGGATCACGTTTATTGCTCGTCCTTGCTTCCAACAATATGCACTCTGAATTACATAAACAGTTTATAGTTAGACCAAAGGCATATTGATTCTATTATACTTTTAAATTTTCGCCTAGCTTTTTTCCCTTGTTATGCTCATGCTGTGTAAATTCTTACTGTTCTTTCTGCTGTAGTTCTGAAGTCATTAATGGCTTACATTGAATTTCACTTCATAAAAATTGCTATATTAGGTTTAACATGTAAGGTACCTATGTACTTAATTGAAAATCGAAATAACTTAAAGAAAAGATGCTAGTGAGCACAGAATTTGTAGGCTATAGAGACCAAAGACTAATATTACTTAAGAAAGGAAATACATTTGTTATTTTGTGAAACTTCAATCACCCATAATTACCCCAAATTAAATATCTTAACTGAATGCACTGAGTGTTACATCATTACCGTGTACAAAGTAATACTAAAGCTGTTTTGACATTGCTGTGTATGTCATATGCTAATCTTGCATTCAACGTTAAAGTCATGAAGCATTATTGTCATGTATCAAAGTATTGAATACCCGTCCCCAAATGTTGTGATTATATTGCTTAACATTTGGCATAGTTGTGTAGTAGATCCTTTGCTTGACTATGCACACACACACACACACACACACAGACACACACACACACACACACACACACACACACACACGTACACACGTACACACTCACAAACACTGGTATTGATACCATATTCGTCTAGGGGAACGCACATAGTTGGAATCAGAGTGAAATATTTCAAAAAGCCAAACCTTGTTTACTAGTTTATTACTAGAATCACTCACTTATTTTCATAATCTTATTTGGTGTCTGTTCCTGATCATTAGAAATTATTTAATGTGACCGCCCTCTGATATTTCAAAACTGTATTTCTCGTTTTCTCCTTTTCTACATATTTGCATTTGTATTTAACGTGATGCAACTTCTGTTTAGTTTTCGTTCAAATATTTCAGATAATAACTTATTCCTAACTGTACCTACGTATACAACTATGGGAGAGATTTTAAACTGTAGGTTGGTATTGGAAGAGTATTAGAATGTAATCAACATATTATTGAAAAATACGAGGGGTGTTCAATAAAGAATGATCACATATTTTTTTTGATAACGTACGTTTGCTCATCCTCAAAATTTTGATGGTCCTTCTCAAAATAGTCTCCTCTGAATACGATGCACTTGTCCCAACGTTTCTGCCAGTCTTCAAAGACATACTGGAAAACATTTTTTGAGAGATCCTTCAAAATCGCCTCCGCAACCTTCATCACTGCTTCTGATGGTCGATAATGCCACCCACGAAGGCGTTTCTTCAAGTTAGGGAATAGAAAAAAGTCACATGGGGCTAAATCCGGACTATAGGGAGGGTGTGGGAGCACTTCACGCTGAGTTTTGCAAGATATTTATCAACAACATTGGCAATATGCGGCCGCGCATTATCGTGGTGCAGTATCCAGCCTGCTTCACGGAAATGTGGTCTTTGGCGCCTGATATGGACTTGCAATGTTTTCATAACATCCCTGTATTGTTGTCCAGTTACTGATATGTATGCTGGTACAACATGCTGATAAAACATTCCATGAATATCAAAGAACGAGATGAGCAAAACTTTCCCAGCAGAAGCAAACACTTTTGCTTTTTGGGGGGGTTGGTGATGACGGAGATTTCCACAGTGAGTTTTGCTGTTTGCTCTCAGGATCAAAATGATGTAACCAGGTTTCATCAGCAGTGATTACGTTTGAAAGAAACTCCGGATCTTCCTCTAACATCAAATTTAACTGAATGCTACCTTGATTGCAGTGGTAGGCAATTTTGAACATGTGTGAACTTACCTGGTTCTCATAGGCGGGAACCAGGAGTACCAACAACGAAAGTTATACGGCGTGTTTATTTCTCATTAAGCTAACAGATTATGATAAGATTGAATTTTAGTGCGAAGAAAAACCGTAAAAAATATGATCTTTTTTTATTGAACATCCCTCGTATTATTTCAGATCAGCTTATAGCTTGCCCAGGCTCTAGGCTACGTGCCTGTGATGCTAGTAGCCCCAAATTCGATTCTTAGCTGCAGGGGATACCTTTGCCTAGCCAAGATTATTCCACAACTTCCCTAGATTAAAATAAACTTAACTAAAATAAAATCTGAATATATAATAGCGTGATTTCTGGAATCTATACAAGGACTAATTATGCAAACTTTATTTTTATCTTTAATTAATTTTAAAATCAAATTTAAAAAAAATTAAAATTTGCAGATATGATCTTACTACGTTAATTAAATAATCATCTAATACGCCTACAGGTTACCTGATTTGAGTAACAATAGAGATCTACACATCTAGTGTATCTAAAAACAGTCTTTGTTCTACTTCCTCTACTCCAACAATATAATTTAAATCTATGTTTCTACTAAAGCTTTAATTACTATAACCGGCTACGAAACTCTCTTTCCTACCATTTCAAATGCTCTGTTCTGCAAATGGGATCCAAAGATCCCTCTTACTGGTTCGTTAGTTCCAGACTTCAGCAGATTCTAAACTATGCGAATGAATGTATGTAATCCAACGTATATAGCTCTAGAAAATCCAATGACATTTGTATACAAATTAACGCCATTTACGATATGAAAATGCAAAGGCAAAAGGCCACCGATTTGATCACTGCGCATGAAGGGGATGGAGTAGAGGTTCTTATGAAATGTTTGTAATTTATCTTTAAAGAACTAAAACAAATGAAAAATATGTTATAAACATTTTACCTTTAGTATCAGTTACAGTTAAACTAGATATTTATTTTAGTAATATTGTAATTTGGTTTTAATAAATCATTATTTATCATTAAACTAATTAATTAAACAGTTAATGATATGAATAATAAATTATATGTTGAAAGCAAAAGCTGCATAAGCGATAGTTACTTGAAATATAAATTTAAAACAATATATACGTAAAATATGAAGCTGTTAACAGTGAAGCAAACAAATATATACAAATATAACAATTTGTGACTTAAAACTTCACTTATATTATAATAAATTATGATAATTATCTTATAAATTGTCCGGTGTCGCGAATTCATGTAAAACTTTTACACATCCTCAGCCGGAATCCACAAAGCTGTCGTCATCGTTACGCACGGTAGATGTTGAGATGTTCTTGTTAGTATTACCAAAATCTGAAAATAAAACAAATTTAAAAACAGAATCGACTACTGGACCATTTAATTGTTTTAACAATTTTACTTCTGGATTTATGTCATGGTTAAATGACCAAATGAACATATTCTCCTGAATAAAGATGAATTTAATAAAGAATATAAACATATTATTCAGACTGCTTTAATTAATGATTTTAATAAAGACATTATAAATAAAAAATTGAAAAATTCAAGTATCAGAAAAACTGTTAATGATAGTTCTACCCTTAAAAAGTAAAAGACGATTATAATTTTAAAAAAATACTTACCATCTTTGGTTTAAAAACATTTTCGAAAAACTTTAATGAGTTTGGTATAACCTTAGTTTCTCAAAATAAATATAGTATTAAAAATTTAAATTAAAAATAAGGTATTTATCAGTTTAATGATTTCGATTGTGATAAAGTTTATATTGGAAAGTCAAAACGTAATTTGGTAACCAGAACGAAAGAACATTTTCGTAACATTAAGTATAAACAGACTGATAAATCAACCGTAGCAGATCATTTTTGTTCATTTAACCATGAAATAGATCCTGAAGTTAAATTATTAAATTAATTAAATGGTCCGATAGATTTAATGCTTTGGAAAAAGATATTTATTTAAAAAAAAAAAACATTACGTAATGAATTTTGAAATACCGGCAGTCGATTCTGTTTTTAAATTTGTTTTATTTTCAGATGTTGGTAATACTAACAAGAACATATTAATACCAATCGCTCGTAACGATGACGACAGCTTTGTAGTTTCCGGCTGAGGATGTGTAAAACTTTTAAATGAAATCGCGATCCCGGACAATTTATAAGAAAAGTATCATCATTTCTTATAAGATAAGTGAAGTTATACGTTAAAAATAGTTGTAGATAAATATATGTATGTTTAAAATTTTCACCTATGTGTACTGTTGAGCTATTTTGAGTGCGTTTGTACGCGAAAAGACGTACTGAATTTTCTTACGTCATGTTGCACAAATAAAAGCCTTAACGTAATAAAAGCTTGTGGAACGTTTAAAGATTTCTGTAAGGAAGTTTGAAAAATAAATGTTTTTAAGGTGGTTAATAGTATCTGATATTTATGAGAAGGAACGTCTTTAAAATTACAAAGGATGAAAGTAAAACATTCAGTTGGCCGCAGGGTTTGCAGTTGGAAGAAAACGGGGCACCGTTTGAACCTACAGGCAGGGAGCAAGGGTGCCAGGTAGAGGGTAGATAGAAGTGTGAAAATGGTAACATTCTCCGTATGATAAGTAAGCTTCCAAAGATTTGCATTACAAAGTTTCCTTGTTGCATATTCCAAAATGTCTATTAATTTCTAGCACTTCACTATTTAGACAGGCCTTATCATACGCCGCTAATTGCGGAAATGTTGAAGAATTGGACTTCGGGACTTTGAAGTTTGTTACAGCACGTTAAAATTTGTCTTATTAGTTGATTTAGTTGAAGATGAAATCGATTTCACGAACCTTTGTTCACGTCATCAGTCAAAAACACATTCGTCGTTAAGAAAGTTACTATGTTATTACGTCCTTTTCAGTATTACCAAAATCTGAAAACGAAGCAAACGTTCAAGAGGTCCAGAGTTCGAATCTCGGTCAAGCTGTGTTACCTGGATAAGGTTTATTTCCGGGGTTTTCCCTTATCCTGCAAGACGAATGTTGGGTAAATCTAAGCTCTATGGACCCTGGGATTATTTGAGCATCATTTCCCCCATTGCATTCATCGTCAGATATGACTTAACGTTGGAGGACGTAAATTAAAAATAAAAAAAAACTGAATTATATGGATAATAAACTGTCCGCCTCCCGTCTTGCCCGCCTCGGTAGCGTAGATGGTCTGCCTCACGTTCAAGAGGTCCCGAGTTCGAATATCAGTAAGGGTGAGTTACCTGGATAAGGTTTTTTCCGGGGTTTTCCCTTATCCTGAAAGATGAATGTCGGGTAGCTCTAAGCTCCATGGACCCCGGACTCATTTGAGCATCATTTAACCCATTTCATTCATCGTCTGATATGACTTAACGTTGGAGGATGTACATTACAAAAAACAAGACAAAAATAGTAGTGATATTCAAATTAGAATGCACAAGGAAGGCTTTAGATAAACTAAATATGGTTACTTCTGCTAAGCATGACACACTTATGCGCACTATTAGTTGGAGTCCTGACCTCCTTAACCTCTCCCCAGCAATATTCTGAAACTGCTGCTTAACTTTTGGGCGTTACTTTGGATTGGTTGATTAATGTTTTACGTAATTTCCGTTAGTGAAATTTGAGAACCTGGTGCATTCACCTTTGTCCTTCAATTACTCAAGAACACACAAATGATATAATTTTTTCATAATTCGAAACTATTACGATTTATACTTATAGCCCGCCCCGGTAGCGTGGTGGTAGAGTGTCTGCCTCACGTTCAAGAGGTCCCGACTTCGAATCTTGGCCAGGGTGATTTGCCTGGATAAGGATTTACCCAGGGTTTTGCTTTATCCAGAAAGACGAATGTCTAGGCTCCAGGGACCCCGGACTCATTTGAGCATCATTTCACCCATTCCATTCATCGCCCGATATGACTTAACATTGGAGGACGTAAAACTACAAAAAAAAGAAAGATTTATAGTAAAATAAAAGTTGGATATGAAAATTCTGCACTCCCAGGCGTTTTTGAAAAGACGCGGTCCCTATATTTTCAATTGTTATTTGTAACATAACTCTATAATGCTTTCGGACTGTTTTTGTTTATCTTTGTACTGTTATTTGGCATACTCTTCTCATTAACTTGATTAAAAATGCAAATTTAATAAAACAAAACGTTATTACACCATAATTATTAAAATATTTTGGCAGGGATCATATCGTTCTATCTAGGTTTTATTTTCTTTGGTTTTGCAGCATATTCAGTTTCCTTTTTTTGTCAAAATATAAACACTGTAAGGTTTAGTAAGGTTAGGTTGGATTATTTTAAATTAGATTTAGAAGGGATGACTTAAGAACTTAAGCAACTCAGTCATTAATTATCCACTGTGCATCCCTATAAGTTTTAGTTTGTCAGAAATTATCGATTTTTATAAAATAATTTAGCTTTATTTATGCGAGCTTATTAAATTAACGCAATTGCATAAACCCTTGATTAAAAGGTCTAATTCTTTGGCCTGCAAATGGCCGTTTCATCTGCAATTTTGCATCTCATACAAGTTGGATGTATGTACTTGGATTTTATATGTGTCCCTTGAGATATCAGGTTCTGTTATCACTCCAACCTTCAAAAGAAGTAAGACTGTTCACAGAGACCACTTCAAGAGTCCTACATTTATTTTAATTATCTTTTAAAAATCAATTAAGGATACCTATCACTGAACATTTGAAATGCTGCACTAATAACGCTAGCTTTTTAAGATTTATACCACAAATGTAACTTAGTGCAAATATGATACAGCTACAATTTTTGTCAACTTCACTTTGATAGTTTGGAAAATGTGGTCAAATTTATTTATTTTAGGTTACTTCACCTAAAAGGTCCCTTGCAACAAAATAACTTAAATTTTGGTCTATTATGTTAACAACAGGTTCCAAATACATACGTTTCTTAATTTTCCCTAGTTTTCTATGTGTCCCAATAACTTTATGCTCTAGAAATTTTTAAATCTATGAATATGGCTTTTTGGCCCAAAATTTGAAATTTTTGTGTTTTGAAGTAGAGAAAGTGCACTTAAATGCATTTCACAATAAAACCCAGGGAAATTATATTCACTGTGTCTCTATGAACGTGTGTAGCAGGTTCCATTTGTCTAACACTAAAACTGCGACCCAAGGAGCATTTTAAATGATGAAATTTTCAATAGCGAGTAAACAAGGATAAAGAATTAGAATTCATATCTAACACTAGCATTCACGTAACTTTCAAACTAGATTAGAGCATTTAAGAATGTCTTGCGGTGGTTATCTAAGCATTCATTGGATTCAGAATTGCTTACACTATTTTATAGACTATAAAGAGGAAGAGGTGACTTTTCTGAAAACTTCCATGAAGTTTTAGTCATATATATCCTTAAGTAGCTGTGTGCTAAATTGTGTACCAGTACTTCTTATGTTTTCCAACAGGCACCCATTGAAAACCCCTGTAACATATGCCTAGGATCAAACTAAAATACAGTTTTCACCAATTGGTTAAATAGACAAATCCTCTGTCCTTTCGTTGCCATGGATTCCCTTATGTCCTGGCACTCACAACTGTATTGCGACTTATAGTGAGGCTTGAGACAGGGGTGTCCTATACTATTCAATATATTTATAGATGACACAGTAGAGAGAGTTAAGGAAAGCAATGCCCATTGCCCAATATTAATGAACGAAGAAATCCCTGGTTTATTGTATGCGGATGATTTAACGGTAGGAGCAATTTCTTTAATAGGTCTACCAAAATCAATTGACGCTATTCAAAGGTTTTTCACTGATTTGGGGATTTAGAATAAACTGCACAAAAGATAGTGTTATTTAAAACAGGATCGATACTTAGGAAAGGAGAGGAGTGGTTCATAGGAGATAAAAAGATAGAAGTGGTAAAGGAGTATGCCTATTTAGTTGTAAGGATGTGTAGCAGTGGAGGATGGGCCGCACCAGCCAGAAAAGTGATAGCTAATGGCAGGGCGGCAATGACAGGGGTAAGAATATGTAAACATAAACTGGAGATGTCAGTTAGATGGTTAGAAAGAATGTACGAAGCAGTCGTTGAAGCCAGAACAATGTATGCTGTGCAGGTATGGCGCACATCAGAGATAGGTACACAATTAGGCCAGATGTATGGATTGTTTTGCAAAGAACTACTAGGGCTGTCAAAATTGCAGTGGAAGTGGCATTATTAGAGTTGGGTAATATAAAAAGGAGAGGAGTAGTAATAGAAAGGATAGTGAAATTCTTATATAAGTGTATTATAGGGCAGAAAGGGGAATTACTGAATCTGTGCATGAAGCAACAGAAATGCATTAAGAACACAAATAGTTGGTGGTCGGAATTGGAAAAAATGATGTTAAAGATAGGCGTGGGAGAATTATGGAGAGCAGAGGAGATAAATTATAACGGTTTTTGAATGTGAGACTAAGACAGAATAGGGTAGGGAAAAATATATAGATCAATGTGACAACGCTGGAAGAGAATGCATAGCATGGATGAGAGTAGGAATAATAGTATATCCAAAAGAGTTGAGAAGTAATGAGGTCGGGATATGTGAATTTTGTGGAGATAAAGAGAGCACAATAGGACCTGAAGCTTTCCTGCGGACGAATATGCTCAAGTTGTTCTCGTGAAGCAAGCGAGGTGAAAAGACGATTAGAAATCGACGGTTCAGTAGTGTGCATCCGGAAGGAACACCGCTACCAGAATAAACGGACATGAACGGAGCATGTCTGAGAAGTCTGGGCTGGCAGAGCATCGCTTTGATAACGACCATAGAACCAAATTTCGGGAGACCACCATCTTGGCAAAATGCAACAGTTACTGGGAGCGGAGAATTAAGGAGGCTTTGGCCATTTCCTCCGAGAGGAGCACGCTTAATCGTGATGCTGGATTTCAGTTCAGCTCCTCTTGGAAATCGGCCTTAAAATGGAAATCCGTCTACTTAAGAAGCACAGACCAATACAGCTTGATAACCAAGTTAAGTAGTTACGTTTCTTTGACCCAATTAATGTTCTATACTCACTCCATCTCCTGATCTGGGATTTCATTTACTGAAAAAATTATTTTGTTCAGTAATGCGAATTTTGATAGTGTTTTGTCTTTGTTTAAATTTGTGTCATAGCCAGTAATTCATTTGTGGTTATAACATTTAATAAATATCCTGATGATGGGAGAGATGCACACTCCCGAAACGTCGATTCACCTGGCTTGCTTCCCGAGAACAACTTGAGCATATTTACACTTATGTTAGTATATTATTATTATTATTATTATTATTATTATTATTATTATTATTATTATTATTATTATTATTATTATTATATTAGTTGGCATTTCAGGTTACTATGTAGTTATTTTTGTGTGTGTAATTTACGTCCTCCAACGTTAAGTCATATCGGACGGTGAATGAATTGGGCGAAATGATGCTCAAATGAATCCAGGATCCATGGAGCTTAGAGTTACTCGACATTCGTCTTTAAGCACAAGTGAAAACTCCGGAAAAACCTTATCCAGGTATCTCACCTTGACCGAGATTCGAACTCGGGACCTCTTGAACGTGAGGCAGACACGCTACCATCTACGCTACCAAGACGGGTCTATGTAGTCAAGTCCGTTAGAAAGTATGAAAGTATTTCAATAGTGAAATAATTATCCAAATATGTTGATTCGCATTCATGATAGCTCTATATGCACATGCCTACTAATTAATACAGATGAGACTTAATAAATAACAATTTGAAATGAAAGGATTGCTGTTTAGTTAAATATGTGATATGTATTTGTTGAAACATGGCTATTGGTTTCTTCCTCTTTAGTTTCATCTGATGGTACTTCTGATGCCTTGGGCAACTTGATCTGTGATGTAGAACGATGATTCAATCCTTGTTGACATTTTGTCAAGAAAATCCTGTGCCCTACCTCCAATCCCTATATGAGTGTTTGTGTCATCCTCAGCGTCCTCCAGAGATACGTATCGTTGCTATTACGCCACCTGGCAGATATCTGCGGCTCCCAAGTTTGGAAAAATCGAACTCGTCCTTGCTTCCACCTGAGATGCGATCAGAGCAGGACCCGTGGGCCACGAACAAAACGCCTTCATTGTATTCATATTTATTTTTAGAACACGGTGACTGCATTTTCTACTCTTGATAAAGATGACCAGTATAGTACCATCTGTTTCCTGTATCGTAACAATGGACTATTATCTATTACATCGTTATAATGTTTTAGCTTGCTTCCTCGTTCTTTTATGTTTATGAAACTGCTTTTACGAGCACATAAAAGCGTACAAAATTTTCTTCAACTAACTTGAAACTTTTCATTTGTATGCCAAATATTAAACAACTGAAATACATAAATATTACAGAAAAATTTGAAACTGCCTTTACGTACTTAAGGAGAGCCGGAAGAACCTATCTCGCTATTTTGGTACGCTTAGCTCAAGAACCACTGAACACATAAATTTGAAACTTTTACTTTCTATTTTACAACATTTTCAAAATTCATTAAAGATAATAGATCTCACTTTCGAGATTTAATAAAGGATATGTGATTTACTTCTAAAAATATGCACGATTTATTCCTTTTAATTTCAAATGTTCATATACGTTTCTACAAGTACCTTTAAAAACAGTTGAAGTGATGATTTAATTCCATAAAAAATGAGATGAGCGTACCCAAAGTTATAATAATATAAAGCAGAGGAAAACAGCATTAAAGTTTTGCGATGTTGGAACTACACCTCAGAATTTGCCCAGATATATACTCTGCATATTTTTCATCATCAGCATCCTTCCTGTTTCGTTTTTTACCCCTTTTCTTCTTCTTAGACTCCATAGCCACTTGCTGTATGATTATTATTTTGTTAAATTTAGCTGGAGGAAAGGTTGGTAAATTGAGAATAGCAGCCAATGTCTTACCTGCCTCAAGTCATAAGCAAACCTTGCATTTACTTCTGCACCACTTTCAATAGTTCTGTGTGTTTCTTAATGAATATTCTTTATTACACTTTTAGTAACTGAGTATCAATTTAGCTAATAATCCATTTCTTTCCCTGGTGTCCTCTGATATAAAAACATTTTTCATTTTCACAAAATTTACACTGTACAAAGTTTCTATATCTACTAACTGAAAACTTGTTGATCTAATATCATTATTTACTTTAGTTAAATTGTCATCACTGCCATTACACAATGAAGAAACCATTTTTTGCTTGATGAACCGATTTTCACTTCACATTCATCGCCAATGTTTGAGGTTGGGTTTGACGAAGTCAATATATTGTCATGTGTTACTACAATCTTTCCATTTTAGGGGTTGTAAGTTTTTTAATTATGTAATCGGGATTACTTAAACTGTTTATACTGGTTCCCATGCCGATTTCTTACACCAAAATTATTGCTTCTTCCCATTTTGAAAACAGCACTAGTAATTCAAAACATACTAAACAAAGCATGGAAGAATTAACATCAGATTAATAGAAAATAGAAGGACTTCCCTTCCTAATAAGGGTGTCCTCTGAAAGATAGCTTCAATAAGGTTAAAACAAAGGAGAGAACACAGTTACAAATGGCTAATAGGGGGCGTGGCACAGTGTGCAGTGTTTTCAAAATGAGTCTATTTAGGACTTTTAAAACTACGGAACAGGAAAATAAACATCGTTGTTCGCTTCTACAAACATCAGGGAAGGTCATTTTCGCAATAACTCATTTTGTGAAATTTCATCCCAGAATGCTGTTCTGGCTCCCCTTAATGTACTTTTTCAGAACTACAACTTTAGTTATGCTGAGAAATATATTCGTTATACAAAAACTATACATTTGTCATAAAATTTTATTTTAAACATAAAAGCTAGCAAACACAAGTCATCAATTGGTATTGATTAATTTTTATTCGGGTGCCGCTATACTTTCCCTGTATATCAACGCTGTTAACTCGTACGAATCTTTATTTTTCCCTTCTGGATAAGCCTTTGCAGAAATACTTTCATTACACACTGCCTTGTGGATGCAAAGGTGATTGCTAAATGTTAAAACTGGTTTGGCAAAGGCTGTACTTAAAATTGTACACCTTGCTCTTCAGATATTGCGAGAAGCAGGTAACGTAACATCACCTCAAAATTGAAAACTGCGAACATAAATAACCAAAGATATATTCGTAACGGAGCTGTTCCATTGCTGATCTCCATGTGTTTACGTGTAGCTTATTAGTATTAAAGAAACTAATTCTATATGAAGTAAGCTGTTACATACATCATGCAATCTTCCTGTTATACAAAATAATTCATTATTGATTCCAAGTGAAAATGACTTCACAGATGATTCGTAGAAAATGCAATATATACGTTCACTTTATTTGTTATCTGTATATCTTAAACGTGCTGCATATTTTTGCAATCAGGATTGTAAGGGGGATGAAGGACTTACAAATCTAATCAACAACTGGGGGTGTAGCTACTGAAGGGATAAGGCAGCAGAAGGTACAGCTAAACAGGTCATAGGGTAGTGACATGATTAGGGTTAAATTAAAGTGATGGGCTCTCCATTACATTGACAAATATATTCTAAATATTGGGGAAGTCAAATAAAAAGCAGCTCTCCTTTATCTTGAATAGATAAAGGGTGCAATCAAGACAGACATAGAATCAATTGATACATAATAATTAAATATTAACTTTTATGTAGACTAGCGTAGATTTCTGAACAAGAGGTGGCTGGTTCACTTTGATGAGTTAAGTTTTGTAGAAGTATTAACAAGTTCTATGATGAGACTAAAGCAGCAACATCGAACCTTCCAACTAACCAACTAACTGACTGATTAACTGATGACTTACTAACCCTTCCTTGCTCGCTGTAATCGTTTAAATAGAACTGACTTTCAAAATGTCTGTTATCATAGGAATCAGCGGTTCCTCACAGAGGGTTTATATCCTATGGTGCAATCTTGTGCAACCGAAGAATGACTCTTCTTAAGTTTTCTGTCGATTTAACAGGAAACGAGCTGGCAGGTCAATACCACTGCTTACTCTGATCACTGAGTCATCCAACCTATCTCAACTTGTTAATTCCTGCTAAAGCCTGGAGCTGTAAAAGGTACCCAGAGGAGCAGTACGCTGTTTCAAGGTGTCTTCCCACTTAAAACTGATAACTTTACCTAAAGATTTACAAAACAAAACTACATCTGAGGCTAAACCCTACTGATGGTGGGCACGCAGTTTAAGCACTCAGGCTCTATATAGCCTGTCAGCATCTGGGTCGGTCGGATTCTCAACATTTGAAACGTTGAAGCCTCTACATTGTCTATACCATTAAAACTTTTGATTGGAATAAATAATAAAGTAAGCGAAGATTTTACTTATATAAAAAGCGATTATGTATTAAGTTATTTAAACCCTGTACTAAAAATTATACGTTACTATACCTTGGGAATGGGAAAACTTTTTCGTATATATCTGTGGCGTAATTAAATTTGAGAGCATTTCTATTTAAATTCGTATACAGAAAAACACGTTCGCTAAACCTGTATTTACAGTGAAATTTTGAGGCAAAGCCACACGGAATATTCGCCGAAAATGTTGAAAATTATGGAATTTTCTTTTTTGGCACTTTTGATAGATTAGGAGTTGTAGTAATAGATGGGATGCTAATTCTCAACATTTTCACCATTTTAGACCATCAGGTGGCAATTCAAAGAGACCTTTAACAATCCTTAAAAGTAACAATCATTACTTTAACTTCACATTCCCATTTTTTGTTAATGCTGATGTTTTGAAACTTATATAGTGTTATGGAATAGAAAAGTTAATATTTTCAAAATTTTGAGAGCTAGCACATGGAAAATATTTTAGAACAAATGCTACAAGGATATTTCAAAAACATAAGAATGTGGGACTTCTAAAATTGCTCTGTACTAACCAAAAACAAAATTTCAAATTAAAAGCTCAAATTTTTTGACGCGTAGGACAGTTTTAATTTTTACAATAATTTATCAAAAAAAATTAATAATTAATGAACTATTTGGTGTAGAAACATGAACATTTGCATGCAAGTTTAAAATAAGACTCTAATTGTGAGACTAAATTTTAGTGATGACAGGTTTATTATTATAGATATTGAGCGCTATATGAACGCCAAAATGACGGATATGGTTTTGATGGATGGAAGTGCTGCAGGGAGTTCAACAACCGCACAATTAATTTAGTTTCATTAAAAATATGAATTTTAAAATTAGTTACATCAATGAAAATATTTATTTAACTTCAGAGCATTTTGTTATGATCTTAATTGTGCAGTACGTTCAACCACTTACTGTAATTATCAACAGCTTCTTTTTCAGTTACAAATGATTTATTTAATATTAACAAACACGTGAAATAAAATGCTCGTCTTATTGTATAAACCATTTAGCTTTGGTTAATTTATTTGCAGTACTTTGATGTTGTTTTCTGTTCTGTTTATCATTTAATGCTTCCATCCACAACCTCACTAACATTAACTTCCCTCTAAAAGGTATAAGTTGCATATGTCCTTCTGCTTATTTGCCATCATCGACTGCTATAACAGAATATTGCAACACGTTAAACAATAACACTCATAAGCAATAATTAAGCAATTGCTTTTTTTGCGATTTCATGAGCCAAATAAATTCTTAATAGTTGCAAACTACTGCGCAGTGTACCGGTATGATTACAAAGAGCTGCAGCACGCGGCACGGTGTGTGACCTATATCTGCGAACTCCGAGAGCGTGAGGCACGCCTAGTGGTTCATGTCACTGCCTAATCCACACTCATTCTGGAGCATTTTTATGCGATTCTATTGGCAGTAAAACTAACTATAAGTGTGACTTAGGAGCTGAGCAACTGCTTTTATGTGTTCGTTTGATGTCGTTTTGAAACGCCATGTATAAACCTACATTGATTCTTTTTTATTTACGGAATCTCACACTCTGCTTCTTTCTCTTAATGTAAGTGGAACAGAAATTAAGAGTAACATCGCATTATGAAAGACGATTACTCTATCCCAAAAGGAACATCTAGACTGTGAGGTTTTCACAATTACCTTGGAGACGGTTCAGCGATATTTCCCATTCTTTTCAATGTTGGGAGCTCTTTTATCCATTATTACGATTATACAAGGCTAAATGAAATTAAAATAAATATTCCTATAGAGAATAGTGAACCTTAAAACTACTTTAGAACACCTTTCAAGTGATTTCGTATGGAAAAATTCAGGTAAATGAAGTGTGTGTGTAGTGTTAAACGCCCGCTTTTACTACATACGGCACCGCAGGCAGTGACACTGATGATGCATGAGATGAAGATGGAGCACCGGTGGAATGAGATGGCGTGGGAAACCGGAGGTCCCGGAGAAAACCCGCCCCAACGCCATGTTGTCCACCACAAATCTCACTTTGCGGTCGCCTGGGATCGAACCCGGGCCGCCTTGGTGAGAGCCAAGCGGTCTAACCACTGAGCCACGGCGTGGCCTCAGGTAAATGAAGATAAATATTCACCCAATCGAGTATAGAAAGCTAACCGGGCATGTCAGATAAGTCAGCCAATAGATTATAATTGTAGATATTCTATTTTTAGTATTCTAGCACAAGTTTCGTTTTTCATTTTAAGCACTAGCTACCAAATTCGGACATCTTGAGCTCCCTCCACGGTAGGATTACGACATTTCTTGCTCACTTTTGCCATTTGTTTCATTTGTGCATAAACTTTGTGTCTGACTCCCAACGGGATGGCTTAGGAGGTAAAACTTGGTTTTCGCATTCTGGAGCTCTCGGATTCCATCCCTGGACAGCGAAAAATTTGAACAAATATTTTCCTTGGCGAATGCTGAGTTGGTTTCTTTCCTGTCCACGACTTCCTATCGCTCCATATTTTGTTGACCAGCATTATATCCGGTACCAACCTTTGTAGCGTGGGTGTTATCTTGTTCCTCTCACGTTCAAGAGGTCCCGAGTTCGAATATCGGTCAGAGTGAGTTATCTGTATAAGTTTTTATCCAGGGTTTTCCCTGTCCTGAAGATGAATGGCAACTAACTCTAAGCCTTATGGGTTCTGAGTTCATTTAAGCATCATTTCACCTATTTCATCCATCGTCTGATATGACTTAACGTTGGAAGACTTAAATTAAAAGATAACGAAATAAGGAAATAGAGATAACAAATTAAATGCGGAGTTTCCACAGACGGAGCTATCGGTGAAGGGCGAGTATGGCGCAGATCACAATGAAATTTTCACAATGTAATTTCTGTTGTTAGCTTAAGGACGGCATTGTAGTTGCGTGTCCTCTCAAGGGGTGTCCAAGCCCTTCATACTGGCAGCTGCATGAAGGAATCTGGCGCCGAGATGAAGAATCTTAAGCACACGTTAGGGACCCCAAGCTGGCACTTCTCCCTTACCCAGGATCTGGCACATCCGCTGGGCACTCAATTTCCTTCCCTCCTCTCTCCCGCCCTGCCTCCCTCCCAAGGAATGACATACAATAGTCTGATTGTAGGCTAATGTGGAATCCCTTTCTTTTGTGTTCCAACTATCCACATAAAGCTCTTGCCTTTCGCAATGTTGATTCTTTCAAATTTCATGCTCATGCGCTATGATATATACATATTATTTTTGGGGGGTTTTCCTCTAATTTTAGAATGATCATCAGGTTAAATTAAACTATATACAATAAGTTAATAGATGCAACCCCTTCACTCACACTCGTAGTAATACTTTTTCACTCATACCTTTGTGGTTGAAACATTCTATGTTTGTTATTCTTTTTTAACACTTATCTTCAAGGTATTTTCTGACTTTATGGCACTATAATTTTTTCGGCCCTTAAATATCTTATGGAATCCTTCATATTAATTGCTTGAAATGTTTCACCTTGCTATTACCATTAAAATAGCGATTTTATAAACTACAAGTGGACAGTAGAGCTTGCCTAGCCGAAGGTTCACTTTTAGTCCCCTTAAAGCAACTTCAGCAGCAGGACATGCGTTGGTACCTGGAAAAGTTAAAGATTTCCGCGTCTATGTGGTCGGTTTCGTCACTTAGGTCTTTCTTCCTGGTGGAAGATAGCAATAATATATATTTGTAGGTCACATTGCAGAAGTGTCACCCTCCGTCGTAGAGAACCATATGCTGTCAGGGATCAAGGCTCTTTGTGGCTGGAAGGAATGCGCTCAAGATTATATTGAATAAGAATTGCATTAGAAAGGGAAGGGGAATGCTAACGGCCAGATGGACAGTGGCGTTTCAGTTTTTTCAATGAATGCATAAAACTGAACAATGCAAATAAATGTAAAAACCACATAATTGGTGCTACTAGTGTCATGTAGTGTGACACTATTTAAGGAGGACCATTTTTGTTATAGGGTACATTTAAATTTAACTTAATTTAAAACGCTTATAATTGGCCAAAAACGAAGAAGAAGCATACAGGCCTTCATAGCCATTTTTCACACCACAGTGGTCGTGCTATTGAAAATATGTTTATTGTTGACACTTGTCCCTATCACTGGTGGAACTATCATTATCTGTTGCCGTATTCGCAATGATGTGATCTATAACACCCGACACGATTCCATCGGTTTCTTTTCCAAAATTCAGCTTGTGTTTCCTCCACTTTCTTCTTTCTTGGGTGATAGACTTCCAGAAGGGGACTAAATCTCATTTTCTCATTTCTTCGTTACAACTAACACAACGTTTCTGCAAGGAAGTTCACTATTTCTTTCTGAGTAAAATATTTTGTTGGACACTTTTCAGATAAGATCCAATGTCCAAAATTATAACCAAAAGGTGAAATGTGTGGAATAAACATTTCTTTAAACTTCATCAAACACTTTGGTAGTTCAATTGGTCCTAGTAAACCTCACTGGTGCTTTTTGAAGTATAGGGCAGTTTCGCTACATTCGCAAACCCCTACTTCTCTCCAGTATGAATCGTACAACAATGAACCGTTTGCTTCCATTGTAACTATCGGCAAATTCGAAAGCCTCATCAACTGCCAGAGCCTCTTCTCCAACCAAGTTTCACCTAGATAAATGTCTACCAGATTTTCGCAAAACTTTAATATGTACGAAATACTCATTCCACTGTAGAATTTCAGGTTTCTCAATTAATGCCTTCAGTTTGATTCTACATTTTCTACACTTGAAGCCAATAGCTTCGCTTATTAAAGATTTCGTGACCTAAGGAAAATGTATGTTATGCTTAGCAATCAGATGGAGATTTCTTGCCTTTGGAATTACTTCCCGTATATTGTAGAATACCTGAACAAATTCCCGGATAACACACTTATCAAATTCACCCACAAGCACTTTTCGATTGTCCTTCGGTGTATTTCTTTTTCCCTCGGCGTTAAATATAAAACAGAATGTCTACTTTCCTCCTGAAGTTGTTTACGCTCCTTTCTGATCTTCAGAACGAAATTTTCTGAATGAAATTTCCACAATAGTCTGCTACCCGCGCATGTAACGTAGGTGGTAGGTGTCTGCTTTCCGCAGAAAAAATTATTTTAGTTTTCAAATTATTGTTTCTTTCAAGAGGTCCCGAGTTGGCAGATCGGTCAATATAGGTTATTTGGATAATGTTTCTTCAGGGGTTTTCCCTTATCCGAAAAATTCAATTTTGGGTAACTAAGCGCTATGAACTCTGGGCTCATGTGAGTATCATTTCATTAATAGTCCGATATGACAACGTTGGAAGCTTTCCCCTATCCTGAGAGACAAATTTCGTGTAACTCTAAACTCTATTGACCCTGTACTCATTTGAGAATCATTTCATTCATCATCCGATGTGACTAAACGTTGGAGGCTTTCCCTTATACTGAAATATATGTTTCGGGTCATTCTAGTTCTATTGACCCTGGACTCATTCCAGAATAATTTCAATCATCGTCCGATATAAATTAACGTTGGAGGTTTTTCTTATCCTGAAATATGTTTTTCGTGTACCTCTGAGCTCTATGGACCCTGTACGTATTTGAGAACCATTTCATTCATCGTCCGATATGACTTAACGTTGGAGGTATTCCCTTATTCTGAAAGATAAATTTCGGGTCATTCTAAGCTCTATTGATCCTGTACTCATTTGAGAATCATTTCATTCATCGTCCAATATGACTTAACGTTGGAGGCTTTCCCTTATCCTGAAAGATAAATTTCGGGTCATTCTAAGCCCTATTGACCCTATACTCATTTGAGGATCATTTCATTCATCGTCCGATATAACTTAACATTCGAGGTTTTCTCTTATACTGAAAGATGAATGTCGTGTAACTCTAAGCTCTATGAACGTTGGGCTCATTTGAGCATCATTTCAACAATTTCATTCATCGCCCGATATGACTTAACATTGCAGGACGTTATATATGCTTGAGTGGGATATTAAAGGAATAATTTTACCTGGATTCCTTGTGACATCTTTCTGTTATGTTCTAACAGATGAGCTTCATTATGAACCACAAGATTTCGTTTTCGAATGACCTCTGATGTAACGTCATCCAAAATAAATTACAATAGCTTGGCACATGTAACAAAGAAATGATTAGAAGAGAGTGCATCGCCACTGATCCTCATGTAGGGAACAACAATAACAATCTCAAGTGATAATTTCCGTTTATGCAATTATGCAAGCATTGCCACACGTCACCAGCTTAGCCCCCGTAACAAAGTTCCCAGCATCCCCCAACCACACAGAGCTTGGTTCCGAACAGTACATATCTGTTTCCTCTGGTAACAAAGGTATGGTGGAAACACTTCTATTTCCAATTTTCTTTATAAAAACCTCCCTCTCCTCCTTTCTGTCTCTCTATGCATAAAGATTTTGTATGTTGCTAAAATCGACTTAAAATTTGTGTTAAAACAGGTGACTAAATTTTCAGTTAACCCAATTAATTTAAGTGGAATCCTTCACACCTTTCTGAAACGTTTAATCAGGTCTTTTTTCACAATAGAGATACATATTTAGGACAATATTATAAGTTCTTGTGAACTTTATTTCACAATAACAGCGAAATTGTACAAATCCACGTTAGCAACTGAGAAATATTAAAATTTCTAAAAAAATTAACGTATTGCTGTTTCGAAGTATCACAACCATGCGTTACAAAAACCTCTGAGACTTTTGTTAAATCTCCACACCTCTAACGTATTCGAAAAGCTTTAAATTATTATTTTTTAATTTGAAAGGCACGTTGTAAAGCTGTTTTATTCTATCGGATAATTCGGTTGTCAAGATACGTATCCCAAAATCTAGTTTCATGATACATTGGTTATTCTGATAATCTGTAATTCGATAGATCATTTCTAGAGGGAACTTTATTATATTGTATTTTCATTTGGAAGATTGTTTTAAGCGCAATTGCGGGATTTGTAGCTCCCTTCACCATTTAAAGTCGCAAACGCTACTACTATTTTAGCGAATATGTAGAGAAAAATCTATTTTGTTTTCAAAACATTTACTAAAACATTGTAATTTAATAAGTGGAAGCAGAAATTCAGTACGGTTCACATTGGAGAAGAGTAAATATGAATGGACATAGACAAAAATGTACTTCAATTTCTGATACTATGATCTACAGTCATCACACACGAATCAGAGGATAAATCTTTCTACTAGTGTCAGAACGTGCTGTTTACTACTCATTCTCATCCTAACAATATAACTTTAAATGCACAATTGCATTGTGATATGTCTACACTTGCAGAAAAGTGGCCTTAGGTTACGAAGTAGCACATGCTTATGGATGTTTTGAGCTTCAAGTTCCAATAGATAGAGTCAAAATGAAAAATTCAATGCCATGGCCGGGATTTGAACCACGGATGTTCTGTTTTCCATCCAGTTACTCTAACCCATTGAGCTACCATGGCCAACGTGCCGTCCTGACATTACATTCTTTATTTGACTCGTATATTTCCTCGGTAGACCACTAGGGACTCTGGCATTCAAGATACACCGTTTGTGGCGAATTACTATCGTAAATACTTGAGTCCCAGGCTTCATCATTTAATTCTTATTATTTTAGTTAATTGATAGAAATTAATTATTTCTTCACACTAGCCGTGCATAGGCTAAGGTTTCAGATAGATAGAGTCAACATCCAATCCCGGCCATGGCATTGAATTTTTCATGTTGACTATCTATCAAAAACCTTAGCCTATGTACGGCTATTGTGAAAAATGATTAATTTCCATCAATTAACTAAAATTTAAGTTCCAATTTTAAATATTGTATGCTGAATTCTGTGTCCAGAGCTCTGTATTTGCAATTCCATTACTGAAATTTTCATTTGAAACTGTTTATTTTATTTATTCACAAACAAATTGGAGTGATTATTAGTTTTAAGCTAAAATGTTTATATCTTCTACATTCCCTTGCATCGTCAGTATCTGAATCATCCAAATTGCTACGAAATTTCATCTACTGTTTGTTATATTTCCCGTAAACCTAGTCAAACCTTTTCCACATTTTTATTTTTATTTATGGTTCTTGTTTATTTATTTGTTTATTATCAAAAATTTAAAACCAGCTTTCTTTATTAATCTTATCAGATTCATAGCTTACTTTTCAAATACTCATTACAAGGGCATGAAGCTACAATCTATTTGTGATTAAAACACATGCAAATTTTAAAAACATTTTTGGAAAATATGCAAAATTTCGCCATTAAACATTAATCATTATGAAGTTTAAAATTTTCAATGATTTTAAGCATTATGAAACAGGTTCGAAATGTTAAAAATTCAGTGCTAGAGTCGAACTCAGACTTGTTCTTATGGAGGGAGCCGAACGTAAATTAAATTATCTTGATTCATTCGTCCTGTTAAGGCAGTATCAGTCATTGGTATGAAGAAACAGTTAATAAGTCATCGTAATTTGTGTGTATCTTCTACGATAATTTTCTCCAGAGCTACAGGTAGTAAACGCATTTGGATTATAAGGAGCGTTGAAACAAAAGCAATTTGGAGGCATAAGAAGAGAAACCAGTACATGTATGTTAGGAATATTGGCCCTGGGTGTTTACACACTTGTCCCACTGTGACGTAAGGGGGTGCTCATAAAATTCCCAGGGCTGCATTGTGAACCAGTTCTGCAGTACTGCTTGACGTCGTCGTCTGAGGTGAATCGTTTGCCAAACAGAGCCTTTTTTAGGAGGGACCAATCATGGCGTAATCATAGGGAGAGAGATCTACACTGTATGGAGTGTGGCCAAGATCCTCCCATTTGAATTTTTGCAAGAGTGCCGCGATTTTGTTGGCCGTATGAGGCTTTGCGTTGTCTGGAGTAGAATTACCCTACGGGTGAGATTGCCTGATCGTTTTTGATCACTTTGCGAAGGGTGGTTAAGGATTGCGAGTAACGCTGGTCGTTCAGTGTTGTTCCGCGCTGAAGCAAGTGTATCAGAAGAGGGCCAAAGAAGAACGTCAGCATAACCTCTCCTGCACTCGTGAGGATAGCCTTGGAGTTTTCTGGTGGCAGTGATCCTGGATGCTTCCATTGGAGACTATCGTTTAGATTCTGGCCCAAAGTGATGACACCAAGACTAATCTCCAGTGCAGATAACCAAAACAGTGGGACATTCGATATGATTCCCGGGGCACACATTGGGCGCACTCATAGTGCAAGTGCTGTCTTTCCCTCATGATGGTGTGAACACTTCCAAAGCTCAATCCAACCTCGGCGGCTATGGCTTTTACTGTCACTCAGCAGTACAACCAGCTGGACGATGTCATCGGTAATGCAGTGTGGAACTTGAGACCGTGCACTATCGGCTAGAGATCCGTCCTTCCCTGCAGCGCATGTGCTACGCCTTGACCCTTGCAAGGGACATCCTGTGTTCGCCGTACTCTTGTGACATTCGTCCATTCCCCCTGTGCCTTCCGTTGTCAGAAGACGAACAACACCTCTTTGTTCTCCTTATGACGCCTCCATTTCACTGTTTGCAATGCGAATGTCAGCTTCGGAAGATTGATGCATGCTTCTGCGAGCTGGGTATGGTCACATGACTTGCACGCGTGCCCTCTAGCGATGGGCTGTGAACTTCCACACTCTTGTCGGAACCACTCTTAGTTACACACGCTACGATGTTACCATCCTATCACCGGTTTATGCATTCCATCTCGTTCCTTTTTGAACACCTCCTATATTGTCATCTGTTTTATTTAATCAACCAAAAGCCACTTATGTGGAATATCAACATAAAATATTTAAAAATATTTTACAACTTTAAGAACTTATACCACTCCTCGTTTTCTTGAGAAAGGCTTTCTTTGAGTGAAAAAAAATGGTATATGCACAACTTAATATTTAACTACAAAACTTAATTGTTGATGACATAAAGGTAATCAAAGCAGTCTGTTCCTGTCTTCAGCAGTCAAAAGTAGCTACAAAATCCGATATTAAACTCGACCTGATAAAGATTAGTTTAAAGCCACTATGTCCAAAATTTTATCAGATTTGCAATTAAACTCATGCACTACATGCCTTTTTGCTACTGTAAGCTGAAGATTTTCTGTTTCATAGAATTTATGAGATAGCTGTCATATTATCCTATGTGCTGCAATTTGATGTGATACAAACACTGAGCCAAGTTAATCTTGATTTTGATATTTCTTAGGAAACATTTACATTTTTCAAGCATACCTTACAACACCTTTAAACCTCGGCATTAATTATGCAATTTTATGGATAATCTAATATGTCTTTAGGATAGGTTAATATTTTGGTACAAACGAATTTAAAGTAGGTTATTATACAAAACATGCTTACTTCCTTTTTATTTATTTCATTAATAATTGAGAAATCTTCTTGTATTGCTCAAAAGAAAATGCAGAATTTTAAATGCCAATTCTTAGAAAAGTGGTCAGCAATAAAACATGCGTCCTTTTTAGCATTTTTAGAAAACAAAAATTTGCTAACACTTCTCCATTTAAGAAGTAGCTTGGGGGTGGGGTATTTTCTTCAAACCAGGTGAATATGGCATTGTCATGCTCTTATGGGCTATGCTTAAAATTGCAAATCCCTTCATTGCTAATCGAGAAGATAGTTTAGAATCCATTGAGAAGTTTGTGCTGAATAGATAAATTGATAAACATAAAAGCTACACAATAACAGCATCTGAAATTCCTTCGGGCCATAGTTTTTGAAGCAGTTAAGTAAATATATCTGTCTGAATCTAATTTAATGAACAGCTTCTAACATAAATTGCTCTGTTTGGGATTTCATAAGGTTTGAACAATTTCCTCATTGAGGGTGGACATCATAATCCTCAGGGTACTTATTCAGTTTCTTTATTTCTTCCATTTCTATAGAACCCCTTAACTTCTACGACCACATCGGATCTTTTATTTCAGAAAAAAATTGTTTGAGTGTTTCCATAATATTGGAGTTTAGTCATATCACACCTGGAATGTATTCACATGCATACTTCCACATTGCCGAGTATAGGGCATATAATTAGAGAGAAATTCTCTCGCTACAGCCTAGATCGTAACTCGTGGCATCTGGGTTGAGAAGTCATAAAGCTGACCACTCAATCACAGTTAAAGATTTAGACCAACTTTCTGAGAGTAATATTTGCAATAGGTTTATATTACACTTAAATTGTGAATTTGCAGTAACTTTAAACTCTGAAGTACGAGGGCTGTTCAATAAAAATGATCACAGTTTTGACAACGTACCTTTATTCATCCTCATAATTTTGATGGTCCTTCTCAAAATAGTCTTCCCTAAATGTGCTGCACTTGTCCCAGCGTTTCTGTCAGTCTTCAAAGACATGCTGAAAACCTTTTCTTGAAAGATCCTTCAAAATTGCCTCCACAGCCTTCACCACTGCTTCTGATGATGGATAATGCCTTCACAAAGGCGTTTCTTCAAGTTAGGGAAAAGAAAAAGGTCACATGGGGTTAAATCCGGGCTATAGGAAGGGTGAGGGATGCACTTCACGTTGATTTTTGCAAGATGTTCAGCAACAAAATTGGCAATATGCGGCCGCGCGTTATCGTGGTGCAGCATCCAGCCTGCTTCACGGAAAAGTGGTCTTCTGCGCCTGATATGGACTTGCAATGTTTCCAGAACATCCCTCTGGTATTGTCCAGTTACTGATGTGTGTGCAGATACGTAATGCTGATAAACCATTCCATGAATATCAAATAATGAGATGACCATAACTTTCCCTGCAGAAGCAACACTTTTGCTTTTTTGGGGGGTTGGTGATGAAGAACATTACCACGCTGAGCTTTACTGTTTGCTCTCAGGATTGAAATGATGTAGCCAGGTTTCATCAGAATGATTATGTTTGAAAGAAACTCCGGATCTTCCTCTAACATCAACTTTAACTGCATGTTACCTCCATTGCAGCGGTAGGCGATACTGAACATGTCTGAACTTGCCTGGTTCTCACAGGCGGGAACCAGGAGTACCAACAATGAAACTACTATGGTGTGTTTGTTTCACATTAAGCTAACAGAATATAATAAGATTAAATTTTAGTGCGAAAAATTATGAACGTAAAAATTATGATCATCTTTATTGTCCAGCCCTCGTATAAAAGGCAGTCGAAACTTCCTAGGAGTGAGGGATGACCATGTCTTGTTTCACGGGCAGAATGTAGCCGAGTGGTTAGACCGCTCGACTCTTACCAAGGCAGCCCGCTTTCGATACCAGGCGACTGCATTGAGATTGTGCTGGACAAAGCAGCTTAGCGGCGGAATTCAACCGGGTGCTCCGGCTTCCCCCGCCATCTCATTCCACCGGTACTCCATCTTCATTTCATGTATCATCAGCTGTCACTCCCTGCGTAGCCGTTTATAGTAAAAGCGGGTGTTAAATACTGCAACAACAAAAAGGCTCTGTTTCACTTTGGCAGTTCTTTTCTCAGTGTAGCTACGTTTTCTTTCTTTCCCTCTTTTTTCCTTTCATTCCTTCTTTATTTCCTTCCCTCTATCTTTCTTTCTTTCCTTCTTTCCTTCCTTCTGTCGTTCTTTCTTTCTTTCTTTCTTTGTTTTTCTTTATATCCTTCTGTCTTCTTTCTTTCTTTGATGTGTGAGTTTGGTTCCATATATGACTACTCTTCCAGCTTACTTAAATGGTACATATATTTTAAATATAACCATACGCATTGTTGCAGGACTTAGGTGTTTGATCATTTAATACATGGCCATTAGAATAATTCAAATGGAGTAGTAACAATAAAACAGCTTGAATTTTTTTAAAGATATACTACAAAATAATGTTGTGTTACACAGAGGCTAAGTGGTCAAGAAACCATTGACGAACTATGCTATCTTACGCGGAAGTACCCAAAATCGATGTTTTGGCAAACTCTGCCGTCATATGAATATTGATAAGTGTTTGGAAAATACTACTGTGCCACTTAGAAATTTTGGAATACAGTTATTCAAAAGTATCATCATGTAAAAGGTCGATCAGAGAGTACAAGAATGCATGCTCAGCATATTAATAATATATTTGTTGTATTTGGTAGTGGTTGACTAAAATAATTAATGCATTAGTGACCACATGCCGCCTATAAAATCTAAGATTATATCGCAGACTTATTATTTACACATATTTACGTCTGCTTACTTTAGACACACACACACACACACACACACACACACACACACACACACACACACACACACACACATACAAATCCACATACTCAGTCATACATACAGGTTCTAAGGAAGATGTTATCATCCCCAAATGAGAATCGAATACAGGGTCTTAAGATTTGTGAGCTAGCATTCTAAGCACTATAACATAGTGATACTCTGTACAAATTTTTGCTAGAAACCGAATTAATTACTGAATGTCAAAACAAAAGAGATCATAGTTTATTCTTTATTACTATTATTATGATTATTGTGATTAAGATTATTATGATTATTGTGATTATTATTATTATTGTGATTAATATTATTATTGTGATTATGATTATTGTGATTATTATTATTATTATTATTATTATTATTATTGTGATTAATATTATTATTGTGATTATTATTGTGATTATTATTGTGATTATTATTGTGATTATTATTGTGATTATTATTGTGATTATTATTATTATTATTATTATTATTATTATTATTATTATTATTATTATTATTATTATTATTATTATTATTATTATTATTATTATTATTATTATTATTATTATTATTATTATTATTATTATTATTATTATTATTATTATTATTATTATTATTATTATTATTATTATTATTATTATTATTATTATTATTATTATTATTATTATTATTATTATTATTATTATTATTATTATTATTATTATTATTATTATTATTATTATTATTATTATTATTATTATTATTATTATTATTATTATTATTATTATTATTATTATTAGTGATGGTGGAGGTGGCGGTATAGGTGGTGGTAGTAGTGGTGGTGGTGTGTGCGTGTATTTTAAAGCGAGTGGTTCTCGCATCATGATCAGTTCTCCCTAACCTTGCTTGTTTCATCCTCAGTTGTGTGTCGGTCGGTCGGTTGGTCGGTCGAGCCGAGCGAGGCGATTGCAGCCGAGTGGATCTGTAGTGGAGCGGTGGTATCAGAGCCAGCCATACCACCATGGGCCCGCTGCAGCACGAGGAGCAGCGTAGCATCATCGCATGTACGTCCCTAGCTGCTGGCGAAGAGGATTCGTATCGTAGACGACCGCGGCCGGGAACTCCGTACTCCATAAATGTCAACCCGATCCCTTCATCTGTCCATCAGATTAGACTCACGAGTGTAGCTAAATGCACTGAGCGGGAGTGTGGGCGCGGAGGTGGAAAAAGGTGGTGGTCGTCGTCTAGGACGATTTCTCCTGCGACCGGTGTTGCAGTGATCGTTTTTGCAGTGCTTTGCTGGTGCACTTCATATCCCCAAGGTGCACTTGCGGCAGATAGCAGTAGCAATAATCACCATCCTGGGGGTAACATGAGCAACTTATATTCGGGATACCCTTCGTCCGCGGCGTCCGCGTCGAACGGGCAAAATGCGGGACCCATGAGAGCAGCAACTGCCGCTGTTGGAGGTGGAGCCGTTAGAGCGCAAGGTGCGGCGCGGAACAGAAAGTCTGCCGGCAACGGGGTACGCGGAAGTTCAAGATCGCTGCACCATCAGCACCAGCAACAACACGTGGAGTATGGGGTCACGGAAAGCGGGATGATCTTGGGAGACGCCGAGGGCATGGAATCCGATGATGCCATTCTCGCTAACATCGCGACGACCACGTCGCCCAATGCAGCTGCCGAGCTTGGTGGTGGATGTCCTTCCTGCATGTCGCGAGAAAATTTTAGAAATTATAGCCTGGAGAACATCAAAGTGCAAATTTTGAACAAACTGGGAATGAAACAGGCGCCAAATACCACCGGACGACAGCTGCCGAAAATTCCACCCCTACATCACCTACTACAGTTCTACGGCGCTCAACATCACGGTCACCACCAGCACACCCACTCACATACACACCATCAACAGCAACACCAGTACGGAATGCAAGGAGATGAACCCATGCGTGTCTCCAGTGCTACAGCACCGGTCTTCAAACCTGGAAGCATCATTTCTGACGAGGACGATGATTACCATGCCCGCACCGAGCGTGTCATCGCCTTCGCACAACCATGTGAGTACACCTCTCATTTTAACAATTTATGTTCTGACTTGTGGTTAAGGTAATCACATTAACTCATAATATTTTTGAAGCGTTATAGCTTTACACTTATATTTATCATGAACAATCTTCTCTAAAAGTTTTATCACCACAAACCAGAGCCTAATATATCTACCGGAAAATTTATATTCAAATAATGTTTTATTTTGCCAACACATCTCCAGTGTATTGCTTTAATTATTTAATATAACTTAAATATTTAAATATCACATGGAAACAAATATTCTTAATTATCACATTGAAACAATGACTAGTGTCACAGTTATGCTACGTCGATTATCTTTCTACGCATTCTTAAGTGGTTATTGTTTTATTCATTTCACTAAATATTTCAATTTTCGACTCCAGTATACACATTTTGGCCAAAGGGTTTGGTTCACTGTAACCTTCAGTTTTAATATTAGGATTCTTTAAATTACCATATGGATTTAGCAAACAATTTGATGGTTTTTATAAATGAATATGTGCAGTTTCTGTAAATAACTATTACGGATGTTTAAGTCAGAAGTAATTTCAAATAAAAGACATTAAAATAAAATCTCAAATGCAGTGGACATTGCAGGCAAATATTTGCTTAGAATCACTAATTTAGATAGTAAGCAACAAATATGATGCAAAGAAGTTTTATTGCCACACCTGCTATTTATAGTTTTCTCCATATACATAGGACACTAGCCAACGAGGATATCTTAGTGTTTTCAAGTTTCCCTTTAATTTGTTGGCTACATAGTTTCAAAACCATAGGTTATATTGTGTCGTACGTGTTTACATATTATTGTAGCTTTTATGTGTGTTCTTCATCCTGCTAATGCTAAATGTTTAAAGAGAAATAGACAAAACTTAAAAAAACTATTTTATAAAATGCATTTTATACGCTTTACAGCTTTCTTATATGTCCGATATTAACAAGTCAAAAACAGACACTCATCATGCAATTATCTCAACTTACTATTTCACTAATCTTGTGCAACTGCATTATATCAGTTATTTTCCGAATACCCAAGTCTAGTTCCTGCTGGATGTTTTCCACTGGGAAGTTATAACATTTTCTTTGGGAATGCAACAGCTTTTCCCCATTTTCTGTCATTTATTTTAGTTTGGAGTTTGATGTTTATAACAAAGCGATAGTGAATATTATTCTGTGATAAAAGTAATCAATTTTCATATCCAATTAAAGCTACAGATTAGGTAGTGTATACTACTATAGGCCTCTACCGTGTATATTTTAAACTAGTTTCGCTTGTAAATAGTCCGATACGAGAAGGTACTGAACTAATGGAGTATTGTTAGGAGCAAACTATGTCCTTTCTTGGCCTTTGTGGTTTTCCTTTTGTGGGGAGGGTCATTTAAAACTTAATTTGTTTTTATTTGTCTTATCTTAATGAATTTGTTTAAAATTAATCTGCATAATCAACGACAAAATTGAGGTTTCCTGAATGTACTTACATATTACCAAATATTCTGTTTTAAATCTTGTACTTGGCAACAAAATTTGGGGGTAAGTCGGATAGGCTACCATGAAGAGGACCTAGGATAAACATTTAATTAAATTGCATTTATAGTGAAATTTTAGGAATGTATTTAAATAACTGGTGTTTCTTTTGAATTCATCTATCTTACTCTGCGAACCTAAGTAGTTGCTCCAATGTTTTCAACATTAATTTTTGTTACATTTAGAATAATATCGTTTAGATATCAAAATGTATTTTATACTTGCCTTTCATCACATTACTTACTCAAATATTAGCCTACAATACCAACTGTATTAATAATAGCACATACATATCCAATAACTACTGCAAATGGTTTCCTTTCTAAATATTCATTAGCCAGTTTGTGAATTTGTTGACAAACCATTAGCCAACGTAAATAGAACACGAATATAAAATAGCAGCCTGGATTTATTTTAGATTATATTTTATCTTCCTGTAATGGACATAATATAACTATCACTCATTTATCTCATGAATGGATAACTTAATTTCGAGTAAATCAATAACTTTGCTGCATGAATAGATGAAAATGCAGAAAAAGAGGGTGTACATTAATGCCTAGAGGAGGTTTCAATTATTTTGTTTAAATTTCCATGTGAAATTGTTAGGCAGAAGTATCGACACGTGGGGATGACGTCAACATATTGCCTGGCATTTAATGGAGCAAGTGAGCAGGGTGGGGAGACGTTCAATTACATGCCAGTCTGACTCTGTGTGACGACTGTTCTCCGGGGGCGATATCAGACATGGGCCACGTGTAACTGCCAATAGGGGTTTTACTCCAGTGCTAAACTCAAACGTCGTTTTCGTACCCCAGAAGCTAGTTTTGGTCTCAGGTAAATTTAATGACAGGTGTTAGTTAAATCCTAGACTGTTTTAGGAAAAGCAGTTCTGTAATGGAAATTGCTTTACTGGTCCATAAAGACTGCTAAATCTTAAAAACATGGTAAGCTCAGGTGATCTTGACCCTTTGGGGCACCCTTGGTTCAATTGAGAAATCAAATTTCTATTTCCCAAACAGTATACATCACTGCTACATGCACCACCACCCAGCAATGCAATGGTGTTCGGAAAAAAAGATTTTGGAAAAGAAATATTGCAGGTCTAAATTGAGGGTACCTTTGTGATTTTTGTCAGTGCTTAGGACTGAGAAAATCCTGGAAAAGAAAAGGAGGGTCCTGGCGGGATTTGAACCATGGACCTGCCAGCCAACCCCAGTAATTGTGTCAGCTCTAGAGAAACTTGATTTCACAATTGGGCCCAAGTCACACTAAGTACTCACTTTACCTCACTTCAATCTAGCATGTTTATATTAGGGTCATATTTAAATTTTAAAAATAGCAAGGCTCCTAATTATTTTAGAAATGCTTCTTTCATAGGGATTATGCTTCCTTGAACACGTGGGTTCCTATAGATAAACGCTGTTCCTCTGATGCATCTTTATCTGGTTTCATGATTAATTATCACTTTTATTTAGCAGCGACAACAATTAAACTAATGCCATGAGCTTCTGGCGTGCCGAAACTTATACTTTAGAAGCTTTAATAGACTAAAGTTTTGGTATTTAAGCACGTGTTTAAGACATTTTTACTGAGAAGGGATTGAACTCACAACCTTAGAAACAGAGTTCTTAACAAATGGAACGCGGGAAATGTATCTGACTTTTGTTTCCGAGAAAATAAGTATAATAGGTAGAGTAATTTCAGCACATCTTCTGGCAAGGAATATTTCTCTCTCTCAGAAAAGTCAGGTCACACAATAGGGTTTCCGTGATATGAAGTTAAAATGCTGGCCTCAAAATCCAAAGGTTATGTGTCGATTTTTGGCTGGGGATGGATATCTTTCTTGAGCCAAAAGTGTGACAGAGGGTATGAAATGTGAGTGTGAATTTAAAGACAGCCCAAAGTGTGCATACAACATTAATACTCGTGAACGACACTGCCAGTGAGACATTTTTGTCCCAGAGATAACAGTCGCTAATATCAAAAGAAAGAAAGAGGGGGGGGGGAGAGAAAATGGAAGCCAGTGAAATATCCCACAATAACCTCTAGAGATAAGCGAATAGAGAAATAAATAAATGACAGCAACAACAACCAATGATCATCAGTGCCTAACATTCCAGTCGGTATTTTGTCATTGAAAATTATTTTATTTGTCGTATACAAAACACATACAGCAGTGTCGTATCATCCATTAACCCAGTGCGTGTGTAATTGAGTAATAGAACGATTAACATTCATCTGTAATGACCCACAATTTAAATGTCGGAGGAAACAAGAATAATTCATTAACTAAGAGAGAAAACCACAAACTCTGTTCCAAAAAAGGCGTTTATTATCTGAATAGGGGATGGTGTGCTTGCGCGTGTTAGTTCTTGTAACAGCATCTTTGATATCCTGCTATCATATCATCATCACAGCAACCTGTTTATCAGTGCACTTCAATCAAAATTATTGTCCAATAATAAAATTATGTGCGATACTGAAGGTGATGTTATGTTAAGGGTATTCAATAAACTTTTTTTCAATTACGTAAAACCAGAGTAAGCTTATATCGGAATGAGCATGATTGAAAATATATATTAAACTCCATTGACATTGCCTTACTTTCAGAATCACCATAATTTGAATATTCAGCGTCTGAAAGCACTAAAATGCACTCCAGAAGCACCTTGTATGCAATTACACGTGGTGCAAGCTTTCCGTACATCCCATGGGATGCTGGTATATTATGACAGCTGGCTGTAAGTTGAAAATATCTCAGCACCTCGCCTAGGATCTGCTGTTCAGCCCAGTATACGCTTCTCTGAAACAGTAGTTCCTGGGCTATTGTTGATCTCTCTGGTACATAAATGTTACTGTTTTAATTATAGATGTGTGCTAACGATTCCATTATTCCAAAACATATGGAGTGCAATTCGATGAGAATACACAATTGCTGGAAATCATATTTTGATTCTTGCAGTCAGCCACTTTGTTCTTTTGGCTCCCAGTTCCTCCGGGTTGTGTGGGATTGTTTAAAATCCCTGTCCTCCCTTCACAGACAGCTGGAATTCCACTGGATCACTATTAATATCATGGGAAACGAAGTGCTGGACAGAGGGTTCCAGAAAAAGTATTTATTGCATCAGATCTTGTCATTCCTCATTATTAGTAATCATTTACACGAAATATCTAAGAAAGATCAAACCAGAACTTTCCTAGCAGTGTGTGATCACTCCAGTCAAGGTACATAAAATCCTGCTTAAGAACTCAGGCATAAAGCAGGAAAGTCATTGATATAATCACTGTACCTTCACCCTGCAGGATAAATCTCCAGGAACAAGCCGTTCAGTATCAACTGCAGCGGTCAAGCCCCACGACGTACGTACTTGTGAGCGGGAGATACCCACAAATCCAAAGTAGAGAATAAAGAGAATAAAGCCCTAAGAAGGCAAAACAGTTTGTTCATCGAACGCACCCGAAGCCAGAAAGAGAGGACCAAACTTCATAAGGAATGGAAATAATCATTTCTTCCACAATAGACGTGTGTAGGCTAAGGTTTGAATGAATAGAGCTAAAAAATTCAATGCCATAGCCGGGATTTGAAACACGGATATCCCGCTCTCCGTTCGGTTGCTCTAAACCACTGACTACTATGTCCAACATGCTCACATGGCATTAAATTCTCCAACTGACTCGTATGTTTCCCGGTAGAGCAGTAGGGGGTTCTCATATGCTATGAGACATGGAACTTTTGTGGCGACTTACTATGCTGTAAGTACTTAAGTCCCAGGCTTCATAGTTAAACCACTACGTTATTCAGGTAAAATGGTGGAAATAATCATTTCTTCCACACTGGCCCTGTGTAGGCTAAGGTTTGAATGAATATCCTACATATGTTAAATATGAGCATACAACCATTACTACAAACTGAGCTCATCAATTCAAAGGCAAACGCACCAAGAATTCCATTATTAATTTTACGGGAACCCTATGAAGGCCTGCAACATCAGTCAAACAAATTATGTACATTATACACCAATACGCGAAGCATTACTGTTCCAATCAGATTTAACTCTAACAAGTAACAATCATGGCCAGAGAAAGTAAATACAGAAATTTTCACAACAGTATTACCTACACTAAAGTTTAGAGTTAATTATAAGCACGAAGGTCATATCGGCGGCTGTTCTCCTTTGGAACATATCGAAGGTGTTAACTCGTTGGGTTTTAATCATTAGATCACGCACACATTCGCACTCTCATTCATGCTTCCAGACTCTGGGAAAGATGAGCAAATATCTTGGTTGGAGAAACATCCCCAACCCCAGCCGGCATTCGAACCCGGGATTCCTAGCACGGCAAGCACGAAGTTCTTAAGTGTAATCACCGTGTTTATGCTTCTCAAATCTTTTTAAGACACTCTAGTTTATAACAGAATAAAGGTTGATTGTAAAGTAGCATTAACTCGGTCAATATAACACTCTGAGAATCATTCATAATTTTAGCAATCAACGTTAAAATTCACTGAAATACGCTCAAAAAACATTGCTTACAACTTGAGCACACTGACACGTGGTGCATGTATGTCACGTTTGTTGTTTCGATGTAATAGTTGCGGTTATATTTTAAATTATGTATGGAAATAAGCATTTCATTTTTTTTTCGGGCGTAAACATCCTTAGCATGCAAAGGGGAGTAAAGCCGATGCTTTTACGGCAAGTAAATGTTTAATAAAGAGGCCTCTGAGCAGGCCTCTGTTGTTTCATGCCCAGTACAGAATGGGAAGTTGAGATCCATGGCAGTTAAAGAGCATTCATAAATAAAAAGATGACTTATTTATTTAATCTAGAAGGTAGTTGTTTACTTCGTAAATGAGTGGTAGATTTGTAAGGCTTGTCTGTGGTCAAGCTTCATTTACTGTACAGTAGTTCTGTCTCCCTCTTCTGTATAGTCAATGTAGTCTCATCGCTCTTTAACTGTGCTTCAAAGTGAACTTCCACCTCGCCCTGTGGCGGTCATCTCTTTTACAGATTAAAGAGCAAATACGTTTAGGAACGGAGAGGGTCTGCTGGCAGATTCACAATAGCGGTAATGATAGAGTGGATGCGCACCTTCAGTCAGAGATGTCCACTTTAATTTAGGGCCCAGTGAGGAACCAGACAGACAGCACGTGACCTCTCTCTGTTGGCCGGCCAGTTGTTAGCTTTGACCCCGTCATGCACCGGCACGCGCATTTCACACCCCCTTCAATTTAGCTAATATTCTTCCTATTTCATAGCCACACTGACAGTAAAACATGCTGCTTAATTTAAGCTCAACAAAACTGACAAATTTGAGCTCTTTCATTAACACCGCTAAGGATTCCGAAGTTAGTCATCACGTTACGAGAGTGATGACGTTATATAAGTGTACTTCTATGCTGGTCATTTACACAAGACTTAATGTAGGAATATATATAATATGTATCTAAGTAGAACCAACGATACTTAAAAGAAATGCTCTTAGGCTGCTAATTGGTGTTGAAGTTATGGGTATTTATAGAAGCGATTCCAAGTTAAGGCAAGGCTACAATGAAAATTCCAACTTCTATAATAATAAACCTGTCAGTACGAAATTTTAGCCTCATAATTAGATTAGCATTTTAAACTTGTATTAAAATGTTCATGACCCTACACCAAATAGTTCATTAAGTACACTGGGCAACCATTTTTTTTTTTGAGTGTTTCGAGCCCTTCATCAGGCAATTCCTACTAATTTTGGGTTGAGAAAAACAAATATGACAATGAAAAAATTTTATTAGCTCTAGTTTCTATGATATACACAAAGTGGAAGTATTACATATTATCGGATTGAGAGGAAAGGAAACATTTTAATTACATACATGCTAACAACAATGAAAGTGCATTTGATTTTTTTAAACTGGTAATTACATGCAAAGAGTTTTAAATTTCTGGAAAAATACTTCGCAGATAATCGTGTCTGAAGAGAATCTTGTGATGGCCTATTGACTTCGTCGTCTTTTAGCTTGCCTCTTGTGGTGGAGTTCCGCAGAATCCCTATACAAAGACCAACAGTAATCCGCAAGGATTACTTCATTCCAACGGCCCTGATATCTTTGTTCCATAACAGAAATGTCCTGATGGAATCTCTCCCCATGTTCATCACTAACAGCTCCACAACTAGGAGCGAAAAAGTCTAGGTGGGAGTGGAGAAAATGGATCTTAAGGGACATGTCGCTTCCAAGGTTACGATATTTTTGCAGGACTACTGGAAACAAATGCTAGTAGTTGTCATCTCTTTTGTTGCCTAAAAATCCATGAAGAACACCCTTGAATGCTTCCCAAGCTTCCTTTTCTGTCCCCTCCAAAATTTGGTTAAATGTAGGATCCTTTACAAGTTCTCTTATTTGTGATCCAACAAAAGTGCCTTCCTTAACTTTTGCATCACTTAATTTCCAAAATTTCTCTCTGATTGTGTTTTGTTATTTGACAGGTGTGCCAACTCCCAAAAGAAATTTCCTCAAATTTAAAATCTTACTCTAAAATACGAAATGTCACTTTATCTTCAAAACAAGAGTTAATCTATCTTTTTATGGTGATTTATGAATTCACCAGATGGAAATACATGTAAGTTCACTATTTTAAAGTCCGAAACATTTTCATTCTTGCCCAGTGTTATTAATTACTTTTTGTGAAGATATTGTAAACATTAAAAATGTTCTACGCGTAAAAAATTGAGCTTTTGTTTTCAGCTAGTACAGAACAGTTTTAAAAGACCCACGTTCTTATTTTGTGGAATATTCTTATAGCATTTATTCTAAAATGTTTTCCATGTGTTCCCTATCAAAATTTTGTAAATATTAACTGTTTTTATTCCTTAAACTCATATAATTTTCAAAACATGAGTATTACCAAAAAGAGGAATGTGCAGTTCCTTATTTTCATATTTTGAACCTATCCGGTAAGTTTCACTAAGTTAAATGAAAAACTTTGACGCGTGAGGCATTTTGTATACTGAAAAGTGTTAGAAAATAAGTCTCTCAGAAAATTAACTTAGAATAATGATTGTTACTTTTAACGATTTTTAAAACTCTCTTTAAATTGTCACGTAATGGCCTAAAATGGTGCAAATGGTAAAAATAGCATGCCAGCTATTACTACAAACCCTAAGCTATTAAAAATGCCAAAAAGGAAAATTCCATGATTTTCAACATTTCGGCGAATTTTCATTGTAGTCTTGCCTTAATAGAAGATAACTTGCACAATATCTTTGAGATCGTAGTTCAAAATATAGTGTCATTTAGACCTGATATCTAGGACGTCACAATTTGTACAATAGTGACATTCAGAATGGTTTGAGTCTGAGAAATAGAAATGTCTTTTAAGGATATTGTGATTTTGAGGTATCGTAGAATTAAAAGTCCAATTTGTAGAAGTTCTAAATGTTCTTTAATTGGGTAGAAATACACTCACAGTAGTAGTAATATTACATCACGTACACAATCTACCAAGGTCGATGACCACAACAACAATGTTATGATTACATCTGTTTACATCAGCTCTCATTACAACTCTTTACAACTGTTTACTACTACTGTTATGTTTTCCACACTCTGTCGTGTCACAATCCCTTATATATACCTCCATTGATAATTTCTAGACTGTTCAAAAACAAACCAGAAGCAGAATAACCTCTATTAATCAAGAAATCACTAGAAATTTCCATTTACCTCACTTATCTGTGTCGGTAAGTGTTTTATCTCGGCTATCTTTATTTGCCGGCTCCTTGTGTACACAAGCCGCGCTATCGTAAATAACGGGTTCGCGACAACATGTATAAATAGTATAAATTATCACCTTTTCCTCTTTTTGGTCTATAAAATAGTATAAGCCTTCCTGAATACAAAGAATGCTTAGAGAGCCACCGCAAGACATTTTTAAATGCTCAGGTCTAGTTTGAAAGTTACGTGAATGCTAGTGTTATGTATGAATTCGAATTTTTTATCCTTGTTTTCTCGCTATTGAAAATGTCAGCATTTTTCATCATTTACGATGCTCCTTGCATCACAGTTTTAGTGATAGACTAACGAAACTTGTTACACACGTTCACAGAGACACAGCGAATATAAGTTTCCCTGGGTTTTATTGTGAGACGATTTTAAGCACACTCTCTTTATTTAAAAACAAAAAAGTCTCAAAGTTTGGGAAAAAAGCAATATTGATAGATTTAAAAATTTCTGGAGCCTAAAGTTATTGAGAAACCTAGGGATAATTAAAAAAATGGATATATTGGGAACCCGTTGTTAAAATATTAGATCAAATTTTAAGTTATTTTGTCGTTATGGTCTTTTTAGGTGACGTAAAAAACATAAATGAATTTGACCATATTTTCCTAAATATCAAAGCATTATTTGGTAAAATTTGGGCTGTATCATATTTACACTACGTTACATCTATGGTAAAAATCTTAAAGAGCTAGCGTTATGAGTTTTGTATTTCAAATTTTCAGTTTTAGGTATGCTTAAAGATGTGCCCACATTTTTTGAAAAACCTTTCCATTTAGAGGTAATATAAAATATGTGGCACTTTGAAAAATAATAAATCTATTAAAATATACATTCTACTAAAAAAGATTGTGGTGCATAAATACTGGTTGTACCTAACGTTTCTCCCAAATCTGGTTTAGGTATCCCCAGAGGACTTACCTAAGAAGCATGAATGCTCAAGGAGACACAATTTACCCTTAAAAAGCATTCAGAAGCCATACTATTACTCAAATACTACACTGATGTTACCATCATGAAGGAAAAGCTAAGACCAAATTGCAGATAGAAAACCGAAGACAGTGCTTCTAACGATTTATGAAGTCGTTTTCGAAACCGCCAGTTTGTGAAAGGCATATCTCAAAAATGGAAGTTGTACACGAAAATGAATATTTAAGGCAGATTCAGACTGCAGGCTAGGAATTCTAGGCACTTTAATGTCAGAAATATTGATAATTTTGTATCTTGAAAAAAATAATCAATGGTTAAACTATTTGTTATACATTTTACAATGTATACCAGACATACGAATAACCTGCAAAATCCTTTCTCATTTTCTCCAATACATGTGGCTGGAGAAAAATATGAATTCGATAACGTGGTGTGATATTTATGACGCATCTTGGCAAATACAGGAGTCCTTTTTCTGTCTGGCTTCATTGGCAACAATAACAATGTCTTCTTACCTTAACTGCTGTGTCTTCTATTTGTTTTTATGGTATGTAAGAAAGGTTATATCACAACTTGAAATTATTTCTAAGCAATGATTGTTCTTGATTAATAAGAATCGATTTTGTATGTAAAGTACGACATATAAAGGGATATATGCTCCAGGGTATCTTCCAGAACAATACACACAAAGTGAAGAATGACCTCCCCTCTGATGACCAGGGAGTTACTGAGCTGTCCCAAAAGGGCGCTCGGCGTCCTCCGTGGGGCTTTCCATAAGGCAAGACCTAGAAGCTAACAAGCCCCCCCCCCCATCTGGTCCTATGGACTCAAGACGGGATGGAAGTGGATACGCCACTTACGCACGCCAACCCCAAAGGGGGAAGGCTACCGGTTAGACCACGGTCGGGCTGCCTGGTGATCTAGCACACCTACTAGCTATGTATACTACACTACTATATATACTATGTATATACACTATGTATACTACACTAAGTAAAAGCTATGTAAGTTCAATAAGTATAAGCTTAATTAACACGTTAGCACAGTCTAAGCTAATAGAAGGAACCGAATTTCTGAGGAACAAGAGAAACATCGCAACAGCGTTTTAACCTGGTGAATTTTAATGAGAAGGACCACCCCATATGTTGAGGGCGGAGGACCATTATAATTGCTTCCATGTGAGGAACTGTGGTCAGAAGTGAAAGCTTTCATTTCGCTTTGACGCCAAATGGGATGGAATGAACGTGGCTACTATATATAGGTGCATTAGTTTCAATTTTATTCAACGTTCCCGGTGTATAATCTAACGAACTGAAAAACTGCTACCCCTTCCTCTACATTCTCCAAGATACTCTATGTATTCTTCCCAACAAATCCTTTCCCTAAATTCCATTCAGAATGCTTATCTTTATAATCATTCGTACACTTTACAAAAATATAGAAGATTGTCTCATTAATACTATATTATATAAATATATTATGCCATACTGTTTTACTTCTCTATTATGTATATAACAGATAAAAATCTATTTCATTCCACCAAAAAAATTTGAAATTGAGACTTCACTGGAATGATATGCTTAGTGTGCCCCTAATTCCTAGAAAGGGATGTATGTATGTTACTCTCCAAATTTTTTAAAGTAAGTGCACAAAAACTGAAGCATATTTTGATGAACATTTGCAAAAGTAAGTAACTATATAATAATAAGCTTCAACTCCATTCTAGGAACGCCTCCAATGTTATGTTGTATAGGACGATAATGAAATGGTGAAGTGATGCTCAAGTAAACCCAGGGTCCATAGAGCTTAGAGTTACCCGACATTCCTCTCTCAGGATAAGGGAAAACCCCGGAAGAGACCTTATCCAGTTAACTCACCGTTACCGTGACTCGAACTCGGGAACTCTTTTACATGAGGCAGACACGCTACCATCTAAGCTACTGAATCGGGCGAACACCTAGCAGGTGCTATAGTTATAGGTGTTATAGGACTGCCAAAACCTGGAACGTTATATTTTAATAAAGTATGCAAAATAAACAAAGAGTGAGAGAAAAGAGTATTTTCACATAGTTAAACAGCCTGCAAGCTTTCAAATAATTATCTGTAATTATCTGTTTTTAAAGTGCCATGCAAAGGAAAATTCAAATTTTGGAAACACACTATCCTATTTTTACCAAAATATATGTTCAATTTTATTGAAATTCACCACACACATAACCTTTAACAATATAAAATATATGATTAAGCTTTTGTTAAGGTTTCCCCTTTAGGTTTTACATACCATAATTTTGGCCATGTAAACGTATGTATTTGTAAATAAAATGCCGTAGTTTATAAAAATAAATTTACTAATATACCTTTATGTTATTTAGCTGCTCATAGTGTCGTGACGTTGCATCATCGCAAAAGGGAAATGTGTATGAAGTAAAAAATAAACATATATTTTTACGAGGGTTCTTCAATAAAGAATTATCACAACTTCTTTTCAGAACGTACCTTTACTCATCCTCATAATTTTGATGGTCCTTCTCAAAATAGTCTCCCCTGAATGCGATCCACTGATCCCAGCGATTCTGCCAGTCTTCAAAGACATACCGGAAACCATTTTTTTTAGAGATCCTTCAAAATCGCCTCCACAGCCTTCACCACTGCTTCTGATGATGGATAATGCCTCCCACGAAGGCGTTTCTTCAAGTTAGGGAACAGAAAATAGCCACATGGGGCTAAATCCGGACTATAGGGAGGGTGAGGTAGCATTTCACGCTGAGTTTTGCAAGATATTCAGCAACAACTTTGGCAATATGCGGACGCGCATTATCGTGGTGTAGCATCCAGCCTGCTTCATGGAAATAGGGTCTTTTGCGCCTGATATGCACTTGCAATGTTTTCAGGACATCCCTGTAGTATTGTCCAGTTACTGATGTGTGTGCAGTTACAACATGCTGATAAACCATTCCATGAATATCAAAGAATGAGATGACCATAACTTTCCCAGCAGAAGCAACCATTTTTGCTTATTTGGGGGTTGATGATGAAGGAGATTTCCGCACTGAGCTTTGTTGTTGGCTCTCAGGATCAAAATAATGTAGTGAAGTTTCATCAGCAGTGATTACGTTTGAAAGAAACTCCGGATCTTCCTCTAACATCAACTTTAACTGCATGTTACCTCCATTGCAGCGGTAGGCGATACTAAACATGTCTAAACTTGCCTGTTTCTCACAGGCGAGAACCAGGAGTACCAAAAATGAAACTACTATGGTGTGTTTGTTTCACATTAAGCTAACAGAATATAATAAGATTGAATTTTTGTGCTAAAAATTATGACCGTAAAAGGGTTATGATCATACTTTATTGAACAGTCCTGGTACTTTAGTCATTAAGTAGCTATTAACTTCGTTTTTTTCATTTAAAACACTGCTTTAACTTCAATGGTCCTAACAGCGGCCGCGCTCTCTCTCTCTCTCTCTCTCTCTCTCTCTCTCTCTCTCTCTCTCTCTCTCTCTCTCTCTCTCTCTCTCTCTCTCTCTCTCTCTTGTTTTTAATATATCGTCGATCTTGTTAACTCATATACGTTCATGAATTTGTATTCATCAGATCACACAGACGTTCGTACTCTCATTCATACATACATACATACATACATACATACATACATACATACATACATACATACATACATACATACATACATACATACATACATACATACATACATACATACATACAGACTCTGGGGAAGATGCGGAATCATTTTAGTTGAAGAAAAATCCCTATTCCTTGACGGGAATGGAGCCTAGGACCACTTGCATGCCGTGCAGGCACTCTACGGACTGAGCTATGGGGGCAGCCTTCAGTAATTCTTAAAGAATTGCTATAACTGTTTAGGTCTACATGTTTAGAAATGTGATTAGGGGTTTGGAGATAAAAATTTTGGACAGCTGTTGTCCTCTAGCATGTAATCTATAAGAAGGTGTGGTAACTTTTCGGAAATGCGATATAGCGTGATGGAGTGCGAAACAGACTCAAAATGCGATATGAATGCGAAATCGAAGATTTTACAGGTAACTATTTTTTCCAATTCTTTTTCTTCTGGAAACTTTAACTGAAGGGTCTCTGAAACCTTTGCATATTTAGAAAGTTATAAACTAAGTGACCACTTTTCTGAAATGTGGAAATTAGCTTATTTATTGCTCTGCAAGCCCGCCTCGGTAGCGTAGATGGTAGCGTGTCTGCCACACGTTCAAGAGGTCCCGAGAAATCTCAGGGTGAGTTACCTGGATAAGTTTTTTTTGGGGTTTTCCCTTATCCTGAAAGATGAATGTCGGGTAACTGTAAGCTCCATGGACCCTGGACACATTTTAGCATTATTTTACCCATTTCATTCAGCGTCCAATATGACCTATCGTTGTAGGACGTAAATTACACAAAAAAATTGCTCTGCAATGCATTTGGGGGTCCTACCAACAGCGTAGATGCTGAAGGACTCAAATGACAGAACAGAATCTTGAAATCTGTTCACTGCTTTCATGTAACAGCGTTACGGACTCATAGAGGTATGGCATAGGCCAATTTTGTGCTATTTTGTTTTCGTGTGCTGCTTTTACATCATATGGGCCCATTTACATCCTTCAACGTTAAGTGATATCGGACTGTGAATGGAATGAGTGAAATAATACTGAAACGAGCCCAGGGTCCATACAGCTTAGAGTTACACGACATTCGTCTTTCAGGATAAGGGCAAGCCCTGGGAAAACCTTATCCGTGTAACTCACGCTGACCGAGATTCGAACTCGGGACCTCTTGAGTGTGAGGCAAACACGCTACCATCTTCGCTACCAAGGTGGGCTTATCATTTTCGTGTCATGTAGTATGCTTTAGCCTGTATCAGCTTTTTCTATATTTCTGTGTATTGCTATAACCTATATTAACGTAAAATAAATTGACACTTTATGCACTTTTAACTCACTGTCATTAATAACCCTCCATAAATATGTTTTAAATCTTTTAGAAATAATATTAATATTCATCATTTAAAAGACTAACTCAAATTAATTTTTTTTTTCAAAATGCTATAAAATGCTAATGTAAATGTAAATGCTAATGCTAAATGTAAAAATCAAAATGCTAAATTTCTGATTTCAAAATGCTAAATATCACTACACCTAGGTGTTTCAGTTCACCTAATAACTGGGGGTCGTGGAAATGCACCTTTTGGGGATCCTTAATCCAAACAACGTTTTTAGGGGGAACAAATCGTTACATTTTTGTGTATGTGAAGAGAATAACTCACATAACGAAAATGATAAGTATTCGGGAGATAGTAAATTCAATTTATGTGACGGAACTGACTCAAGCTGTTTTTATTGGGAAGAGGCGTAAAAATGTATTTCCATACTCTTGGACGCACAGTGAGGGTTTATGTATTCGCTAGTAATGTCTACGATGCAACAATTAAACGGTGGTATGACATAAGACTCCTGGGCAATGAACTGTATGAAAATGGGAGGAAAACCAGCTTAAGAGAGATGAAACATAAACGTGTCACAAATTTTCACGTTCCGCACGCAAGGAAGGCCGGCGGGGAAGTTAATAGCCTTCAAGGTCAAACACTGTGATACTGGGAATATGGGTTAACAGGAAATGCACAAGAGGTGCGACACCCAACTTTCAGCCTGAATTCTTAATGCAGCTTTCAACAAGCGTAACAAGCAATAATGCAAAATGTATTATTGAGGTTATTAAAGGGATATTGGCCTGCAAAAACCACATGGTATTCTACAATGACACGTTATTAGTATCGATTGAAATCGATTCACGAAACAAAACCAGAGGGAGAGAATTGGCACGTATTTCTTATGTAGTCGGTTACCTAGTGGATTACAATTAAATCTTAGTAAACATAAAGCTACTTTCATGAGTAATGTGTAGTTACCAAGCGAGATGGCTCTGTGATATGGAGGCCGCGCCGTGGCTCAGTGGTTATACCGCTTGGCTCTCACCAAGGCGGCCCGGGTTCGATCCCAGGCGACCGCAAAGTGAGATTTGTGGTGGACAATACGGCACTGGGCGGATTTTCTCCGGGATCTCCGGTTTACCCCGCCATCTCATTCCACCGGTGCTCCATCTTCATCTCATATATCATCAATGTCATCGCCTGCGGTGCCGTATGTAGTAAAAGCGGGCGTTAAACACTACACATTTTATTTCTGTGATATGGTCTGAAGCCTCAATTCGGGCGGTCCTGGTTTTGACTTCCGTAGATATCCCATTACGATTTTAGTTAATTGATGGAAATTAATTATTTCTTTACAGTAGCCGTGTATAGGCTAAGGTTTTTAATACATAGATTCAACAACCTCCGGGATTTGAACCACGGATATCCCGGTTTCCGCCCAGTCGCTCTAACCCATTGAGCTACCATGGCCAACTGCCGTCACGGCATTAAATTCTCCATTTGACTCGTATATTTCTCCGGTAGACCACTAGGGGCTCTCGCATTCCTATAAATGGCTAGTGTGAAGAAATGATTAATGTCCATCAATTAACTAAAACAATAAGAGTTAGATGATGAAGACTTGGACTCAAATACTTACGATAGTAAGTCGCCACAAACGGTGTATCTCGAATGCGAGAGCCCCTGGTGGTCTACCGGGGAAATATACGAGTCAAATGGAGAATTTAATGTGACAAAGTGTATAGCATGGGTGAGAGCATGTGTATGGAGGCTGAAAGAGATGAGAGGAGGTCTCTCACATAAACAGTGCGCAATTTGGCGGAAAAGAAGATATACAGCACATAATATTTGAGTGTAAAGGGTCAGAGATATGGAGAGAAGAGTGTATAAATGAGAAATGAGAAAGATTCCATTAATTAAAATGTTTATTAAAGAGTGTGTGACAGCTCAAGAGTTTTTATATAAATTTAAAAGGAACTGAATGGATCATTAAAAAGAGAAGTAAAGAAGGTACAATTTTAAGGAAATTAATGGGTAGCTAGTAGAAGTTGCAAATGAATGTGATAAGTTAACATCCGGGGGTGAACACTTAACCATATTCCTTGTATTTATTTTTTATATGTAAGAAGCTTAAAAGAAATAAATAAAATATTTATCTCAGCTTGAAATTTGTTGAATCCGTAAGTGGCTATGCAAATTGATGGATTAGATGCTCCTCTCAAGCTTGTAGAAATAATGGGCTCCATTATTACTTCACGGAGCATGTAAACTCTTAAAATTCCAAAATTGAGAAGATAAGGACCTTTTCTTCGCTATGTAGGTTTGAAGAATATACTCAGCATAATTGCTTTATTCAAAATAGCTGCTTGTGTACTATGTCGTCAAATAGCAAACAAAGTCGCTTATTGCTTTTCGTAAAATATTCATCTCTTATGTTGTTCGACGGCGACTTGAAATGAAATTTTTAGGTAACCTCTTACTCTGTCCTCGGTAAATAACATGTCTTACACAGTTAAAGTGCCTGTGTATCATAGTTCTTTTAATTAGTGGGTAGTGGCGCGTACAACTTTTGGATCATGGTTACAATACTGTACTCGTGATCATAATCTAGGCACCATAGTCGTAAAATAGGATATAGGCATTAGAGGAAAATTATCATTTGTGACGTCCGTGTTGAAAATGTATGTATAACACTTATGAAATATTAAATTGACATCTACGATATATGAAAAGAATCAGCGGGTCCAAAGCTATGCTTGTGGGGCCACAATGGGCCCTCGAACTGCATCTTGCAATGTTGTTATAGAGCTTTAAGTACTAGGCATTTACCAACACGAGTTTTAAGGAATAATCCTGTTAGAAGGTTAAAAAAAGGAGAACAAATAAATAAAATAAAAGTAAATCACATATCATTAAGTTGTTCTGATGTTCTCATTTCTGGAGGTTCAATGTTTCTTTAAGCATGGGTCCAGCATCATAGGACTTCTCTGCCATTTTCAAGGCAATTACTAGAGAAATGGCCCACTTTTCAGTAATGCTTGGAAAGACGCATTGCTTTAAAAATTTGTGGTAACGACTATATTTATTGTAATTTACGTCCTCCAACGTTAGGTCATATCGGACGATGAATGGAATGGATGAAAGAGGCTCAAATAAGCCCAGGGTCCATAGAGCTTAGAGTTACTCGACATTTGTCCTTCAGGATAGGGAGAAACCTCATCCAGGTAACTCACCCTGACCGAGATTCAAACGCGGGACACCTTGAACATGAGGCAGATACCCTACCATCCACGCTACCGAGGCGGGCAACGACTGGATAATTCTACTGCCTTCTTGTAAGCCATTTCCTTACCGTCACCTGTTTCATGGTTGTAGGACCAGGTGCATCGTATGAAGTCTTCTATCCTTCCTCTAATCATTCTAATAGGACTCCTTTATTGTCTAACTAGCGGCTTACTCGACTTTAAACTGTTATCTCTCTAATTCCGAATGACAAATTAATCTAATTTATGCCCTCCTCGGTAGCGTAGATGAGAGTCTGGGCAAAATAAAGCAGAATCAGGGGGTCCCCAAATAAAACTAACATTCCATTTAGATTATGCTCTCTTCCAGTTGACTATAGATTCCCTTTATCTTTGTCTATATATAATGCATAATACGGTGCTCTGTTGGTATAAATATCTTTGCTATATCTCTAACATTTACATGTTAAAGCTTTGGAATTTAATGTCTTTGAGAAACAATCTTGTACGTTGTTTAATTCTAAAACTAAAGTCTAATCAGATAACGTGGTTATCCAAAAATCCTACGAGGGTAAGCCACGAAGTAATGAACTTAAGGCTGTAATAAATTAAAGGTATATTTTGTGAAAATTACGTTATAAGTAACATGCATTAGTAGAGCACAGATTTCTAAGCTTTTAAGCTGAAATACGGGGTTTGCTTGCTTATTTTAGGCTTTTTAATTAAAATAGTTTATATTATCCAAATGATGTAAATTTATATGTAAATTTTCACTCGTAACTGTCGTTTTATCATTCAGACTGTTTACATCGTCTCGCTGAGCCGATATAAACACGTGGGTCTTCTGTCTCTAGTGTAAAGGAAGTGTTTGTACTGTCGTCGATTTGAGTTCAAAAAGTTCCTTACAAATTTGGTATTACCGCCTCAGGCAGTTTTAACTCAATGGGGTCCCTGGATAAAGGTCATGTAATACTACACAGAACATATTTCAATGATATAAAACAGTGTTGTACTCCTTAGATGCAGACGTTGCAAGCAGCGTTGTCACTGCATAGGAATGTTCTGCTCCTATTGTCATCCTAGATAAGATGGAATACATCCATAGCCGTTTTTTCAAAATACTTGCTATTATAATTCAGTTGGAAGCTTGAAATACCTTGGAACGTACACTTTCACTGAAAAATGAAATTTCACTAACGTCTTCAGAGACTCACGTTATTGCTAAAACTGCCTTTGAGAAACTCAGTAAGGTATTAACGAAAAACCCGGTTACGAAACACTGTGTAAAATTTCTAAATAGCTTTCTGGTAAAAAAACATATATCGAAGAGAAATTCAGTCAAGAAGAACTGTGATGATTTTCAAATGTTCCATGTAACGTCAAGTTACATTGAGAGTTTCTCTTCATTGTGTAAAAAATTCTTCACTGAAAGGACGCAGAAGTTTCGTAAAAGAAAATATCAAGATAACCTCCCTCTTGTACTGTAGCAAGGTAAGGTTCAAGAACACAACTGTTCTTATGTAAGGTAAGAACTCTACGAAACCAAATGTTTATGATTAGATTTTTATTTTTATTTGCTTATTTTTGGTGCTTATTTGTTTCATTTTTCGTGCCTGTATGCTTGCTTATTTCACCACTTGATTGTGCTCACAAATCCGGGCTCTAGTCATAGTATGTCCGCTCGTAAGCATTAGAATTCCCGTGATGTAGTCGACTGCCATCAGTCCATTAAGGCAAGATCTAGGAACAATGTTTACAAAGAAAACAACAACGTACTTTTGCGAAAGAAACATCTAACTCCTCTGTCTTGCAACATTTTGTTCAATTCATTGCTAAATCCTTTAAAAAAGTGACATCTCTCAGGGTTGACTTTTCTTATGCACATTTGTGCGCTAATTGTGCAGATTTTTATTACATTATCTTTCAACATTGCCGTAATACCATCTACAACCTTTAGTTAAGTGTAAATGTTTGCAGGATTCAACATCTGAATATTCAAAATTCGAATAACCCTTACCACACAATAGATAGTAGGTTGTATCATAGAGTTTGTTCTGAGCAGTCACAGAATGCACTCATGGTGACACAGCACTGAGAAATTGTGTCGAGGAAGCCATCGACTTTGGAAGGAAGACCGACGGGCATTTGCGAGGCAGGAATGCACAAGCGATCACTCTCGCAAGTAGAGATACAAGGTTGAAGTTAATAGAATGCGCTCCTTTTAAGAATGCATGGAAACCAGAAAGCTACCTTTATTTCGTGAATTTTTTTGTTTCATAGTTTCGGAGATATGGATGTTATGACACCAAGTTCCTAGGTCGCGCAAACAAGTACATATATGTTTTAAACCTTGGCACGTGTGACCTCCAGTACGAATGGACGCTGTAAGATCGGGATTTCACTTTTATATCATACCGAGTGATACGGCTTCTTGGACGTAGGTCGTTTGCATTTGGATGATTCCCGTCGAGCGTCCAATCTGACCTTGAACTTTTGGTGGTTTTCTCTGGTCGACAGGCAAATATCCTTGCAGGATATCCAAGGATATCTCTTGCATTCGTTCCCTTCTCATTTTGCAGTAGGTTTCATGGCGTATAGTAGTACCGGAAGATGGCGCAGATGTTTGCAGTAAAAAAAGCACTTTCTATGGACACTAGAGGCCTATTTGTTTAATGGGTCTTCATTGTAGCTACAGCAGTCGGTCAGGGCTTTGAGGCTGTGTTTGTTACCGACATCTGTGCATCTCTGTGACCACTATGATTAAATTCATTTCCTCACAGAGCTTCATATTGTGACTTTGTGGGTTCGTGAAATGAAAAGTCCAATTTCACCACTCAAAAATGTTCTTTATTTCCACCGACTTACAGTTAAACACTTGCCAATTACATAAAATTACGTAATGCACACAATTACGATTCACCAGTTCGTCCGTTACAATTGCACTCGTAATTACGTACGGTCTTCTCACTAGCACTGCGTCCTTACACCAAGAACTGACTGACTGACTCCCCCTTGCACGACGTGTTGCTTATATAGGGTCCGCTTGCCGATCTAGAAGGTTCTCGATTAGATTGAATGTCCCGAGTTTCCAGAACCTAGGAGAAGGGTAAAGAGACGGCTCAGGGGCCCGACATCCCTCTCCTAACCATCCCTTCTTAACGCTATAAGACAAACGAGGGGGCGGGGCGAACGCCGACCCGTCTCCTGTCGCCCAATCTATAGGGTGTTCCGAAGCTCGCGTGACACTGCTCCCTCCTCAAAGCTGGTCGTCCCGAACAGCACCATCGTAGCGTGCCAGGCGGTCCAGGTGTACCACCAGCATCTGCTCGGAGTCTGAGCCAGGAGTAGCGCTGCCGTAGTTTGTGAATCATACGGTTCGCTCCCAGGTGTCCTCCTGAAGTACCAAGTACCTGAAGGTGTCCAAGACTTCTGGGACCTTACTCCGGGGGAGCACTAACTGTTCCTTCTGCGCCTTCCCATCGGGTGACTCCCATACCCGGAACAGCACGCCCTCTCTGGTCTTCAACGAGTCCCATTGGGCCCAGTACGACTTGTAGGTGGCGCTCCTCGGTGCGAGGTCCTCCCAGGTTGGTCTCATCCCTGCCTCCACTTCCCTCAAGAGTGGCCCCAAGTCTGCGTCCGCCAGCTGCTCCCTCCTCAGGCCTGCGCTATCCCAGCCTTCAGCAGGCACTGCCACAACTACTCGGACTGCTGCGGCACGCTGCTTCTCTTCCACTCTTGTGCACTGACCGCACTCTACTGAACAGGGTCTTCGGGACATGGCGTCTGCGTTACCGTGGCTCTTCCCTCTACGATGTTCCGAGGTGAAGTCGTACTCCTGCAGCCTCTGGACCCAACGTGCCGTCTGGCCTTCCAGGTTCTTGAAGCTCAATAGCCATGTTAGGGCGGAATGGTCAGTCCTCAGGTGGAATGGCTGACCGTACAGGTGCTTATGGAAGTGCTCCAAGGTCTTTACTACCGCCAATAATTCTCGTCGGGTGACGCAGTAGTTCTTCTCTGCCTTGGATAGCGTCTTGCTGTAGTAGGCTATCACCCGCTCATGGCCGCCCTGGATCTGCGATAGGACACCTCCAATGCAATGGTCGCCAGCGTCGGTGTCCACAATGAAGGCGCCACCCGGCTGTGGGAAACCCAAAATTGGAGCACTGCACAGGGTCTCCTTTAGGTGCTGGAAAGCGTTTTCGGCGTCCTCTGTCCACACATAAGGCCGGTGTTCCTCCATCAGGCGGGTGAGGGGTTTTGCGATGTTGTCGGCCTTTTCCTCTAAATCATTAAGGCGGTCGTCTACTTGACCCATCCGCTTGCCCAGATTCGTGACGTCATCCCTCACGCCGGCCAACCGTTCCTCAAACTTGGCGGCGAGGGCCTCGTTCGCAACCTTCATTTCTTCCATCTTCTCCGTGAGGTTACCGTTAGCCGTCATCATTTCTTCCAGCTTTGCGGCCAGGTTATTTGCCGCTTCGATTTTTGTTAATTCGGCCTTCATTTCTTCCATCTTCCCGGTGATGTTGTCGTTGGCCGTCTTCATTTGTTTCAACTCTGCGGTGATGTCGTCGTTGGCCGTCTTCATTTCCGAGGTCAGTTCGGCCTTCATTTCCATCATCTTCTCCAAAATCTTTTCCAATGCCGCGTCCATGGTTGTAATGTTCGGTGATGTTGTTTTCCCGCTTCCTGACACCAGTGTGACTTTGTGGGTTCGTGAAATGAAAAGTCCAATTTCACCACTCAAAAATGTTCTTTATTTCCACCGACTTACAGTTTAACACTTGCCAATTACATAAAATTACGTAATGCACACAATTACGATTCACCAGTTCGTCCGTTACAATTGCACTCGTAATTACGTACGGTCTTCTCACTAGCACTGCGTCCTTACACCAAGAACTGACTGATTGACTCCCCCTTGCACGACGTGTTGCTTATATAGGGTCCGCTTGCCGATCTAGAAGGTTCTCGATTAGATTGAATGTCCCGAGTTTCCAGAACCTAGGAGAAGGGTAAAGAGACGGCTCAGGGGCCCGACATCCCTCTCCTAACCATCCCTTCTTAACGCTATAAGACAAACGAGGGGGCGGGGCGAACGCCGACCCGTCTCCTGTCGCCCACTCTATAGGGTGTTCCGAAGCTCGCGTGACAATATGTACAATAAAACGGTGATCATGTTTGCTGTTCACTATACAGCAAATCAACACCCCATCAAGGGTGTTCATATGACCTTTTGCATTTACCTTTTATCATCCTCGCATCAAGGAATTGAAATTGCCAAGGACTCCAAGTCTGCCAGGGGAGAGACTCCTGCTCAGGAGAATATCCAGGATGAAGGATCAGCCTGACACCCAGTGTGAGAGTTAAAACGTGAAATTGATGAATGAAACAGTAATTATGGAAAAGCTGGCGAATGAATGGCGGGAAAAGTCCGGGAACCAGGAGGAAAACCATCCAGACGACACTTGATCACCACAAATCTCAAGTACGATCGCACAAAAGTGAATCGAGAAGATTTTGACAGATATATATTAGGTGTCAATATCTTTTCGATTCACTTTTGTGCGTTCCCTGTCTCTACGCTTCTTTCAAGTTTATACCTCAAGTACGATCCTTTGGGAGCGGACCGTGCCACCTAGGTGAGAACCTAGCGGCCCAAGCACTCGGCCACCAACAATTACTTAGCTTCTTACGTAAGGCTCAATACTGTATAGAGAGCTTAAATATATCAATATAAAAGTCTTGTTCTAGTTTCCTATTCAAGAGATTAGTCAAAACAGCGCACGAAAGAGGAACAAAAATATCCAGATTACTACATAAAGCTTCCTCCCACACTTGAAATTATTTCTTGACATAGTGTTCGCATATGCTTTAAGAGAAAATTTCGGTTTAACTGTAGGGTATTAGTATATGGAAAAATCCTTAGCTTCGTTACTTGGTATTTTCTTTAATTTTTAATTTTGATGTTCTTTATGCGGAACTATAAAAATAACCTTCATAGATGATTACTTACAAAATTATACACTTCTTTATATTTTATATGTGGTAGAATAATTCCAGGGCAAATTTTCCTTCTCTTTCTGTTCATTTTGAATCATTTTCATCTGTGTGCAACGCTATTATTTATTACATATATCTTGTGTCAAAAGTTCCTTGCATAAGATTGAAGCTGATGTATGTACAGTTATACAAGTCTGCAAAGCTTCAGAAAAATCAAGTTACATAGTTTGTGAAAAATAAGTATATCAATTTTGCAAAGTAAATCTTTCAGATAGAAAGGGATAATGTTAAGTTCATATAACAACGAATACTTGATTGTTCGTGAATTCAGAAAGCTGCCTGTGAGTCATGAGAGTCTAAATGTTGTTTGCTGAGACATTTGGTGCAAACTTGAAAAAAATGCATTACGAATAACTAAACAATATAGCAACAAAACTTCACTATTACTTATCTTATTTACAATCCTTTGGAACTGGGTTCCGAAAATACTCTGCTTCATTTTCAAACTGTCAACTTGACACTGACTCTAATGATACAACTACTGACATAACTAATCCACAAAGATGCTTAGGATTTTGGAATATATGCAACCATATGGGGAATGCCATCAATGACTTTATTAAGAACAAATCAGCTGGAAAACATCCATTATTGAAGAGAATTATATTTTATAACAAATTTCCAAATTATTTAAAACATTGCCTGGAAATAGCTTAAAAAAGGAATTAAAATATATTTAATAGAAAGATGTATATATAGAACAGATGAATTATAATGGAATGTAATTATAATGTATTGTATACTTTTATATAAATTATATTTTGTGAATAATGATAGTTATTAGAAATTAGACTACGACGATGCTTGAAACATATGTATTTATGTCTGTAGGCAAATAAAAATCATCATCATCTTCGTCGTCATTATTATTATTTATCATCATCAGCTTCAACTTCAGCGAAATCCAGACTCATTACAGAAGGTTTTGTAAAGAGCTAATAGACTTACCAAGATCAGCACATAGGGAAGTAGCTTTAATAGAATTAGGAAAGACAAGAGGAAATGGAATAACAGTGGAAAGAATAATAAAATTTTGGTATAGGTGTTTGGCCAAAGAAGAAGGGGAAATTATGCAAGTATGCATGAGACAGCAAAAATGATTAGAAAACTCAAATAGTAGGTGGGCAAAAATAGGCGGAATTATGGAAAAAATAGTAATGGGAAATATATGGAGATTATAGGAAAGGAATACAAGCGATGTGGGTTAATTGGTAAAATGCAGAATAGAAGATACAGAAAGACAGGAAATATGGGTAAGTCTAGAAAATATGAAATAATTACAATTTTACAAGCAAATAAAAAGAATTTGGGGACGAGAAGTAAATGTAGATTAATGGAATAGGCAAGAGAGAGGAGTGTTAGCATGGATGAGAACAGCAATATTTCTAAGAGGGATAAGAGGTAGGGAAAAGGGAATTTATAAATTGTGTGGGGGAAAAGAAAGCATAGAACACTATGTAACAGAATGTGAGGAGGCTGCAATGTGGAGAAAAAAGGTTTGGGAAGAAAAATGGGAGAAAGTACAGAAGAGGATAGTAGCTATAAAAATTTTAACGGGCAGGGAGGAAAAGAAGGTAAGAAGTATTGGTGAGTTCTTGCAGAATGTAAAAGAAAAATGGGCCAGAAATGTAAGGAATATAAGAAGGGAAGATGAGGGGGAAGAATAGGACTAATTAAATAATCAAGTAGATATGCAGGTTAAGAGCTACCTGGCAGAGCAGAAGACCAAACAAATAAATGTAGCCTACGCTTGTAAATAGTAAAATTTTGGAATATGTACAATAAATATATCATATCATTATTTGTATCCAAAGTAAAAGCCAAAGACTATGACCATTCATAAGATATAGTGAATATTAGTGTCGGTATATGTTCTCAAGAATCGTCCTTAATTGAGATAACAACTATGAAAATAGGAACCGCCGAAGGTTTGCACATGTCGTTATCACTAAAAGGGTGTACTGCACCGTAACAACAGCAAGAAGCGTGCCTTAGGCCTTCTAATCGATAAATGCACATCGACTAAGGTGAACTCTTGGGTAATCACGAATGTTCCCTTTAGCAGCAATCATGGACATTTATGAATTGAGTTCAGTCATCTCTGACTTACGTCAGTGCCAAAGAACTAAAGGAAAATCCCTAGGTACGTAATCATATCCCTATCACCATGTTTCGGAATATTGAAGGGATAGAAAACGGGAAGACTGAACGGCGAAGGTCTGAAAGCGACGATAACGAGGGTAAGGAACTGCAGTACATACATCAGCTGAGCATTAGAACTATTGACAGAGGTCAGGCCGCATTAAAATAGGGCAAGCAGTCAATAACCGTGGACCTACGAACTTATTAATACTGCTATTGATTCTGTGTAGGAGAACCCAAGGCGTTTAAAAGGTACAGCTACAACTAATATAGGGGTGAGAAACAAATAGTTTCCAAGTATGTGAAGGGTAGCGGTTAAACATCGAATTTGATGTAAACATTCCTTCCGTTACTTTCTGATCAATTTAAACAGAAGCGCTCTTTTCCAATGGACTCTTACTCCTAGTTTGGTTATTTAATATTTAAACTTCTAACAGGCCTTGCTATGAAATATTATCTCTATGTTTTCTCTTTTCCCATGTTTAACTTTTATCCTTAAATGTTCCCGTTTTTCTTTAAACACCCTTTCTATTTTACGCTCGTTCTTTTTCGTCTCTATACAACTCTACCAAGACAAGCGACTATGCAGGCGATGGTCAGTCAAAACTGAAGAAGCAAATTTGGGAAGGAGCATTGCTGGTCAAGTTTAGCAGATTTTTTGTTTGCTGAGAAAAGCGGCCGTCGGGATCAACATCCCGTTCACGAGTCCAAGCCTTAAGGCGGGTGATGGATGGAGCTCCAGCCACATTAAATTAAAATATTCTTTTTCATACAAAAATATTGGTAATATTAAAGAACATGTATGCAAAGTTTCGAGTTCTCACACATCTGCAAGTCGTCTTAATTATATCGTATTTAAAGGACTGCGCTGGGTATGTACCACTTGACAGACCGTTGTCAAAGACAGTCTTCTGGACTTTCCAAAGCATATCTGATCTTTCAAAACATAAACCAATCCACAAAATAAATTACATAAAGCTCAAACTTTGACGGAATCCTTCTTAAACTACTATTAATATAGACGGAATAATCATTTCTTCCACACTAGCCAAGTATAGGCTAAGGTTTGAATGAGTAGAGCCAGACTGAAAAATTCAGTCTGGGAAACATACGAGTCAGTTGGAGAGTTTAATGTCATGTCGGCATGTTGGCCTTAGTAGCTCAGTTTCTTAGAGCAACCGTACAGAGAGCGCGAGATCCGTGGTTTAAATCACTGCTATGGCACTGAATTTTTCAGTCTCGTTCTACTCATCCAAACCTTAGCCTAAACATGGCTAGTGTGGAAGAAATGATGATTTCCATCAATTTACCTGAATAACATAGTGGTTTAACTATGAAGCCTGGTACTTAAGTACTTACAGCATGGTAAGTCGCCACAAAAGGTGCGTGTCTCATAGCATATGAGAACCCTTAGTGGTCTACCGGGAAACATACGAATCAGTTATGATGCATGTTGGCCATAGTAGCTCAGTCGGTTAGAGCAACCGCACGGAGAGCGGGAGGTCCGAGGTTCAAATCCTGTTATTTATATAGTTCATTACGAGGCTTTTTGCTACATTACTTTTGAAATAAAATGTCTACAGAAAGAATTAACTTGACAATAGGTTTAAAATGTTGTATCCCTTCGTAACGAAAGGTAATAGTAATGCGATGCATGGAGGATTTCTATATGCTCTTGTGGTATGGACAACAAAGCTCAGTAGTTTTTCACAAAACTTTTGCGATACGGTAGATTTTGAAAGACGCACCCTTTTGTAATCAAAAAATTATAACGCAAAAGCTACTTAACGTACACAGATTCTTCGAGAAAGACTGATTATGATATTAATCATCAGCGAAGCCGAAACTTATAAGCAAAACGAAATGATGTATTTACCTTCACCAACTTTTGCCGAGCTATGACGCATTCATGGGACACAAACTTAAACCTCTTTAATGCTTGCTTACTTAAATGGGTGGCATAGAAATGCTTGATATGTAAAATGGTTGTGGTAAGGTAGGACAATAAAATGGAATCATTAGGTAATAAGACGAGATTGAGCAACGCTCTATGTCATCATGCAATAAACGAAAATGTTACAGTGAAACAGGACTGTTCGTTGAACTGAGTATAGTATTTGGTTCAACTTTTGGTATATCCTACAATATAACTGCAGTAAACAGCACTAATCGCACATGGATGATGATATTGATGATGATGATGATGATGATGATGTCAATGGTGATTTATATGTAAGGACACTCAACTGCCTCGTCATCAGCGTACTTACAACAACTAATTCATGGCAATAGCCAGAGATAAATTACTCAAAATTAAAAAAAGAAAGGCAAAGCAAAATGGCAATAAAATAAATAAACTCAAATGGGGGGAAAACAATAAAAGCTATAATTATCAATAAAATACCAAAATTAATAAAATACCGTTTTCAATATTAAGTTACCATGACAAAAACGAACTACCTGCCGAGTGGTGGTTGAATCCGTTTGTTCCTTTTCTTTGGGGCTGGGCTAGCATTTTCAGCAGGTTTATTCGGCCTTTTCCTCACTGTCGTTTCGGCAGTGTGGACAGGAATTTTCCTGCTCCATATCCTTGAGGGAGGAGGACTGCTTTGCTACTGATGACTTCAAACCGAGTATCTTGAAACGATCGAGAACTACGATCGGCGAATTTGAAAGCCGCCGATCTGAGTCCTCTTCGGATGATTCCTCAGAATATGTTCTCGGAGAAGAAAGCCGTGGACATTTACGCTCGTTTATCTTGGTACTAGCGTTCTTATTCTCCTTGAGGAAGTTAGTTCTTTCATATGAGGTGTTGAACTTTCTGGGTGATGTGTTATATATTACTGGTTCATGTATTCTTGAGATAGATGCTTTCTGCGGAGTCTGGGCTAGAACGTTCTTCATAGGACCGTACTTGGAAGGTGTGCTTACTTTTGTTCGTGCTGGTGTCTGATGCTTTGGCAGTGATCTGGCTGTAACTGTTCTTTAGGATATTACTGCCCCGTTTTTGTCGCCAGTTTGTGTTGCGATTTCACGTCTAGGTACCGCCTTAGCTGCAACTGCACTATAAGTAACGGTCCTAAGGACAGAAGGCTGACGAATATGCAAGGGCTTCCGGACTTCCAAGAAGGACACCCTCTCTCTTATCCGGATCTCTTGGATCGCCTTTTCCTCCATAAAACGGGGACATTCCCTGCAGTTAACACATGTTGCTGGTGAAGTACACGCATCATCATGCTTGACTTCCCGTTAGTCCACGCAAGTAGCAATTCCATTACAAGAATCGCTCGTGTGGCCAAAAAGCTGGCATTTATAACGCCTCAATGGACTGGGTATATAATGCCTCACTTCAATAGCTTCAAAGCCTGCCTTAATCCATTGCGGGCGATCTACCCAATCAAAGGTAAGAAATGGGGTACGAGTGGGCACAAGTTCACCTCGTTCTTTGCGGTGAACTCAATATACATTTGTCACACCTTCCGCCATGTTTTCCTGAATCTCCTTATTGGACATAGCGTCCAATGCGCTGGTGTTTCCAACACCACGCGAGGAGTTAGGGTTCCTATGCAGTTCAACGCGCACCGGAGAGCTCGCAAACATATTGGCCTTCATAATGATTGCAACGTGTGTCGGAGAAACTGCTTCGACCAGGAGCTTACCATTGCAAGATTGAGCACACGATTTTACAGGAAAAGCAATATTAGCTAGGCCCTTCTGAATAGAAAACGGGTTCACAGTAGTAAATTTTCGACCTTTCCAGCTCTAAAAATAACCAAATAGCAAGAATAACACGACTCAGCTATTTCGTTTCCACTTTTCTAAACGTTTTTTTTTTTAATATTGAAATTATCAATTCCCATTGCGACTATATCCTTCACCATTGCAAGCATTTCCGATGGCGTGCTGCTCACATCCTGGGCGCCACCCCGGCTTAGGTCTTACCTGAGAGTGCTGGCCTGGACCTCGTGGTCTCACCCCCAAATGTATATGCAGAGGGACCCAAACGCCTTCAGGAGTGTAACAGCTCATGCAATGACCCCTCCCAGGGACTAAGCTTTATCAGCGGATACGAACACAATCCTACATGATAACCAGGAGCTGGGAGTTACGCGTTACCCAATCACCCTTGCGCTTCCCGGTCTATCTAAATTAAATTAAATTATTAGCACCCAATTTTTATGAGAGCAATTTATGTTAATGAATAGCAAAAGCATAAGGAGCAAAAAATAAGTAAAAATAAACAATGACGTAAATTGTATGCTTAAACTTTATCTAGCATTTTAAGCTGAAAGGATTTTTCTTATTTATTGCGGTTTACAAGTTTTGTATCGGACGAAGAAACAAATGAGACTTTAATGAGCCAGGGTATAGCTCAAATAATAGGGATTCTAGTGAAGTCACGTCGCAGTTAGGCGCAGGAGCGTAAAATGTACTAAGTCACGTAGAAAACAATTTGAAAATTGGAATGACTATGAAGTTACTAAAATTAACAAGTCAAAAAGTTAAGAAGTGTGTTTTAGAAGTGAATTAACAACTTAGATTGACAATATAACTAGGAATGTTGTTAGTGATAGTGATATGCAGGTGGGACATAAGTTAATAAAGAAGCGCGCATTTGTAAAAGTCGAGGCTTTCCCTTCGTCTTTTAGTCTTACGGAAGTATTTATTGTGATCGATTATCGGAGGTTCGTGGCGCCTAAAGACAGTCTTGGGGCTAACATATAACTGTCGATTGCCCCTCGAAGAGCAACCAATCGCGGTCAGTTACGTTTTTCATTGTTACTGAAATAGTTATTTTAAATCTTAAAGTACTGATACGTCAAAGTCCAGAATATTTAATATTTCAGCAGCTTACGAGGATGGTTTAAAAAGTTTTCGATCTCAACATGAAGATGGCAGCACTCGTAAATAAAAACTGGTACATTTCGTTGTCCATATGTTGACAGTTATTTACCAAAGTTTCAGCCATTTTGAACGCTCAGTTTTTATGTAAGTCATTTGAGTGAGTTGATGTGAGACCTTTTAAGAAAATGAACAAATCAAGTATGCAGCTGCCATTTGTTTTTGAAATGCAATAAGCCTACACAAATAACAGCTGAGTTGTATTCCGTGTATGGTGACTCTGCACCATCATTTACCTCAGAGAAATTTTGAACAGCTGAATTTAAACGTGGCCGTAAGATCTTGAGAGGCGACGAAATTTCGGGAGGTCCAAAAACTTTAACTACAGCGAAAACATCGCCAAAGTTCACCAAATGGAGCTAGAAGACCGCCGAATTAAAGTGAGAGTGATAGCAGAGGCTATGAACATGTCAAAATAGCGTGTTGTCACATACTAAATCAACATTTAGATATGAGAAGGCCTTCCGTGCGATGGGTACCGCGTTTGCTCACGTTAGACCAAAAACGTGTTCGAATGAACATTTTCAACGCTCTGTTGACAAAGTTTAGGCGCAATAAATCCGAGTTTTGGTGCCAATTAATTACTGTAAATGAAACTTGGATACAACAATAAACGCCCGAAACAAAAACACAGATCAAACAGTGCACTGCAAAGAGGGAACCGGCTCCCATAAAAGCAAAAACTGTTTTTTCGGCTGGGAAAGTGACGGTGACTGTTTTTGAGGATAGTCATGGAGTTATTTTAATCCATTATCCATCGTCCATTACAGGAGCATACTATGCATCATTACTTTACAAGCTGAAGGCGGAACTTGCGGTAAAACGGCCACATTTGCAGAGAAAAGAAATACTGTTTCACCAAAAAACGTATCCTCTCACGCCTCAGCGACTGCAGTGGCGAAAATCCTCGAATTATGGTTTGAACTGCTTGACCATCCGCTCTACTCACCAGCTATAGCCCCAAGCGACTTCATCTTGCTACCTCATCTGAAAGTTGTGCTCGCATGACAGAAATTTTAGTTAAATGAAGAGGCAATCACCTTCGTGAACAGTTCTTTTGCAGAGACAAACGCCGATTACTATTTGGAAGGAGTACAAAGAGACTGTGCCGAAAAATAGTTTCAAAAAATATTTTGCACCTTCATTAGGTCGGAAACTTTTCAGACCACCTTTGTATATCGTGCTAAGGTCAGACACAAATATAATGTTCTCAAACACTCGATTGTTCCATTCAAGTAAGTCACTATTAGTGTTGTATAACTAAGGTTCTCACGCCTTTACGGTGACTTTCAAGATGGAGAAATGTATTTTTATGCTATAAGCTTTGAGAACAAGGCCTATAACCAAGTATGTTTATTAATCCCTAGAGTTCATTAAATATATCAGCAAACTTAATCCATGTTTTTTTCCGCCCACGCATTGTACCGTTGGAGCAGCGTGCATCTGATTCGTCGAAGGCCAATTCGATAACGTCAAATATGGCACATAGAGGTGTGATCACTAGAGCTTGCATTTTTGTATATTTATTTTGATTTATTCCTTGATAGTTAAACATAAGCATGTAAGTAATAAATTTGTTCCACTTTGTAAGGAGTTTATTACGGAAGTTTTACAGTGTATATAAATGCATATTTAAGCGTTTAGTGCATATTTAACGGATTTTTGGATATTTATGCATACCTATAGTTTACTTTATCATCAATGATTCATACAAATATTTCACCCCGATACTTTAGGAAGAAGATAAGGATAGTCCAATAAGGCCTGAAGTTTTCCTGGCGACGAATATGCTCACTTTCTTCTCGGGCAACAAGCCAGGTGCAAAGACGATTAGAAATCGACGTTTTGGGAGTGTGCATCTCTCCCATTATCAGGATATTTATAAAATGTTATAACCACGAATGAAGCACTGCATATAACACTAAAGAGAAAAAGTATCCAAAAACTTTATACAATTGCCTAAAGGACTATTGTAATAATAGAAGGGTCAGACTTGTTGGAGAAGATAGGATTTTACACCTAGAAATTACTAGAGACTGCCCTCAATGGCCTTGGTGCCCTTGTTCTGGGACATCCTGACGGAACCCTTACTTCCAAAAGTAATATTTTATATTAAACTATCCTTTGATATAAAAATATGCCCCACAACATAAACTAAATGGCGTTCAACAATTTAAAGAAAGCAAAAGGAATTTAAAGTTCGGTGCGGCCTTTGCATCTAAAGCTTGATGTGATTTGTATTATTATTGAAAACGAAGCCGTTTGCCGCAAACATAACATGCTAATCGTAATTTCTGAAGTGTGAACGGTAGGAAAGGAAATATTACAATGCCGATGGAAAAGAGCGGTAGAGCTTACTTGGGTTCATTGAAACTGAATGACAGATTGATGTAAATCCTACTCTTAAGAACAGATGGAAATATAGTACTGTAAAAGTGTCTTAAAACATTAAGCTTTATTTTTGTATTTTCAGAATATTTTAAAAATTAATGCGATTTTCGGGTTAGCGATTGTTGTTTTTTTTAACTAAAGTAAACTCATAAAATTTTTATAACATTATTACAGGTGGCCAGCAACAAAGGATTATAGCTCACGCAATATCTACAAACAGTTTCACAGAAATATTACAACATGAGTGACAGAAAACGCCGAAAAAATGTATTTGTTGCAATAAACACGACCAAAACTAAAATAGACTGAAAGAGAGACAAATAAACTCTAATTAATTAATGCTTATATTTAAGAATGTACTATTTGATTACTTCAAGATTAATAAATGTGAGAAAGGTGAAATTATGTACTTTATTTTAAGTGCGTGTGGGTGAAATAATGCCCAAATGAGCCCAGGGTCCAATGAGAATAGAGTTACACTGCATTCGTCTTTCAGGATAAGGAAAACCCCGGAGAAAGGCTTATCCTGGTAACTCACCCTGATCGAGATTCGAAAAATAGTTGTTTTACCATATATTACCTATAATTACAAAAAATATTTAATACGAAAAGGTTTCCCTTAGTGACATAGGTTTCTTCTTTTAACCAAAGGACCAAAAGAATTGATGTGTTTTACTTAACTGACAAAGGCGTAATGCCCGCTTTTAATAACGTATATACTTTTATGGCTTAGCTTTTTTATCTATATCATATTTACTGCAGAAATGGTCTCATTATTATTTTTATTTAGATACAAAGGATATAGAAGAGGTGGACTTCATAGTCAAATTTTTAAAAGCGGGCTGTACACGGTGAACTCGAAGTTCCATAGTCTTATTTCTGCATCGCTAAAATACCCAAATGGTGAAATATCTTTAAGAAAAACATATAAGGTATTGGGAAAATACGAGGCGTGTCCGCAAAATAAGGTCTCCAATTTTATTTAACATATAAAACATGTTTATTGTCAATGTATGTTACATTGATGGAAAGTTGGAACTTACGGCTATTTTACAACGTAATCACTATTACGATCGATGAACTTTTGCATACGCTGTGGCAATTTTTGTATACCCTTGTCATAGCACTCTCCCGCCAAGTTGTGCAGGTAGCGCTCAACCTCTTTTTTCAAATCATCGTCGGTCTGGAAGTGTGTTCCACCCAGGTGTGACGTCAACTCAGGAAACAGATGATAATCACTAGGTGTTAAGTTTGAAGGATGTCCCATCCGAACTGGTCCAGGATATCAGCCGTTGCATGTGCAGTATGTGGACGAGCGACAATGCAAATGTTCGGTCAAAATCTTGTCAATCGTAGTCTTACTGACTTCAGAGATTAGTTCACACAGCTCGCGAACTGTCACACGCCGATCTTTAAGCATTTCTTGCTCCAATTTTTGCAATTGTTTCGGCTGAAACCGAAGGCCGACCAGAACGCTGTTTGTCATGGACGTCTGTACGTCCGTGTGTGTACCCTCTGACCTACTTTCGCACGTTTTTGAAGTCCATACACTGTGGCCCATAGACCGTCGATGAATTTCAGTGGGGGTAGTGTCTTTGGCAATCAAAAAACGGATCACTGCACGCAACTTGCACTTGGTTGCGGAAGTGATAGGAAGCTCCACCGCAAATGGCTGCCCAGCCAAGACTAATGGCTGCAACGGGATCATTGTGGTGGGGATTTGATGGAGTGAAACCAAGCTACACGCCAGTGTTGCCGGATCTCTCGTAATAGCGTTCCTCACGGCTCCAGCACTTTGGTGACCTTATTTTACGGACACGCCTCGTAAAACCGAAAACACATAGGTGTCTCATAAATCGCTCTTGCAATTCCTTTACCCTATATTGTATGTGGTATTACGAAGTAAAGCGCATTTTTTGTTATTTTCATTTTTATAATGTATTGGTTTTAGAAAAGTTATGCAAAACCGAATGAAGAGAAATTTATAAACTTTTCCGAAAAAACTCATGTTAAGCATTATATTTGCTACGTAAATATCTTCAAGATACTATATTTTTGACCAAAAATCAGTAGAAGCACATTTGAGATTAATGATATTTTATGTGAGATGTAGTTTGGGGGGAAAATGTTTGTTTTATGCAGGTAAAATAGAAATGTTGTTTGATTCGATAGTAGAAAGCAGAATGCTATACGGAATACAAATATGGGGGCCAGATGAAGGATGGAAAGCAATAAATGTTATAAATAGTCTATTTTGTAGATTTGTTTTAGGATTACATAAATCTTCATCGAATGAGGCTGCTTTAATGGAATTAGATAATGTTACAAAAGCAAGATGATGGAAAGAATATTGAAATATTGGCTCAGAACATAAAATTTAGATGAGGAAAATACCGTTAAACAGTGGTTGGTAGTACAAGGAAGAATAAAGGGGAGAGAAACTTGCATATATAAAATTCAAAGGGAATACAGTAAATAGGTATAGGATCATTATGGCTAGATAATGGAAGAATAAAAAAGGAATTATGGAAATACCTAAAAAACAAGAATTTAAGATATTGAAAAAAGGAATTATTGGCTAATATTAATAAAAAGATTTCTTAAATTATATAAAACACTAAAAATGATTGGGGCAGAGAAAGGTATATTGAAATTTGTGATAAAGTAGTAATTAAGGGATGACATGGTGTAGAACAGAAGTAATATACTAACGGGTTATAAGTTACCAAGGGGAAATGTCCAATGTGTGAAAAAAGATAGTACTTGGCGTTATATCTTTGATTGTCAAAACAATATATTGAAGGGATGAACTACTTTTGCATAAGTGGGAAATCAAAAAGAGAAATTTCATTGAAATAAGAGGCAAAAGAATCATGAATCTAAGATCAGAAGAAACCAGAATAAAACTAGGGAAATTTTTGGCAAGGTAACACAAACATGGCTTGTGAAAACAGGGAAAAATAGTGATAGCAATTAAGTTCTCAATATGATAGTAAAGTTGCTATAAGGTATATAGGGAAACTAAAACTTAGATCCCAAATTTTAATATAGTTAAAAATATAACACAACCAGGATTAACTATAATGGGGCATGGAAAGATTCAATTCCTAAATCGAGGAGATATGTAAAGTTATGTGCTTTTATATACAGTATATGTTATATATGTATAATGTTATGTATACTAAATATTGTAATATTAAATAGGAAATTAGCTATTCATTCACAATATCTTTGGGTCACATCTTTGGAATAAGGAGCACTTCGTTATTGAGTATGCTCAGAGTAGCAAATTTAGTGCACCATGAATAGATTTGGATAGGTAGTGTCAGTCTGAAAAATTCTATGCTATAGCCGGGGTTTGAATCATGGATCTCTCAGAATTTTCAGTCTGATTCTGCCTATTGTTGCGAGCACATTGTTGATTTGAGGTGGCGCGGGCAATGAGTTCAAAGAGACGGGCAATGCAGTGCGGAGATAAAAACTCGCCGAAACGTTGGGGGAAGGAGACGGATTTCTAGAGAGCTCGTCTTTCTTGAAGCGTCGTCTCGATTGTTTGTGAACATTCCGAATAGTGAGTAATCTATAAAAAGGGAGCCGCCACCTGCTACAGCAGTGAGTTGTTAATTGAACTCGCGTGTGTGAACAGCTGTGTGAACTGTGCTGTGGTCGTTGACCTTGCAAGTTTTATTGTGTATGTGACGTGATTCAGAGACTGCAAAGTTTGACAGAGTGTGTTCTAAGGAAACAATGAGCGATTTTTGGTGTTTGTAACCTGGACTTTTGGTTTGACGAACTCACAAAGTCACACTATCAAAACCTTGTACTAGTGTTAAACAAGAACTTATTAATACGTTAACAGCAGCGGTAGTAGTGGTAGTAATAACCGAGCGGGATGGCTCAGACGGTTTCGTCTGCGGTCCGGATTCGGGTGTTCTGGGTTCGATTCCCTTGGTCGATGTACCTGATCCATTGGTTTTTTCGGGGATTTTCCTGGGTCTCCTGGCGAATGCTGGGTAGGTTAATTACATATCCCGAATTTCCTGTCCATTTAGTTCAGTTACACATTTCATTACACATACAAATTTAAAAAGTCTACTAAACTTACTTATACACTGGCGTTTAAATTCCACATTATTTCTATGTTAGAGGGAAGTTAATGTTAGTGATGTTGAGGATGGGAGCATTAAATGATAAATAGAATAGAAAACATCGAAGAATTGTAGATAAATTAACCAAAACTAAGTGCCATATGTAATGAGACGATCATTTTATTTCACATGTTTGAAAATACTAAATGAAGCACTTGTAACTTAAAAGGAAGCTGTTGATATTTACAGTAAGTGGTTGAAAGTATTGTACAATTAAGATCATAACAAAATGCTCTGAAGTTAAACAAATAAATTTTATCATTGAGGTAACTATTTTTACAATTCATATCATTAATGAAACTAAATTAATCGTGCGTTCGTTGAACTCCCTTCAGTTCTTCCATACATCAGAACTATATCCGTCATTTTGGCCTTCGTATAGTACTCCATATTGCTTGGATTTGCAATGTAAGTACGCGCAAAATCCTCCCTGTTAGGACGGAATGTGGAGTTTTACACTGAAGAGCAACTTTGTAACTGTCCGAGTTATTAGTCGACTTTTTCACAAGTAACTGCCCTTTGCCCCATTACCTGAAAGGTAGGCTAGGAATGAGCTTCAATAGGTGTCACACCACGAAACTGGAGAAAACGAATGATTACACGTTGTTCTTACAATGAATACGTCACCATAGTCCTATCTCTCGTCGCTGCCACTAGAAATCCATGCACTACAGTGCTGCGATCTCTGTCACGCACTCACAAAGAGTCCACGTACATTTTTAGAAAAACCAGAGGTTCCTATCTAGTCGCAGTCCTGAAAAATAGGAGGTGTTATAACTTTCTTTAGTATTTCCAGAGAGAAAATAAGAGTTAGTGCATACGCTTTGGAAATTCAGGCGTGATGCGCGACCTGTTTGTCCAGCTAGAGTTCACAGATAGCTAATTGGAGCCATGTCATCATCAGTGGAAGATTGTTTACGAAATTTTGAATTCGAGAACTGTGAAGTGACATCTGCTGCACAGTGTTATTTCTGATAAGGCAGAGTAACACACAACCTTCAACACCATTACAAGGAACAACAATAATATTAATGCAACATTTATCTGAAGAAAGAAAGGCTTGGCTTTTGAATTTTGTTGTTGTGTACTTAATAAAAGTACAGCGTTTATGGGGAGAAACGAAGTAATTTCTTAATTAATTGTAATTGCTGGTATTGATGGTATGCAGAACGGGCGAGAAGTTTCCGCACTCCTGCACGTTACCTCACATGGTAGCCGTAGTGTGCTACCACCTAGTGACATGAACATAAAGTTATGATGATGGCAAAGGAACAGCGCGTGGAGAAGTTCTGGGTATTACTGCATGCCTTCAGGCGCGCACGATCCGTAAGTACTTTTATAAAAGACGTCGTGGAGATGGGGAGATTTAGTGAGAGAAATAGGGGAACAAGGGATTATACGTGTCAGAGCTCGGGGGTGGTCGGATTTTTCTTATCACACTCACAGCAGATGAGACACTGACCCCTACATGTTTATTATGCAGGTAGTCTGGTCAGTGTTATTGCACATCTTTTGTTTACAATTAGGAAGACTGTCATATGTTTTATAAGAGCTGCATTAGACCCATAAGGCAATTACATCACGTACGTTGAAACTGCGTAGAAATTTCTTTAAACTAGCACAAGTCAAGGTGTGCTGCCGATCCTTTTGCCATATCTCATCGAGTTTAAGGAAGTGGAACGTAGACTTAAACACCATATACTTAAAAATAGCACTTAAAGATAAAAATGACCAATAAATGCGCAAGATGTTAACACGCGTGCTCTACTAGCCTACACTCTAAACAATAGTTATAGACAAGAACAACAGTTTCTTTTGCGGATTTTTCTCCGAGTAAGATAATTCCTCATCTTCCCCCGAGTCTGGAGGTATGAATGAGAGTGCGAATGTGTGCGTGATCTATTGATTAAAACTAGTGCTGTAGATCGATCAAAACTTTTCTGCCCGAAAATTAGGTGTAAGGTGTATATTGGACTGGGACGCACGAGGAACAATTGGATATGATTCGTTAGCAGTATGAAATGGATGGGAGTGTTTCAAATGAAAATTCAAACTACTAGGGCTACCAGTATAACTAAACAATTTCACACAAATTTTACAAAATACTTTTTTCTGTCAGACACTTCACCAGATTCATTTAGCTTAAAGCCACAATGTACACCCAGTTTCCCTAGCATGTTTTCGTATGCCATAATTTTAATTCTACTCAGCACAAAACGTTTTTCCTTATTTTAACACAAAACTTTCACTCACTGTCACCAACTCAGAAACGTTACTGGCTTACTGCAGCTGACAGCACAGTTACACCACCACCAGCCCTGAGAAGAGGTATCAGATATTGTTTCCATAGCTGCGTAATCGAAGTGTTCGGTTCAAGGTTATACAGCTCAGTTTATGCTAGCGAGCGATAAATAATAAGTTTTATACGATACATTGATGGTTGTTCTATGTATACCCCGCCTTTAACTGCCGTGGTCATATCGGCGGCCATTCTCCTTTGGAACATATCGAAGGTGTTAAGTCCAATTCGTTGGGTTTTAATCATTAAATCACGCACACATTCACACCCAGACACTGGGGAAGATGTGGAATTATCTTGGTCGGAGAAAAATCCCCACTCCCAATGCCGGGAGTGAACCCGTGACCCTAACCACGGCAGGAAGGTGCTCTACCGACTGAGCTACGAGGCAAGCCTATATAGGTACTATTTGTTATCAGACATACGCTGGAAAGAAACCTCTCGCTCTCAGCATGTGTATGTAGTTAAGTACCTCTTAGAATATTTCACAACAGAAGTGTTATTTAGACACTCTCGGGATTCAGAGTGATTTCTTTTAGCTATCAGGTGTTATGTTATCTCAAGGTTCAAAGGAGATTAATATATTTATTTATTTCTGGTGGTTCCTGTTATTCTATGTATGAAATTTAGATTTTATATATAGTTCTTTGAAGGAAATTTGTAAATGCACTTCAAATATGTCTGAAGTCAGTATAAAGTTAATGATGACTTAGCTAGACTGCTTCCTACATGGTTTTTATTTCTGAACCAACAGACGTCCTAATTTTTAGAGCATCTTATAAAAAAGCACTGCCATGAGAATCGATTAAGCATACCACGCTTTTAACTTAAACAAAAAAGTCAGAATTTATGGGCTGACCCATAATTCATTGGTTAGTCTTATATCAGGAAACCGTTATTGTAGCCACAAACTGGGAATTGTTACTCTCGCGTAAGCTGAAAACCTAAAGCTACCACTAGGAGGAAGATATGAAGGTGAGACCCATAGGGCGACGTATGTGTGACTGGGATTGGGATTTCATTACGGAGGGGATTGGGTACGTAGGCCACCATGCTGGGCCCTTTGTTCCTATGCCACCAAGTGGGGCACCCCGGGAGGAAGGATGAGGTGAAGGAGACAGAGGGTGGCCGACTCAAGGAGCCATGACAGTACAGAGGGCAGGGTCCCTACAGTTTACTTGGATAGAGACTTCCCCCGACAGTCCAGGACAACGAACACGCTCGCCCACAGCGAGACGGCAACGAGCCCAGCAGCCGAGCCCCAATGGTCCCAGGCAGACGATCCGAGCCCCAAAGGTCCCTGACTGGCGGTCCCGAAATGTTCCCAGCAGAAGAGCGGAGACCGGCAACCGACCTACCGGAGGAGGAAGTAGTTTTGTTCACACCATATCATCCTGCCATGCACCGCCGAGACACCCGCCGACACTTCTACCCTGAAAGGGACCACCAGATGAGAGATGATATGAAATGATTATGGAGATGAAATGGAGGGACAGGAAATTCGGAGGATGTAATTAACCTACCCAGCATTTACCTAGTGGCCCGGGAAAACCCCGAAAAAACATGAATCGCGTTGTTCTGCCACGGAAATCGAACCCGGGCCTCCCGAATGCGGGCCATAGACGAAACCGCCTGAGCCATCCCGCTTGGTGTGTGCGTGTGATACCATGGACGTGTTTGCAAAAGACTACAGATGGAGCAGATGCTGACACCGGCTAATCACTCCTAAGCTCTGTGGCATAAGCAGACCAATCTAATGGCAGGAAGAAGCGTACCTCAAAAAGCATCGAACGCTGCCACCTGGCCCTGCAGACTTGAAGGAGTTGGGAAAGGTATTTTATGCGTTTATTTTATTTAGGTCTTGAAACGTTAAGTCATATCGCACGATGGATGAAATGGGTGAAATGATGCTCAAATGAGTCCGTGGTCACTCTAACCGAGACCCTGAGGACCTCTTGAACGTAAGGCGGACACGCTACCATCTAAGCTAGTGAGGCGGGGTGGGAAAGAGAATTATAGGTACCTAGAATGATGGAATGAGTCACCTACCGACCGAGGGTTACCACGAAAACTATGCATGGTCAGAGTGGCTTGCCTGTGGAAATTGAATGCGAGACATTCTCTATGAGAGCCTCAGACGTAACCGCAAAACCGCTCTTTCAGAGATGTGGTTTAAGTTTATAGGAAGTTATAAGTATGTTGCCAATCAAACAGAGCTGTAACTTGCATACGAGGATGATGGAAACCGTTTCTGCATCAGTTCGTACGAGTGGCACAAATGGGATACTAGTGCTTAAGAAAAATTCTTTTGAAGCAGATTTCCTATTTCTCTTATTCACTCTACAAATCCTTCTTATTTGTCAGTCGTTTTCTGCATACATTTATAGGAGGTGCTCCAACATTTCCACAGCAGGTCGTACATTAACTGTCTTCTAGGTCTTCAGAAATGTTTAGAAATCTGCATAACAGACAGAAGTCACTACGACACTAAAAGCCAGAAAGTTCGCTCACCAGATTAATCAGAGTTTATCTTTGCATCGTTGAGTTATTTTGTGTAATTTATGTCCCCCAACGTTAAGCCATATCTGACGATGAGTGAATTTGGTGAAGCGACGCTCAAATGATTCCGGGATCCATGAAGCTTAGAGATACCCGATATTCGTTTTCCAGGATAAGGGAAAACCCCTGAAAAAACTTATCGAGGTAACTCACCCTAACTGAGATTCAAACACAGGACCACTTGAACGTGATGCAGAGACGCTACTATCTACGCTACCGAGGGGGGCAGCATCGTTGAGTAATATTTATGGCATAAAATAAATGAAAGCAGCACAACGATGCCATTGATTAACATTTCAAATAAACGATCTTCTGTGTTAGTGTTACATGTAAAGCTTAATTTAAATAAAATCAGCAGTGTATAAATTCAACACTGCTTTAGGTATAATGGTTGCCATTAACAAAATAAATGGTGATCAAGTCTAGTTTCTGAAAGGGGCAATGAGGCTACCTTTTATCAGTAGCTCCTATGCTGAAAGTATTTCTTGATTTTCAACCAAACTACAAACAGTATATTCACATCTCACCTGTTTTTGCTTGTTGACATCTCGAAATACTGTGACGTATTAGTAAAATACAGCCTATACATTTATTTGGGCCACATAATGCTCAAATGTGACGATTGCTGCACATTTGCTTTTCTGGTTACTTAATATTACCTATTTTGTAGTAGAAGTCTCTCGTTTAATCATATATCGAATTTAATGGCAACGAGGTCAATTTAAAAAACATACATTATGTTACTACAGCCACTTATGAAAGTTTGGATGTTTCTATAAAGTCAAATAATTTCCAAATAGCTGACCTCCAGGCAACAATGTAAATTTTATATCTTTAGTCTTCCACAACATATGACTCTTCCTCTTTCAATCCCCGCCGTTGCATTCAATTTTTCATGTCAACTCTATCAATCCAATTATCTTAGAGTAAGAGTTAAATGATGAAGCCTGCGACTCAAATACTTACAATAGTACGTCGCCACTAACGGTGTATCTCGGATAAGAGAGCCCCTAGTGATCTACCGGGAAAATATATGAGTCTATTGCAGAGTTTAATAACATGATGGCAAATTGGCCATGGTAACCCAATGGGTAAGAGCGACTGAACGGAAACCAGTAAAACCGTGGTTCAAATCCCGGCCGTGACATTGAATTCTTCATGTCGACTCTATCAATGCAATACTGTAGCCTGCATACCGCTAGTGTGAAGAAATTATTAATTTCCATCGACTAACCTAAATGACTCTTTCTTTTTAGACATTAAATTGACAAATTTTATTAAAATTTGTGGATATTATGGGCACAACAAAACAGGATATTAAATATGTACGAGGTATGTTCAATAAAGAATAACCACATTTTTTTTTTTACAACGTACCTTTACTTATCCTCATCATGTTGATGGTCCTTCTCAAAATAGTCTCCCCTGAATGCGATGCAATTGTCCCAGCGTTTCTGTCAGTCTTCAAAGACATGCTGGAAACCATTTTTGAGAGATCCTTCAACATCGCCTCCGCAGCGCTCACCACTGCATCTCACGATGGATAATGCCTCCCACGAAGGCGTTTCTTCAAGTTAGGGAATAGAGAAAGATCACATGGAGCTATATCCGGACTATAGGGAGGGTGAGTGATGCACTTCACGTTGATTTTTGCAAGATATTCAGCAACAAATTTGGGAATATGCGGCCGCGCATTATCGTGGTGCAGCATCCAGCCTACTTCACGGAAATGTGGTATTTTAGGCCTTATATGGACTAGCAATGTTTTCAGGACATCTCTGTAGTATTCTCCAGTTACTGATGTGTGTGCAGGTGGTAAACCATTCCATGAATATCAAAGAATGAGATGACCATAACTTTCCCAGCAGAATCAACCACTTTTGCTTTTTGGGGGGTTGGTGATGAAGGAGATTTCCACACTGAGCTTTAATATTTGCTCTCAAGATCAAAATGATGTAGCCAAGTTTCAGCAGCAGTGTTTACGTTTGAAAGAATCTCCGGTTTTTTCTCTAACATCAACTTTAACTACATGTTACCTCCATTGCAGCGGTAGGCGATACTAAATATGTCTGAACTTGCCTGGTTCTCACAGGCGGGAACCAGGAGTACCAACAATGAAGCTACTATGGCGTGTTTGTTTCACATTAGGCTAACAGAATTTAATAAGATTGAATTTTAGTGCGAAAAATTGACCGTAAAAAATTATGAGCATTCTTTATTGAACAGCCCTCGTACAAACAAACAGTAAACAAAACAAACAATGTACAACATAAACATTAAAATTATTTATTGTTGCTAATGGTTCTCTTGTGAGCCAAAGACAGAAGAATGACACTCCGATAATTAGCGTTCATGGTTAAATTTGTGACCATTTGTAATCTGTACCGTATCTGGTGTTGTAAACATGTGACGTAGCTAGCTTTCATTTTTTTAGGAATATTAAACGTCTCATGCTTAAATCTTATGTTTCACTTCTGCTACTGACAAAGGAACTGAGAAAGCGTTAGCTTCTTGGTTAAGCAGAAATAAATAAATTGTCAATGTGTGGATTTTGGTCGATAAATGTTCAAAATGACGACCCCCAACAGTATTTGAGAGGTTTCAAATACTGAATACCAGTATAGGTAATGAAGCGTTCATTTCCTCACCAAGGCGGCCCGGGTGTGATCCCAGGTGAGAGCAAAGTGAGATTTGTGGTGGACAACATGGCGCTGGGGCGAGTTTTCTCCGGGATCTCCGGTTTCCCCCGCCATCTCATTCCACCGGTGCTCCATCTTCATCTCATGTATCATCAATATCATCGCCTGCGGTGCCCTATGTAGTAAAAGCGGGCGTTAAACTCTACACACGAAGCGTTCATTTACTCCAAACATTGCTGCAGGCGCAAGTAGCTAAGGCCACTTTCCATTTTCGAAACGTTTGAAATTTGGTTGAATGGGTTAATCTCTATCCCGACTATAATAAGGTATCTACTACAAACTATAAATTCATATATTATCAGCCAGTGGAAAACTGGTGATTATTGTATTGGATAAACACGTATAATGTTTGGAAAGATAGAACCAGACTGAAAAATTCAATGCCATAGCCTGGATTTGAACCACGGATCTTCTGGTTTCTGTCAAGTCGGTCTAACAATTGAGCTACTATGGCCATTGAGCTACTATGGCCATTGAGCCAACATGACATTAAATTCTCCAACTGACTCGTGTTTTTCCCGGTAAACCACTTAGTAGTTCTCATAAACACATGAGACAACTACCTTAATGACGACTTACTATGCTGTCAGTACTTTAAGGCCCGGGCTTTATAGTTCGGACCACTATTAGGTACAACTGACTCGTGTTTTTCCCGGTAAACCACTAGGAGTTCTCATAAACACATGAGACAACTACCTTAATGACGAGTTACTATGCTGTAAGTACTTTAAGGCCCGGGCTTTATAGTTCGGACCACTATTAGGTACAACTGACTCGTGTTTTTCCCGGTAAACCACTTAGTAGTTCTCATAAACACATGAGACAACTACCTTAATGAGGACTTACTATGCTGTAAGTACTTTAAGGCCCGGGCTTTATAGTTCGGACCACTATTAGGTACAACTGACTCGTGTTTTTCCCGGTAAACCACTAGGAGTTCTCATAAACACATGAGACAACTACCTTAATGACGACTTACTATGCTGTCAGTACTTTAAGGTCCGGGCTTTATAGTTCGGACCACTATTAGGTACAACTGACTCGTGTTTCTCCCGGTAAACCACTAGGAGTTCTCATAAACACATGAGACAACTACCTTAATGACGACTTACTATGCTGTCAGTACTTTAAGGTCCGGGCTTTATAGTTCGGACCACTATTAGGTACAACTGACTCGTGTTTCTCCCGGTAAACCACTAGGAGTTCTCATAAACACATGAGACAACTACCTTAATGACGACTTACTATGCTGTAAGTACTTTAAGGCCCGGGCTTTATAGTTAACCACTATTAGGTCAATTAATGGAAATTAATTGTTCTTTCACACTGGCACTTTCACATACGAATCAGTTGGAAAATTTAATGTCATATCGGCACATTGGCCATAGTGGCTCAATGGTTAGAGTGGCTGGACGGAAACCAAAAGATCAGTGGTTTAAATCTCGGCTATGGCATTGAATTTTTCAGTCTGACTCTGTCTTTCCATACTTTAGTCTACACACGGCCAGTGTGAAAGAACAATTACTTTCTAAACACAGTTATGTTGAAATGAACACTTATTTCGTTTGAACTTTTCGTTTACACAGAGAAATAACTTATATATACAATTAAATGGTAAATAATAAACATTCAGGTTATATATAAATATGGTTTAAATCAAAATATTTTAATTGTATGTGAAGACTGACGCATTTAAGGTTTCAGAGTTAGTTGTGGCGCTGGGGAGGGTTTCCTCCGGGTCCTCCGGTTTCCCCCACCATCATTCCACCAATTGCTCCATCAATCATTGATCTCAAGGCGTTGGGCCGACCCCTCAACCTTGATTTCATCTCAAGGTCCGATGCTTCGGCTACCTCGCTCTGAGGGAAACCAAGCGCCTCCTAACGTCAGCACTGACGAGAAAGGGAGAGAAAAAGAGAGTTAGCTGTACACTGCGCTACAATATACTGTCCATAAATCTTTAAAAGCAATCTCTTGCGGTTTTCGCTTAAACACTGTATGTATTATTAGAAGATGCACTCATGGTCACACAATGTAATGGAGACAAAGTATAAATGTTCGTGCACCTGATGTTTGTGGTTTTTTACTTTCAGTTGAACTGCTTCAATGATCATTGATGCCACACAATTTGGTCTATCTACGATTTTCTGTGTAACTGTAACCACATTAGAACACACTTCGGAAGTATTCCGCCCCTCTTTCAACGCTGTCCAAGTTTAGGACAGGGAACTGGTGCAAAAACGTGTGCATTAAGAGATTTGTTTGGCCTTGACAAGCGCAGTGTTTGCCCACAGAGCCTGCAAAGATAATGCAAGGCCCGGTACTACAACTGACAACCATCTCGAGGACAAACGTGTCATTCATTCCTATATTCCAGGTTCACTATCGCACGTGGTAATGTGTGAGCAACATGTTAATGGATGTAAACATACGCGATAGCGCACTACCGCGTAGTTTGTTTACTGTATTTTGTCAGGTTTATCTACAATGCCTTTATAGTAATTTACATTATTGATGTCATAATAATACGGACGACTCTTGAGAACATATACCTAATCCTTGTTTCACATAAGCTTGCCCCGTATCTCTTAACGGTCACGTGACCTTATCACCTCTCATTTGCTGCTGTTGTGTATAGACTGTTGTGTGGTAAAAATTAGTTCATTATTTAACATGGTGATATATCTTTATAAGTTGGAAGAGAATTGTCAAATTTATATTTTCGTAACTGTTTGAATTAAATATATTACGCAAAAGAGCTGATTTACCTGAAATGCATGTTAATTCATAAACGAAGTAAAGACGAAGTTCCTTTGCTCAGAAGCCTGCCTTTCATGTGACACGATAACACGTGCTTCAGTGTTAGCGATGACATATTTGTTTATATGACTTTTATCACTGACCTTGTTTTGAACTGGATTAGTCATATATCGTCATTCGAAGGTGTGTTGTACCGGATGTGAGAGCTAAATTATTTTATTGATCGCTTATTGCGCGTGTACTTATTATATGTATAATGGCAGACTCTAGCGCCAGTTTTTCGCTGAATCATCGCAAGGGAAAACTTTTACTAAGGGGCGAAAAAAGAAATGTGCTGCATGAGTATAATGCACTCACAGAGAAGAATCCGTCTTTGTCAGTGAGAGAAGTCGAACAGCTGTGAGTGTTAAATGCGTAGGTACATCTTGACATGAAACTGAGACAACAGGGAAACTTACCACTACAGGGGCGATATTGCTGTGTGGCGAAGACGTTATTTAAGGACAGTCAGACTGTACCGCGATACAAGTCGCAAAATATACTACCTTGACGAGACTTGAGTGATTGAAGGACACACGAAAAGTAAAGTATGAATTGACACGACTTTTAAGATTGAAAGACAAGCATTTTTGCATGGTATCTGTGCTGCTTTAAAAAATCCCAGTGGAAAAGGCCGACGGCCTTTCATTATAAGCTTGTTTCAGTTTCATTGCTCATTCATTCAGTTTCAACTTGCTCAGTTGCATTATAAACTTCATTATTTTTGCATGCCTTCATATTCTTATTTGTATGATTTTATCTATCTTCCTGGCAATTATTATGACGTTTACTGCAGGTATAAATGTGACGGGAAGGCACCGCTTATGACGCGAAAGCATTAGCCAATTAGGGTGAGGGGGAAGTTAGTTGCACACGGAGTGATACATGTCTGCGGGGCAAGGTTATATGAAACAGAGATTACAGCAAAATTCACTATGTCTTATAAATGAGCTGTGTTTATCACTTACAATGAGTCTGGATTTTGCTGATGATGATGCTGATGATAACATGAACTTCTTTATTAATTTATAACGATGTAGCACCACATGCACTTTACCACCGTTGCAGTAAATGATATTGATATAAACCGAATGAAGTAGAAATGTCATATGACCAGTTGCGGAGAGTGACGTAGCTGATGACCTTCAGTAGATCGGGACCGTCCGGGTTGGAGGTACTAGGTGAGGTGATGCAGTAAAATGGCCAGATCAGGAGGCACAACAGAGCAGAGTTCAAATTCGCTACATTTTTCTAATTTGAAGTTCTCTAGTGGCAACTGGTAAAAGCAGTTCCTTTACTTTTTCTTTCTCTATCCCTTATGACTTTTAGCCGTCGGGCTTGAGGAGCAGAAATTCTGAATCAGATGGGGTGCCCAGGATGGATGACCAGCCTGATGCCGCCCACCTGGGTAGCGTAGATGGAAGAGTGTCTGCTTTACTTTCAAGAGGTTCCGAATTCGAATATCGGTCAGGGTGAGTTACCTGCACTAGGTATTTTCCGGGGTTTTCCCTTATTCTTAAAGACGCATGTCGGGGAACTCTAAGCTCTTTGGACCACGGGCTCATTTGAGCATCATTTCACTAATTTCATTCATCGTCTGATATGACCTGATGTTGGAGTACGTAAATTATAAAAAAAATGCCCGATACCTTATGGGGAAGGGAAACCGGAGATCCCGGAGAAAACTCGCCTCCGCGCCGTGTGGTTCAACACAAATCCCATACCCGTTCGCCTGGAATCGAACCTGCCCTTTGGTGAGAGTCAAGATGCAGCTTAAAGGCGGTTTCCTTGAATGTGTTTAATATTCCAGCATTCCCAGAGGGTGCCCGCCTCAGTAGCGTGATAGTGGAGTATCTGCCTCACGTTCAATATGTCCCGAGTTCGAATCTTGGTCAGGGTGAGTTACATGGATAAGGTTTTTTCCGGGGTTTTGCCTTATCCTGAAAGACGAATGTTGGATCACTCTAAGCTCTATGGACCCTAGGCTCATTTGAGCATCATTTGATCTATTCCATTCATAACGTTGAAGAACGTAAATTACAAACAAAACAAAAAAATCAAACCACGAACCCTAGAATGGCAGTCACACCCGCTTTTTTCAGAAGGGCTTGGTCCAAATGTCTGTAAATCCTGGGCCCTTATAAAGAATGCCGTGACTTCACAACCTACTGCAAAACACCAGTCAAATTTCATAACTGACAACTACTATCTAAAAATATGTGTGCAGTATCACCATTTAATATGAAGAGGTACTCATATTGAAATATTCAATGCCATAGCCAGGATCTGAAACACGAATCTCCCGGTCCCCGTCCAGTTGCTCTTAACCACTGAGCTACCATGGCCAACATGCCAGCATGACATTAAATTCTCCAACGGACCCGTATTTTCCCGGTAAAACACAAGGGGCTCTCATATACAATGAGATACGCAGCTTTTGTAGCGACTTACTTTGCTGTAAGTACGTAAGTCTCAAGCTTCAGAGTTAAACGACCATCTTTAGGCAAATTGATGGAAATTAATCGTTATTCCACACTAGCCGTGTGTAGATGATGACTTAAATAGGTAGAGTTAAACTGAAAAGTTCAATGTAGCCGGGATCTGAACCACGGATCTTCCGGTCTTCGTACGGTTGCTCTTATCTATTGAACTACTATGGCCAGCATGGCAGCATGATGCTTTAATAATAAAGCATCCTCTACCTTAGTCTACACATCGTCATGAGCGTATTTATCATCATCATCTTCATCATTATTATACCTTTAATGATTGTACACTACTTTATTCACTATCATCATAATTATCAAATTCCTTATTTGGCCTAAAGGTTAAAAAGTGGTACATACACAATTTGTAGTTATATTGAAATAAATAACAGTTTAAAGTCCCTGAACCGAATTAAAGGGGGAAGAACTGTTTACGATAACGCGTTCTTTTGTTTTCTTCCTTTTTTGTCCGATAATCAATGATAAGCAGCAAATGAATGCATTCCATTAGCATGTATTAGTGCTTAATAAAGCTAACGTACTCGTATACTGTCTTAAAATATTCACTGTTTACAAAAGCTTGCATAGATTTATTAATTTTTTTTCTAAACTTTCTCCTCAGATGGATAGCGAGCCAGCAGCTTTAGATGATGGCATCCTTTGGATTGCATTGTTATCTGTTGTCTGGGTTCAGTGCTTCGTTCAGAAACCAAAAGACGACCTAAAACCTAAATATTTTGTGTTATTTATGGTGTTTTGGTACAGTTGGTCTGAAAAGTTTCCTACCTCAACATGGAGATGACAGCACTCGTAAATAAAATATAGTGAATCTGTTGACACTCACCAAAGTTCCAGCCATTTTTGACGCTCAGTTGTTATGCAACAGTCATTTGAGTTAACTGATGTGAGTGTTTTAATGAGAATAGACAAAATCGAGTAACGAGCTGTCATTTAATATTTGTTTTTGAAAGGCAATACGCCTACGCAAATCAAAGATAAGGTAGATCGTTTTTACGGGAACTCTAAACTACCATTTACCACAGTGAAATTTTGGGCAGTTGAATTTAAATGTGGCCATAAGAGCTAGGGAGATCAATGTTCGGGACGTCCAAAAACTGATACTACCAACGAAAACATCGCCAAAGTTTCCCAAGCATATATTTAGGGAATAAATCACTACTCTATGAATCAAATACCAAATTTCTAGGAATATGGTTAGATGAACATTTAAAATGGGAAAAACAAATTCATCAACTAGAATTGAAACTAAGCAGAATTACATTCGTTATTAAATCAATGAGGGAGTCTGTAAACACAAATGTGTTGAGAATTATTTATTTTGCTTATTTTCATTCTGTAATGTCTTATGGTATACATAGCTGGGGAAATGCTAAAGATGTATCAAAAATATTTAGACTGCAGAAAAGGGCTATTCGTTATATAGTAAATATTCCTTTCACCACCAGCTGTAAACCATATTTTAAACTACTAAAAATACTTCCATTACCCTGTGTGTATACATATGAAGCTCTAGTTAGGACGAGAATTGTACTTGCTCAATTTGAAACAAATTCGCAGATACATACACATAATACAAGAAGTAAATCAGATCTACGCATTATAAGCCACAATACAACTTTATTCACACATAGCTTCGAACATAAAGCAGTATTATTATATAACAAACTACCCGATGGCATTAAAAGTATAACATCGGAAAAAAGGTTTAAACTGACTGTAAAATCATTTTTAGGAGAAGGTTGCTATTATTCAGTGGAAGAATACTTAAAACATGATCAACATATCAATGATTCCTTAAATGATGTTTGTGAATAAATACCTGTGCAACTTCGGAGGTGATACTTGTAATATTCAGAAAAGCTGTAAAAAAAATATCCTACTAAAAGTAATGTCACAGACAACAGATGAGTTTCTAAGAAGTAAAATTAAATAATAAAGTAAATATTGATTTTTTTTTTTTGGTAAAAATTATGTCTCTTACAGCCTAGTTCTTAAAAATGTAACACATTAAACTATTATGTGACTTAAGTTGCATTATTCTTAATTACTATTTGTATTATTATTCTGCTAATTACTACTGCATTACTTTAATCACTATTGTATTATTTAACTACTATTGTATTATTTAATTACTATTGTATTATTCATAATTGTATTACTCATAAGAAATGTATTATTCTTATGGGTACAAATTTGACGAAGCCATGAATATTGTATATTCCTAAGGTGAATAAAACTATCTATCGATCTAAATGGTGCTAGACAAGCGAATTAAAGTGAGAGAGATAGCAGATGCTATGAACATGACAAAAGAACGTGTTTGTCACATATTAAATCAACATTTAAATATGAGAAAGCTGTCCGCACGTTGGGTGCCTCATTTGTTCACGTTACACCAAAAATGTGTTCGAATGAAAATTACCAACGCTCTGTTGGCGCAATTTTGCCGCAATAAATCCCAAAATCCGAGTTTTAGCGCCGATTAATTACTGTAGATGAAACTTGGATACACCATTATACGCCCGAAGCAAAACTACAGTCCAAACAGTGGACTGTGAAGAGAGAACCGGCTCCAAAAATATCAAAAACTGTTTTTTCGGTTGGAAAAGTGATGGCGACTGTTTTTTGGGATAGTCATGGAGTTATCTATTTTAATCGATTATATTAAAAAAAAACATTACAGGAGCATATTACGCGCCATTATTTGACAAGCTGAGGGCAAAACTTGTGGAAAAACGGAAACGTTTGTACAAAAAAAAATCCTGTTTCATAAAGACTGAGACATCTGTTGCAATGGCGAAAATCCACGAATTATGGTTTTAACTACTTGACTACCCGCCTTACCCACCAGCTGTAGCCCCAAGCAAATTCTATTTGTTTCCTTACCGGAAAATTACGCTCGGAGGACAGAGATTTTCATCAAATGAAGAACCAATCACCTTCGTGAACAATAATTTTGTAGGGAAAAACGCCGAGTACTATTTGGGTGGGTTATAGGGATGGGAGCATCGCTGGGTGAAGTGTGTAGAGCTTCGAGGAGACTATTTTATAATAAAAAACAAAAATTCTGTAAAAATGTTTTTTATCTTTATTAGGCGGAAACTTTTCAGACCACCTACGTTTGTGTTGTTAGATTTAGATTTCTAGTCTGTAAAGTTAAGGCTGGGAGTTTCTGTGCAATAATAGTTGTAAGACACATTCTTTGGGATGGTATCCTAAAGAGAAAAAAAGAACAGAAATACTTACAATAAAATAAAGGTAAGTATCACTATTAAGAGCATATGAATTAGTTAACTTTTGTGATAATGTACAGCATTTCTTTAATTGCCCGTCAAAAGGCTAGGATTACAATAAAAGGTGCTTTGCAACAATTTCGAATATGTTTTTTATATATATAATTTTGTTTCACTTTCTTTCTTTCTTTCTTTCTTTGTTTGTTTCTTTCTTTCTTTTTTCTTTTTTTTCTTTCATTTTTCTTTCATTTTTCTTATCTTCTTTCCTTTTGCTGTTAGCAGGTTTTGCAGTATATTCGTGCAAATTATATTGAGAATAGCAAAAGAAATGCCTCATTTAAGGTAACGTTTTTAACCAGTAAATAACCTTTAGGTGGCTCATTCTCTGCAATTCAATGACGAAAAGGCCTTGTAAGTTTCAGAAATAGAATAGTGGACACCTTGAGGTGAAACGTTAGTTTTAACTCTCATTCTTAGTCCTTACGCATCACAGACGTTATACGTATACATTGAGGCACTTCCCTGAGGTTTACTAGTTATGAACATCGTTCCAAAATTGGAATTTCCTTGGAATCTGTGCACACAATCCTACATGAATATCTGAAAATGCTCAATCGGCCGCTCTCCAAAGGAACGTTCTCCACCCGCTGGATAATGTTGTCAGACCGGCTGTTGCGAGACTGTGACTGTCTTGGTTTGTTGTCACACGATGTTATGCCTTCATTGAACTGTCGCACCCAGGAAGGCACATTAGATACATTCATTGTACGATCACTACATGTCTCAATCAACAGCTGATAAATTTCAATACGTGTCACCCCAGGAAATTGGAGAAAACGAATGATTACACGTTGTTCTTGCAATGAAACGTCGTCATTTTAGGAATCAAAAACAGACCTAACTCTCGTCTATGCCACTAGAGTTCTATGAACTATAGAGTGCTGCCATCTCTATCACGCATTCATAAAGAGTCCACATGTATTTAAAAAAACCATAAGTTCCTATATGGTCCCATTCCTGAAAAAGGGGAGGTGTTGTAACTTGAAGGCACCTTGTATATGTGTGACAACAACCAGATAACCAACTGAAACAATTTGAGAAAATAGGGTAAAAGAATGCTTGTAAAAAGGAAACGTCAGTCTAGGCAAACAGGGTTGACGCCGGGTTTGAGCATCGGATCTTGCAAATGCGAACCTCGGTTGTTTTTGCGGAGCTATCGCACGTGATAGTAAGTGACACGAAAGTGAGTGATCTTGATTCCATCAGCGTTTAAACCCTGTAACGAACAAACATATGATTTGCATACATTAAGACCAGTAATAAACATGTAACGAGCGGGATTGCCGCTGTGTTAAAGGTGTAAATATTTTAGGTTTAATCCTTGGTGACAAGTTAACTTGGAACAGCCACATTGAAAAACTAGAAAGGAAATTAAGCTCCGGTCTTTTTATGTTGCGATATTTGGCCAATTTTCTCTCAGTAGATACTAGTAAGTTAGTATATTTTGCATTAATATATTCATACATTTCTTATGGCATCGAGCTGTGGGGACACACTTCCAAATTAAACTTTAACAGAACGTTTCTCCTACAGAAAAGAGCTATCAGATACCTGGCAAAAATAACACGTACGAGTTCATGCAGGCCGTATTTTATACAATTAAACATACTTACTCTTCCCTGCATATTTATTCTGCGAACAATACTTTTTGTACATAACAGGAATATAAGTCCACACATATGAAACGAGGGGAAAGAATAACTATATAGTTAAAGGTCACAGGCTAAAACTTTTGGAACATAACCTCCAATACTTTGGTCCAAAGCTACTTAATAAACTTCCGCAATGCCTAAAAAATACTGTGTCAGCTGCTAAGTTTAAATCTAAACTGACTAAGTTCTTGTTAAGCAGAGCCTATTAATGTACAGATGAATATGAGTGTGTGTGTGTGTGTGTGTGAGAGAGAGAGAGAGAGAGAGAGAGAGAGAGAGAGAGAGAGAGAGAGAGAGAGAGAGAGAGAGAGAAGATGAATTTAAATTTTTTTCACATTTCTAATAGTTTACTTTTAAGAGAGAGTATGTATTAGAAATGACATAGCCTAATTGTGTTCAGACACTGTATTAAGTTGCAGGCGGTTTCGTCTTTGCCTCGCATTCGGGAGGTGCGGGTTCGATTCCAGTGACCAGTCTACCTGACCGGTGGTATTTACGGTTTTTTTTGGCTATCCAGGTGAATGCTGGGCAGGTTAATTATAGGGGGGGCCAAATATCGGATACTTTTTTTAAAGTGGCTTGAATAATATTTTATTTTACTATTATAGTATTATATTATTTTACTATTATTGTATTTATACATACTAGGAACACTAAAGCAGAGTAACAAAGCAAAAAGGTTTGTTTATTTCAATTATTACCCTAAAAATTACATATACTCTAAGAGATGAACATATGCAGAAATATTTTTAGGGTGCCTAATTTCGAGTGGTAACAATAATCATTTAAAGAACCTTATATTATTCAGTGCAACTTCCATTCGTTCTTTCCACGCTAGAACAAAGTTCACGAGCCCATCTAGGAAATTTGGTACAGCATATTTACTGTTCCCTACATTTGTCTAAGTGATAGGGATGCTTACAATAAAGGCACTCGTCATCCACAATGTCTCCCTCATCCGTTGAGACCAGGGGAACAAAATCGTCCTCGATGATGGTCTGCAGCTCCTTTTCTTTTGTTTTGACCTGTTCTGTTGGGTAGACGACGAAGAATGTTTAAGAACGCAGTTGCAACATTCTTGGATGATGATGATGATGATGATGATGATGATGATGATGATGATGATGATGATGATGATGATGATGATGATGATGATGATGATGATGATGATGATGATGATGATGATGATGATGATGATGATGATGATGATGATGATGATGATGATGATGATGATGATGATGATGAGGAGTTACCAGTGCTTTTCTAGATCTCCCATTCCTTTGAAGTTTTTGTGCAAGGGCCCTTTTAATTGAGGCATTTGCTCTAGTACGAGGACTGTTCAAAAAAGAATGATCACAATTTTTTTCACAACGTACCTTTATTCATCCTCATAATTTTGATGGCCCTTCTCAAAATAGTCTCTCCTGAATGCGATGCACTTGTTCCAGCGTTTCTGCCAGTCTTCAAAGACACGCTGGAAGCCAATTTTTGAGAGATCCTTCAAAGTCGTCTCCGCAGCCTTCACCACTGCTTCTGATGATGGATAATGCCTCCCACAAAGGCGCTTCTTCAAGTTAGGGAATAGAAAAAAGTCACATGGGGCTAAATCCGGACTATAGGGAGGGTGAGGGATGTACTTCACGTTGATTTTTGCAACATATTCAGCAACAACATTGGCAATATGCAGCCACGCGTTATCGTGGTGCAGCATACAGCCTGCTTCATGGAAATGTGGTCTTTTGCGCCATCTATGATTCGTCAATTCAGATGAGCTTGATGCACTTGATTTTGATTTACTTGAAAAATCAATAAGCTTCCAAAAAGTAACAGCATTGGAAATTATTGCTCTTTTACACTAGCCATATGTAGGACGCACTATCACAGAGTAGAGCCAGAATCAGAAGTTCAAAGCCATATCTGGGATTTTAATCTCGGATCTTCCGGTTTCCGTCCGGCCGCTCTTTATGCTGTAAGTACTTTAAGGCCCGGGCTTTATAGTTTGGACCACTACTAGGTACAATTAATGTAAATTAATTGTTGTTTCACACTATCCTGTGTAGCACGCAATATGAAAGGGTAGAGTCAGACTGAAAAATTCAATGCCATAGCCGGGATTTGAACCCGGATATTCTGGTTGCCGTCCAGCCGCTCTAACAGTTGAGCTACTATGGCCAACGTGCCGACATGACACTAAATTCTCCAACTGACTCGTGTTTTACCCGGTAAACCACTGGGAGTTCTCATAAACACACGAGACAACTACCTTAATGGCGACTTACTACTTTAAAGCCCGGGCTTTATAGTTAATCACTATTAGGACAATTAATGGAAATTATTCGTTCTTTCACAATGGCCGTGTGTAGGCTAAAGTATGGAAAGATAGAGTCAGACTGAAAAATTCAATGCCATAGCCGGAATTTGAAACACGGATCTTCTGGTCTCCGTCCAGCCGCTCTAAACCATTGAGCTACTATGGCCAACGTGCCAACATGACATTAAATTCTCCAACTGACTCGTGTTTTTTCCGGTAAACCACTAGGAGTTCTCATAAACACATGAGACAACTACCTTAATGGCGACTTACTATGCTGTAAGTACTTTAAGGCTCGGGCTTTATAGTTTAGACCACTATTAGGTATAATTAATGGAAATTAATTGTTCTTTCACACTAGCCGTGTGTAGGACGCACTATGAAAGTGTAGTCAGGCTGAAAAATTCAATGCCATAGCCGGGGTTTGAACCACGCATCTTCAACGAGTCAGTTGGAGAATTTAATGCTATGCAGGCACGTTGGCCATTGCAGCTCAATGGTTAAGAGCGGCCGGACGGAGACAGGAAGATCCGTGGTTCAAATCTTGGCTATGGAATTGCATTTTTCATTATGTCTCCACCCCTTCAGTAACAGCATTAACTGCCAATTGAATTTTCAATTACTCTGGTACATCTAAGCTAAAACCTGATATTTACATTGCTTGATTTTGTTCTTTACCTTTTCCTTAGTATAACCCAATCGCGGTGTTAGTGGATTTTTGTTCCTCAGTCCCTTAAGGTCTGGTCTAAGGAACCGAAGCTTTGGATTTGACAGTGAACCAGGATGGGTGATCAGCCCGATGCCTGGAGTGAAGGTGAGGGAAGGGATGTTATTATGAGGTCGAGATGAATGATATGGGAAGTGATGATTGAGGAATTGGTGAAACGGTATTTACATTCAGATACCTATACCAAACCATTAGTATGCTGAATGGGCGCTATTCTGTCAATTTCGAATTGTTCAATTTTTTAATTTATTTTATTAATGTTGTTTGGAATCCAGGCGCATGTGCTACAAAACAAGTGCTTGTTGTTCAGAGATAAAGCATAAGAGTCCACAACAGCGATGGTAGAAATGAATGCTGAATAGAAATGTGTAGTAATAACATAAGTCGATAATCTTCTGCTTATCGAATGGATACCAAGTTCGATTCCCGTGCTAACATAGATGGACTCTGCAGTATAGTCGCGCTGCTCGAACGGTCACCATTGCTTTGTCTTTGTTAACAGAAACCTCTCGGATACCGCGCCGATTATTCTTGTAAGAGTGAGAGGGGTACTGCCGCGTTTACCGTCCCTGTGCTAAGTACTAATTAACGCATCATTTCAGCCAATGGAATTCGCAGGAATCACAAATGACAGATAGATTACTCCACCTGGAGTAATCAGTGCGTTATTTGAGAGGTATCTGTTACCAAAGATAAATACATGGCAACCATTTGAGCAGCACGAGTATACTGTAGTCCTCTCGTTATAAAGTCTGTTTAGTTAACTCGTGTGCAGTTCGGCCGCCTCGTTTGACAAACCCTTATAATCGTTTTACAACACCGGCCCTCCTTCTCCCAGTCCTTTCTGCAAGGTTGCCGCCTTTCTGGATACGTCATGGGTATCGTACGAGGTTTCGTCTAAATAAATTATCTTAGGTCCATTACTGTGAAACTTTAACGTGCAGTGGCCATAAATAAAATCACAAATTTCTTGCAAATACGCAAGCAATTCATCTAAAATGAGTGCTCTGCCCTTTGCATAGAATCTATAAATTTCTCGGCGAATTAAATCGCATGTGAAATTATCCAAACTTTAGAGAAACATTTCCTTTTGTTTTCACGCTTGATCGACATCTTTGGTATTCCTTTCGTCACAGTTTTTCTCACAGTCTTTTTGTGAATACCCAGAATTTATCATGACACCTTACCAAGATTATTTTTCAGCAAATATTTATGTGTTCAAAACAAGTGCTTGAGTTTGCTTAGAAAGAATTGCCGTCATGACTTTGTTTTTGAGGCATCTCCAGTAATATAACTCGGCCCAGCAGCACTTTCCAATTCATTCACATTCTTGTCTTCACTTTGATTATTTTCACTTGACAGAAAGTTATCTACTACTTCATTTGCATTTACCACTGCAGTTCCCTCCCACGGTCTCCACATCGTGACACACAACGAATTTCTGCACGTAATGAAACAGATCAACTGGAAGTTGGAACTTTGGCAACTGAGACTCCACGTGTAGTCAACATGCGACTGTCATATCCAGAAAATCAGGGTTGCTATTGGCCCTCAACGACAGTGTTCCATTTCTGAAGTGTGGAGGTAGATTTCTGACGGTCATTAGTGGGCGGTAGGGTCCGTTTCCTTTGTGAGGCAACTGCGTTGACTAGACAGACATCAACTGTGGTAGGCAGATATGGAGAACGCAGCGGACGCGCGTTAGGCCGTTAAGCATAGTAAAATTGCAGACTACCAGATGAAATACTTTTAAAATTAAAACAAATGTACTCCCAGAAAAGCACCATCGTTAAATAACTAATGAAAATTATATCATGCACTTTCGATACGTAATTCAAACCTCATTTGTAATTTGGTTATCATCGGCGGAGAAATGTGCAGTTTATTCGAGTGTTGCATATATTAGAATCTGAAACTTACGCATTATTATTCCTACCTGTTAAGTATTACATTCCAGATGTCAGTTTGATTCCCCTGGCATCCCGCAACAGCCTGGAAAGGCCGGGCCAGCGGATATCTATGGGAATGTAAAAGCTAATCACCTAAAATTTATGTGGTCCTGAGCCCATGGTTAGGATCAGTAAGCCAAACCACAGTGAAAGTATGCATTAGGGTAAAAGACCAGCTCAGGTAGCAAAACCTATCTGGATAGAAACAAGCCAGGAAACTGGTCTTAGGGCCATGCTACACTCTTTCCCCATCTCTCTTAAAGTCGAAGAGGAAGAAATATGGAGAGTACTTCCATTAATCTCTGGAGAAATCACACCAGGAAACCTCTATCTAAAGTAGGATTCAACAAAAATGCAAACATATGCAGAGGATGAAAACATTTCAAATTCAGATAAGACGTAGGAAAGAATACTAATATTAGAACACAACAAAACTTGTTCAGGAGACGGATTTTGGGAAATAATGAAGACATGCTTTCCAGTGGGATTACACATTGAGCCTGGAAATTGACATCATTAATTAATTAATTGACCTAATAGTGGTTAACTATAAAGCCGGGGTATTAAAGTACTTACACGTTGTAAGTCGCCATTAAGGTAGTTTTCTCATGTGTTTATGAGAAATCCTAAGTGGTTTGCCGGGAAAAACACGAGTCAGATGGAGAATTTAGTGTCATGTCGGCACGTTGGCCATAGTATCTCAACGGTTAGAGCGGCTGGACGGCAACCAGAAAATCCGTGGTTCAAACCCCGGCTATGGCATTGAATTTTTCAGTCTGACTATCTTTCCATACTTTACCCTACACACGGCCAGTGTGAAAGAACAATTAATTTCCATTAATTGACCTAATAGTGGTTAACTATAACGTCCGGGCCTTAAAGTACTTACATGTTGTAAAGTCGCCATTAAGGTAGTTGACTCATGTGTTTATGAGAACGGCCAGTATGAAAGAACAATTAATTTCCACTTCTTACCGACCTAGCACTCTGTAAAGGTGCCCAATTTTCATTATATATATAATCTCATATCCTCACCAATGCTCAAATAGGAGTCGCTTGGGTTCCTTTAGAGCGAGGAAGCCAAAGCATATTTACCTGATGAAATCAGGATTAGGGGGGTCGGCCCAACGCCTGGGATGAATGAAGGATGGAGCATTTGGTGGAATTTGTGTATGTGTGTGTGTGTGTGTGTGTGTGTGTGTGTGTGTGTGTGTGTGTGTGTGTGTGTGTGTGTGTGTGTTTTGTGTGTGATAGAATATAGAATAGATTTGGTTTAAGTATAAGTTTCTATATATACCCTAAGCAGAAATAATCTCATACAATATCCTAATGAGCAAATAAAGTAACTTAAAATTACCTTAAATACCTATAGTTTCATTTTTTTTGAATTCTAATGAAGTTTCCCTGACTGTCAAAAGCTCAGCGGATAATATGACTAAAGAATTGAATCCATATTGTTTATCAGCATAGTAAAAATATGGGACGCTCTGAAAATTTCTTATGACAGAATACATATCTTAATTAAATTTTAGCGGTAAACTAAGAGTAATTTTCGAAACACATATATAAGTTATTTGCTTAAAGTTTCTCAAGGTACCGTACCAACTGGGCTTTGAAATTAATTAAGATGCATCTACCATATCAGTTGTAGGTGTCCGTTAAATCTCGGCTGTCCCTGAGACCAGGTTTATCCGCCTAGTGTGGATAAGAGTAAGGAAATTATCAGTCAAAGAAGGCCCTAAACTTAAAATAAGTAGTGTATTTAGTAATTATAATATTCGAAGGTTTTGGGCTGAGTGCCCTATTTGGCAGGTCGCTCGCATTTTTTGTAACAAGTTTTGATTTCAAATAACTCGCCCTAACCGAGGTTCGAACACTTTACCCCCACGCTACAGAGTGAAAATTCCATAGATGAACATGGAGACTTTGTAAACATGAGTGAATTTAATCATAGTTGATATCGAAAGTCATCTCAAGAATACCATTTAGCTAGACATAAATTTGCCACTTCCCCGAAAAAGACACAATTTGTCACAGAGCCTTTAAGGCAAAAGCTGCCAAATAATGTTTTCCGTTTTTTTCTCGACATATAATTATAACTTAGAATCGAAAATTTTATTTCATATATGTTTTATCATGTGAGGCACAATATTTATTTTTAAATACATTTTTAAAATTGGTAGTGCATAAGCAATTTTGTTTTCCAAATTTACAGCACTTCACAGAAATACATTAATGACTTTTATAGTAGTTAAGTAAATGGTTTAATTGTATTCGAACATATGGGAAAAGCTTTTCCCTATAAATTCAAACTATTTCTAAATGTTGTGACTTTGTGGGTTCGTGAAATTAAAATTCCAGGTAACAAACAACAAAAATTGTTCCTTATTTCCGTAGAAACAAACTTTAGTCAACCTGACAGTAGCAGAATTACGTCACATACACAATACAACTTGAAAGGTCATCGACCACAAAGTTCACACAGCTGTACGCGCACACGAGTTCAATTATCAACTGTCCCCTTGGCGAGCTGCGCCTTCCTTATTTATAGATTACTCACTATCCGGAATGTTCTCAAACAATCAAGATGGCGCTAGAGGAAAGACGAACTCTACAGAAATCTGTCTCCTTCCCCTCAACGTTTCGGCGTACTTTTATCTCCGAAATGCAATGCCCGTCTCTGAACTCGATCCTCGCGCCGCCTCGCCTCAACAATGCGTTCGCGACAATATGATAGTGTCCGTTAAGTTCACGTAAGGGGATTTTTCTTTCAGTTTGATAACAGTAATTGATGCCGATTAACACTAATTGTGGAAGGCCGCTAACTGAAATAATATAACAAAACAAGAGCAAAATGGTACTGCTGGATCTGCTTTCGAGCTAGTAAGTGGTTTGGTCATATTTGAAGAAAGGAAGTTGCAGAGAAACTGTAATTTCAAATTTGTTTGAGTAAGAAAATGATTACTGTAAAACCTTAAACGGATCCCTTATATGCCGAAAAAATGTAAAAACGGAAAATACGAGGGCTGTTCAATAAAGAATGATCATAATATTTTTACGGTCATAAATTTTCGCACTAAAATACAAACTTATTATATTCTGTTAGCTTAATGTGAAACAAACACGTCGTAGTATTTTCATTGTTTGTACTCCTGGTTCCCGCCTGTGAGAACCAGGTAAGTTCAGACATGTTCAGTATCGCCTACCGCTGCAATGGAGGTAACATGTGAGGAACAATATGCGGCTTTGAAATTCTGCTTTCGTCTCAACAAACCTTCAGTTGAGGCCTATACAATGTTACAGGAGGTCTATGGAGAGTCTGTTCTTTCCTATAGCACAGCTCGAAGGTGGTTTAAAATGCTTAAAGAGGGGAGACAATCAATTTCAAAGCAATTTCAATTTTAGTTTCCTTCTGGATATTTTAGAAGTTACCTACGCAGAAATTGCTGAATAAAGTAAGCGTAATTGGTCCTTCCCTTGGCTAATTTTTACAGATTCTGGTGAAATCTGTGTCCATTATGTCTGACTGCAGCTTGAATGAGGCAGAACAACCAAAATTGAAATCACTGATGGTTGATGTCACAACAACCTGAAGTCTCTTCTTTGACACAAATATTTTTTGGGGTATTTAAGCCAATTCATTATATTAAACTTTCATTTGCAATTTGTGTCTTATCCAATGTACATCTCCTTAGGACTTTATCTGATGCCAGCTTTTGGTACACAGACATTAGTTTTCTTACCACATCAGGCCCCAAGTATGTTCCCATTGTTGTGTTATGTTTAGGTGTTTCTACCCATGTATCGTTTAGCCTATTCATCATCCTAACTACGTACACAGTCAAAGTCGGTTGTTTCAAAAAATGTTTTACCTATAACCTATATAACAGTTATATGCACGTTTAGATCTATGAAATTATTTAGTACTTTCAATCTAACTCAAATGACAGCATTCTGTGAATCCAAGGTCCGCATGCACGTGCGCACGGGCATTTAAATTGTCATGTGATGGTATTTAAATGCCTGAAACTCATAAATTTAGTTGGATTATGATACGATAAGGTTCAAAGTATTTTATTAGCTCAAAAACAAAAATCTCATTTTTTCCACATTTTAGCCAATTTCGGTGCTGCATTCCCTTAAAGTGGCTAAAGAGTACAGCAGGATATGTGAAAGGCATCACAAAATTTACAGAGTATGACGAGCTAAATCGTGTTGTGTTCGAGCGGTTTGTTAGTGCGTGCGCTAAAGGAATTCCCATTTCTGGACTATTGCTTGATACTCAAGTTTTAGAGACAGCAAGAAAATCAGGCAAACACAATTTCAGAGCTGTTAAGGATGGTTGGAGAGTTTCAAACATCGCCATAAAATTGTTTCGGATGCTGTGTGTGGTAAAGCAAATGATGTTGGTATGCAGAGCTGCAGATTGGAAAGGGAAAATTGAAAATTGATAGAGAAACTAAGTGAACTAAGTGATAAACTACAATTATTGTATGTAACTCGAAAATATAGTATATAATACATATCAGCCTGTTATTGTTTACACTTCATTCTATATTATTTCTTCACTGTTAACCTGTGCGACCATTTCGTAATTTATTTGTATTCAAATACAATTCTCTGTAAGACGGAAATCTGCGTAAACGGAACGCATACATTCTACTGTATATATTTCTTAATAAATCACATTATCGTATTAAAGCTGTATAAAGCTTATATGTAGGGCCCCGAAGTTGTTGACCTAAAAATTCTCTAAATAGGAGATATAAAATGCACTTAAAATTTGAAAAAGTGCACATAAACTTTAAAAAATGACCTAACAAAAGTTAACTATATCCTTCATTATAACAAATTAATAACTGTCACAGACAAATAATGAATGTATGGTTGGAATAACCACATTTTAAAATTAACTTTCTTAGTAAATAATGAAACTATTGATACTAAGTAATAAATAATTTCACAATTAATCAGGTCGTTTTCAGTTTTATAAGATATAAAAAATAAGTTGCTGTACCCATTAGCCAAAACATAACTTCTTTAGTGTTGCAGCACACCGTCATGGTCAAGTTATCAAAAGTAAAGGAACGGCGGTTGTGAGCTAAAACTGTTTTATACTTTGAGAAACTTCTCTCCACTTCCACAGATGTTATAGATGCATATTTGAAAAACACTATGTCACTGCCTGTTAAATCCTGTTCAAAAATATCGTTCTGAAGTCTTCTCCTGACAAGATATCGGCAATCTGACAAACTGTTTGGTATTCATTATTTTCGTCCAACATAATTTTTATCCAGATTTATTGAACCCTATTTTACACAGTGGTATATTAGGGTTAGAGCTGATACATAAAAATATAAAATTTTAACAAAAATATTTTACATACTAGAAGGAAGAAATGATGTTTAAATTTAATGCATATTAATTTAAACTATTTCAGACGTTTAAACACTGAGTTTATAAACCTCATGAAGTACTTATACTGTTGTGGCTTCATTAGCAAAAATGTGTTCAGTTCCTAGAGGGTCTAGCTTGAATATTAATTCTTGTCTTTCTCTCCAGAATATGGGAAAACAGAAAAGGAGATGAACCACAGTTTGAAATTCTTCACCACACATGCCCTCGGGGTTGGATGTAAAGTGAAAGTATTCACAAAATTTACCATGTCCACTTAAAAATTGTGTCAAAAAAGTTGGTACAAGAGTTTCACATTTTCCTCTGTCATATACACTAGGGAAAAATGTTTTTGTTAAACTTCCATTAGGAGTTGTTAGTCATTGTTGGTTCCATTCTTCAAGAATATCTTGATGTTCAGTTATCACTGATAATGCACAAATTTTTGTGTCTAATTTTGTCATTAATCTCAACTTTTACATTTTTTATCTTCTCTTCAGCAATCCTCACTAACTCAATCGACTTATCCAATAGCATACCACATTTTTCAAGGCGGGTTATGGTATCCGTCAAAAATGCAAATTTTGATTTAATGAAAGCTAATTTACCTTAGACTTGAGTATCAGAAAACAGATCCTGTGCACTCCCAATTGTCTTAGAATCTACCCTATCTAAGCTATTCACCACTTCTCTACTATTTGAAAATTGTCACAGTGGTATATATATATATATATATATATATATATATATATATATATACATATGCATTCAACCATGTACCCCATCGTGTTAAAATTTGTGCTGGGGCAAAGCTGTATTAAGGGCTTGGACGCTGGCCTGTGTTAATTGCCTGTTTAACATACAATGTTACGATATAATAAAAATGATATAAAAGAACTTTCAATCACAGATTATTTTTAAAAAACCCAAAAAGCCCATGGGTCGGGGTCAGGACGGCCACGGGAATTGAGTCCAGGCCTTCCAAATGCGGGCTACACATGAAAATGCCCAATAAATTTATAAAAAAGAAAGAAAATGACCGGGAAATATATCTAAATATTAAAAAAATGACTTTATTATAAAAATGTGGACAAAATGCAGTTTGATGACCTATAAAGTCATATATAGCTAACGAATTTGTTCCAGAATACACTTAATTTCCAATAAGCATCGTCTCTGACTACACAGAAAAAAGATGACTTTTCATCAAAATCCGGGCCCTAGTTATATGTTACACTCGCACGACTTTCTCTACCCTTATAGCCACTTTTCTTACAAACGCTTAGTCAAATAAAATTTTGCAGATAATATTTTATTGTATATCTAGAGAGAATATACTAAATAATTAACTCCTTTAAGAGCTAGCCGCTAAGTGATGACTTAGAAATATTTTTCTGTTGGCTCAAAAAAGTAAAACCCGTGGCACTATAGTTCATATCGAACCAGCGCCTTCCAACGCGACTGCTGACCTCACGCCTACATGCCTGAGGTAGAAATGGGCGAAAATCTAACCGATACGGTTAGGAGATGTGGTCAGCATCTTGGCACCCCCAGCCGAAATGTTGGCTTTCTTGATTAGTGCTTTCTTGATCGTAAGCTCATAAATTTCCTCACGATGCGGAATGGGCACCCGTCCTTTACCCGGGACATAAAATCCGCACCCGCAGAGGTGGGAACAAGCCCGGGCCGCATTCCGTGGCAGGCAACCAAAGCATGAAGCCTTAGTCCACTACGCCACGGCACAGGATTTTTTTTCTGTTATAGCTAGAGCATAAAACAAAATAAGAGTTTCAGATTTGAGAAAGGTACAAGTATTTGAAAATATAAAGAATAATAAAATAAATGTCGAAAACAGTTAAAACAGTTAAATTTGTTTTAACTAAATTGTGAGCTTTAACACTTCAATTTTTGGGAGGGGGGATAAGCTATGCAAAATGCACTCAAAATGAACAGGGCTTTAGAGGTGATACCAGGAAATTCTAGAAACACATACCGTTCTTCATGACAGTACATTAAGCAAGTAATATTTGAGAAAACCGAAATTTTGTAAATATGTTCATGTTAATTTGGGTTCGGAGGATTTTCTTGAAAATTACTTGTAAAACATTGAATTATAATACTAAATTTTGAATTCATCCGGGATTTGATACTATGCATCTGGTAGAAAAAGTAAAAACCAAAAATGTTGTATGTTGATTTCATGAACTTAAGGATATATATGACTGAAATGTCATGATCATTTTTAAAAAATCGCCTTCTGCCCTTTTTAGTCTGTAAGATAGTGTAAACCTTCCTGAATTAAATGAATGTTCAGACAGCATCCGAAAGCCATTTTTAAATGCTCTAATCTAGTTTGAAGGTTACGTGAAGCTAGTGTTAGATATGAATTCTAATTCATTATCCTTGTTTCCTCGCTATTAAAAATTTCAGCATTTTTAATCATTAAAGATGCTCCTTGGGACATAGTTTTAGTGTTAGACTAATGAAACTTGCTACATACGTTCATAGAGACATAGAGAATAGAATTTTCCCTGGGTTTTATTGTGAGATGCATTTAAAAAGATTTAAAAGTTTCTGGAGTCTGAAGTTATTGAGGCACAACTATAGGGAAAATTAAAAAACTAGATATATTTGGAAAATGTTGTTAATATATTACGCCAAAATTTCAGTTATTTTGTCGCAAGGGATCTTTTAGGAGACGTAACCAAAAATAAATAAATTTGACCATATTCTATGAAACTATCAAAGTGAAACTGATAACATTTGGGCTGTCATAAATCTTAAAATTCTAGCGTTATTAGTTCAGGATTTCAAATAGGTATCCTTAATAAATTTAAGTTCTGGTGTGATGAGTCTTTTTATATCTCCTTAAATCAAGGCCAAGACTTGATTTATTTCATTTGAGTGTGAGCGTTGGGTACAGAGGATGACGTTGTTCGCACAATTGGGAGAGAATGAAGGCCAATGTGTGTAAAAATGCACCTTATAATTGAAGCAGAGCCTTGCTCCCGGTGCATTCACACAACAGTCATCCTGTTACATTATTCAAGAACCATAAGTGTTCCTTAGATATCTACAGGCAAAAGGTCATTGCCTTCAATGGCTGCAACAGCCGTGTTAAATGTTTTATTCTCCATATTGATTGAGTAGCATGAAAGTGCGTTGGTAGTCAATGGACGGTGACGAGGTGAAATGCGGAACAATTGGTCATGGGTGGGGAAGGTGCATAAAAAGAAGCAATTGTTAACAATAAGCACTGCATGTACCCTCAATGACTGTACTTACGGTGAAGGTCTTATTCCTTAAGATAAAAACCTTGACACAGAGATGGAAAAAAAGTGCATCGAGTTGCAGTTTTAAACTGACGAGGAGCCAGCCAGTCGGACGCAGAGGAGAGGAAGGCGCGGCTGACGCTATAGAATGCTCATTTAAGTGGTGCATCTCCTGCCTCTCACGCCACTCATCCATGACCTACGATTTTACTTCTAATCGTTGCGAGTGTCCTTCCTTTTAATTGGCCTACTTTTTCCTGGAATGATGTTAAAGAGTAACTACGTAATACATTGTACGCAGCGGCGTGACATTTAGTAAACACTTAACAATGTTTACTACATCTACTAACACCCCGTAATTTTTTTCTATTTAGTTTCTTTTCAGTGTTTACAGTTTTAAAGCTACAAATGCATATCAAATTGGCGTTTTATGGTTTATGTAAACATTCCATTAAACTTCGAACACATTTATCTCATTTCCTGATTTTCATTATTTTTCAGCATTCAACTTCTTCTTAAAACAATTTATCTTACCAACTTTGCAATTTTTAGCAAAGCTTTACGGATTTAAACCTTTTTGTGCACCATCTAAAATTATTAAGAATATTTACTAAAACTCACCTAAAAATGTTTAACAATTCCACAACATTTATACGGAAAGGCTTTTTTCCTTTAAAGAGATAACAATTAAAAATTAGCGCATAGCGCTTCCTTTTTAAAGCATACTAAGGATATATCTATAAATTTACTACATCTATACTATATACTATACTACGAGGGCTGTTCAATAAACAATGATCACAATTTTTTGACAACGTACCTCTACTCATCCTCAGAATTTTGATAGCCCTTCTCAAAATAGTCTCCCCTGAATGCGATGCACTTGTCCCAGCTTTCCTGCCAGTCTTAAAAAAACATGCTGGAAACCATTTTTGAGAAATCCTTCAAAATTGCATCCGCAGCCTTCACCACTGCTTCTGATGATGGATAACGCCACCCACGAAGAAGTTTCTCAAAGTAAAGGAATAGAAAAAAGCCACATTGGGCTAAATCCGGACTATACTGAGGGTGAGGGATGCACTTCACGTTCATTTTTGCAAGATATTCATAACAACATTGGCAATATGCGACCGGGCATTATCTTGGTGTGGCATCCAGCCTGCTTCACGGAAATGGGATTTTTTGCGCCTGATATGGACTTGCAATGTTTTCAGGGCATCCTGTAGTATTTTCCAGTTACTGATATGTGTGCAGGTACAACATACTGATAAACCATTCCATGAATATCAAAGAATGAGATGACCACAACTTTCCCAGCAGAAGCAACCACTTTTGCTTTTTGGAGGGTTTGTGATGAAGGAGATTTCCACACTCAGCTTTGCTGTTTGCTCTCAGGATCAAAATGATGTAGCCAAGTTTCATCAGCAGTGATTACATTTGAAAGAAACTCCGGATCTTCCTCTAACGTCAACTTTAACTGCATGTTACCTCCATTGCAGCGGTAGGTGATACTGAACATGTCTGACTTGCTTGGTTCTCACAGGCGGGAACCAGGAGTACTAACAATGAAACTACTACGACGTGTTTTTATCACATTAAGCTAACGGAATATAATAAGATTAAATTTTAGTGCGAAAAAGTATGACCGTAATATAATTATGATCGTTCTTTATTGAACAGCCCTCGTATATCCGTACTCTGTAAACTATATATTTACTATATCTATATATTTACTTTGTAAAGGATATTGCATACTAAGCCTATATATAACAATTTGGAAAGCTTGGGATAAACCATTGTTTCCACTTAAAAGGTAGTTCATAAAACAAATAGTATCTTCACAATGATTAGGTATACTTATTAAAATTCTGCGTGTACTTGACGTTTTATATTCTTATTATGTTGTAAAAAATGAAGAAGAAACTGCATAGTTTAGGATTTTTCAATATGACTTATTTAAAACAAAGCAAGAAACACAGTTCTTATGAAATAGTTGGTATATCATACATTGAGGGAGGGAAACACATGATTTTTATGGAGGCATGTAAAACACACTTCATTAAGCGAAATTCAAACTCGAAGGACTACAAATGTAGATAAGGGAATAATCTGTTTCGATCCGTGGTGTGTATACTGTTGTTTCACAACTACAGCAAAATTTTATTTACTTAATTAATTAACTTTTAATCTTTTCTGCAGTATACGTGCTTTTGGATTATTGATAAGGTATAAAATATGTTTATATTATTGAGAATGTATGATTAACAACGTTCCTTTATTGGAAATTAATTGTTCTTTCACACTAGCCGTGTGCAGGACGAACTTTGAAAGAGTAGAGCCAGACTGAAAAATTCAATGCCGTAGCCGGAATTTGAAACAGGGATCTTCTGGTCTCCGTTCAATCGCTGTAAATCATGAAATATTTTTAGCTATAAGCGAACATTTTCATGAAATTTTCTCTCCATAAAATTGTGGAACCACCAATAGTATAAATATTAGTAGTGAAATTCTAAACTTCATGTAAGAGTGTCTAAGATTCTCACATAAACTTTTTTGCAATTGTATAATTTTGTTATGTTTAAATAAGTATTTTGTGGCATCATATTCATTAAATTGAAAAATGATAAAACGGGATGCTTGTTTTCTAATGCAGCTTCATTTGTCTTTCTGTTGGTCTATTAAAATTAAAGCAGGATCCTTAGTAGGATATAAGAAAATAGTTTTAAGGAGGCGTAGGTTTAAATAACACAAATTAATTAAATCCAGAAAGAAAACAGTGATATGTGTAAAATAGATGTAGATTTCTGATTTACATTTTTATATGTTCTTATATTACATAGTTATACTGTGATACAAGTTCGCTCAAAAGGAAACTGCATTTTAGGTACATTGCTTAAAAAGCAAAATTGATAATTTTAACGTTTGCCATTAGTGAGGCCTTTAGTGTTTTGATGCCGCAGAGGTCTAGATTTAAACAGATGAGCGTGCACTTGTTTTAAAAAACGGAGTTTGATTATTCAGAAATTATCTTTTATTGCTTTCCTTAGAAAGAAAATCTAACTTCTAAAGGCAATAACAACATGCATTTGTTAATTTAGGTAATTATCGATAAGTTAAGTATACCATTAAGTTAGATCCTTTAAAATGTATGGAGGTAGAGTTCTCGGCACTTTGGTAATAATAATTTAATGCTTTTGTGAGTTACGCTGGTTACATATTTAATAATTCTTTCACTGTTTGCTATTCTGGAGAGCAATTTAGCTTTAGTCGTGGAAGAGATTTCTTTAAGTGATCATAGGGGTTTTGGTATTTTAAAATTGAACATTCTTACATAGTATGTACAGATATACCGGATGAGTCTGTCGCGCCTTACACTTTTGGAAGGTAGGCCACCCATCAAACGGCATGTTAGCCTTAGTCCAGTTTTGCGCTTACTGAACTGTATTGCTTGACGTTCTTAGAAAGAATAAATTCAAAGCTATAGTGGTTTAACGGACTAAACGTACTACTCGCTAAAGTACACCTAGAAAACTTGCGATTCCTTTACTGGGAGCGAATTCCGGTTACCAGGCGATTTTATAAACGTTTTATTAGAGTATGCATGGCAAAGTAATTCAGTGAACGCCTCGAGAAGAATGGACCTATTATATGACTACACTAACAAAGTCAGCTAAAAAGAAAATGGTGGTTTCTTGTACTTAGAGCAGGGGTTGGCTATCCAAAATTAGGAAAAGATTAGACACGCCTCATTCATCATGGCTCTGTACACTCAAACTATTTTTAAGCAACGGTTTATTAACATCTTTGCTTAAACTACATCTCGTGTATCTCAATTATCATGCATAAGAGCTTTTGCTATTTATGTAATATATTAAAGCACCCAGGAAATGATTAAAAGTGTCTTAAAAGGCTAAATCAAGCACGAGAACTCGCGAGGTGCAAAAGGTATAGCGCCAGGCATACAAGTCGTACTACTGAACCCGGAACGCACTTTTAGGCAAGTCTCGAATTAGCTCAATGAGATTATAACCTCTTCTGTGCATTGACATCCAATGACACAGGTTCGACTCTCCGCATTGTAAATACTCTTTTTATGTTCATCAAAATTTGGAAACCGACCTGAGAAGGTCGTCAGTTCGAGCACTTGCTTCGTTAGATGAATCGTGTTCCAGCAATAGGGAAGGGGCATTTCCAGCGCCACAAAGCATACCAATTTAAAACCACAGTTTTAACAGCACAATAATTCTATGTCTGCAAAACTGTGTTTACCTTCCACGTTAAACTCTGATACTGTAATTTCCATGTTTTCTGTGTTAAAATGTTTATAAATAATCCTTATTTCAATTGTACCTACCTGTAGGTGTGTTTAAACAACTACCTACTTATAGTTTACCAATAGAGAAACATCAAGGAATGCCAGTTTTCAGAGTAATAATTGCAAATTGTGAGTAATACATGGTAAAAAAATTAACACACCTATGCAGAGGATTCTAACTACCGGCACAGAAGACAAATGAGATTGTAGTTCTGCGCTAGTTCCAACTGAGCTACCTAGTAACGTGTGACATAAACATTCCGTCTAACATATAGTATTCGCTGGTTCTAGTGAACATTTGCAGATGTTCAAACGTCAGCTGTCTTATTATGAATATATTACAGACGATGCGATAACATCTGTATTAGTACTAATTTCATTGAGTGTTTAACATCCGTATTAAATACGTGGGTAGAACGTAGTAACTGGGTCGATGTTTTCATGTTGGAGTATAAAATGCGGATTGCATAAAACTCGAGAATAAGGGGTAGCTGACTCACCTGGTAAAAATATGTGCTCTCATTGCCAATTTTTTATATTATGGGCCAAATGATTATTAATTTACTTTATACGCGGTTTGCGTATGGTGTTTCGAAATTGCATGCAGGAAAGAGTAGATTTGTTATCTGCACTACACGCATTGTGTAACACGCGGGCACTTCAAATGTGACACAATAATACTAGTTAATTGATGGAAATTAATCATTCCTTCACACTAGCCATATACAGGCTAAGGTCTTTGATAGAGTCAACATGAAAAATTCAATGCCACGGCCGGGATTTGAACCACGGATCTACTGGTTTCCGTCCAGTCGTTCTAACCCATTGAGCTACCATGGCCAACGTGCCATCCTGGCATTAAATTCTCCATTTGACTCATATATTTTCCCTAAAATAATAAGAGTTAAATGATGAAGCCTGGGACTCAAGTACCTACAATAGTAAATCACCACAAACGGCGTATCTCGAATGCGAGAGCCCCTAGTGGTCTACCGGGGAAATATATGAGTCAACTGGAGAATTTAATGTCAGGCCAGTACGTTGGCCATAGTAGCTCAATGGGTTAGAGCGACTGGTCGGAAACCAGTAGAGCCGTGGTTCAAATCCCGGCCGTGGCATTGAATTTTTCATGTTGACTCTATGTAACAATAATACTATTTGTAAAGAGGTATCTATATCATTAGTGAAATTCTGAACAAAACACAAATATAAAATTCTAAAAAAATACGGAAATAATAATAGCCATATATTTCATGAAATATTTTTAGTTATAAGCGAACATTTTCATGAAATTTTCGCTCCATAAAATTGTGGCACCACCAATAATATAAATATTAGCATAAAATATATGGTTTCATATGACGTTTAACGTCCTTTATCTGGCAGATGTTATAGGACGATAAATGAATGAAATGGATGGAATAGAGCTCGAAAGAGCTCGGAGTCCTTATACCTTACAATTGTGTGGTGTTCGCCATTTCTGTCACCCTAAGAAGGAACCTTTTGCAACTTTAATAACAGTTTAATCATATTTAAATGACATTTTATTCGTAATTGAGCAGGAACCAACAACCATTGTGTATCGACAGCTGAACTTGCGTCATATCTGCCCGATGCACAACCAGAATAGGAGCAATCAACATACAGAACCTTGTTATAGCAAGTGCATCGTTGAAAGATCAGAAAAATGTGTCCATTCGGTATCACACTTTATTTTGAAGAACGACGAGGAATTATAGTGGTTCCGGAAGTGTCGTACAGATCACAAATTAATGCATGTGTAGCTCTGTGTAAGGATGGCTGCCTACGCGTCAGGGAATGCACTTCCATTCCCATTACTTACATGAGAACGTTTCTCCTGCTGTGAAGGCTGCTATGGGGGATTCCGCTTCATGAGATCCTTGGAGACCAATTTACTGAGGAGCTATTTGATTGAGAAGTGGCGTCCGATAGTCTAACGTCCCCCTCTCAGCGTCCAGGACTCAGTGGCGTGCTGACTCTTACCTCTGTTCTGTGTGGGTGTAGACAATTGATAAAATACACCTGTGGCATACCATATTCCTCGAAGGAATATACATCCAGCAACTTAATTTCTATGTATGCTTGTGTGGATTTACTTCACTTCCACTGACTTTTTGTGCCCAAGCATTCTATGCCGATGAGATTTCATTTTGTGTCAAAATAACAGCTTCACGTCACTAGGATTAATGACATGGCAAAAGCATCACAGCACATCGGGGGCACTGATACCCTCCTTAAGTTGTTGGTGTGTTTAAATAGACGTACACATTATTTAAGCATTGTTTATCAATCTGAAATATTTTTCGAAGCTGTAAAAGTAGTGTATGATCTACGGATACGCCTCCAAAACCGGGTCAGAGTACTGAATGTTGACCAGTATGTCCCTGTCCAGCTCTAATGTCAGCTCTGAGAGGAAAGATTGAGGGAGGAATGAAAGTGGCCAAATCTTGGAGACAGTGGAACCATGGATAGGGTCCTTAAAGATTCCCCAGGAACACACTTGACTCCGGTCAGCTACGTCTACAAACCTCGAGGCGTAGAATGCCCCTAAACTGCAGAGATATCGCCCCAGAAGGCGAGTACGTCAGCAGACGCACCGACACCAAGGATAGACATTTCCAACACCTGGCCCTAACACAGGAAACACTCTCGTTTGGTCCTCCAGTTGTGAAACAAATGATAGCACATCTTGGGACATGAAATGATGTTCAGGTAATTCGCGACAGAGGAAGGACTACCCAAACTTTGTCGTCCAATCCTGGGTTATAGCTTGCCCAAACTCAAACTCGCGACCTCCCAAATGTGAGCCTCACGCTTTACCACGAAATCATCTGGCTCGTTGAAAGCGATGTTACGTAATGTATGCAACGGATTCCTTTTTACGTCCGGGACCGCAGATATGAGGTATAGCTAGATATACTATGTATTTGTCAAGTATTAAGGTCCTGGAATTTGTGACCAAAATTACCTTAACACGCAAGTTGCAGAGAAAAATTAACGATAACGTTGACCTTTCGTTGTCCCCAAGGAATGTAATATTTGCACTTGAATGGAACACCCCCTGCGCGTACTGAGGTGATATACTGGCAGGTTTTGGAGGTGTTTGGTCATTGACCGGTTAATATAATGTTATACCCTGAAAAACGGGCAGTGATCGACCCAACCCTGGGGTTGCGGACTGTAAGTTCCGGGTATAGGACCGGTTCACACTCAGTATCGTGAGGAAATTGAAGAGCTTACGAGAGTCAAGCGGCCCTGGTCAAGAAAACCACCTTTCCGGCTGGGGGTGCCGAGATGCTGACCACATCTCCTCCGCGTATCGGTTGGATGATCGCCCACCTGTACCTTGCGTATGTGGGCGTGAGGGCGGCAGTCGGGTTGACAGTCATTGGCTCTCTAGGGGCTGTTATTTTAGATAACTATCAGTTCCAAAAGTATTTATAGAATACTATTCGTTCTATCTATCTTTTTGGTATAATTTGATTTCTCCATTCAGAAAATTTGACTTGGGATGATTTTCTTTAAATTCACCTCTTTCATTCTCGGCTACATTTACTTTCTTCCCTTATAAGACATTATTACGAGAAATTGAAACTCCGACGATTTTTGGCCCTTTCTATTTCATTCTTAAGAGATATGTTCATTGCCTTGTTGTACATTCACAGACGGAAGCTCACTACCGACAGCTGCGAGGCCAGTAATAATATGATTGTTGCACTGGGCAACAAAATAATAATTTTTGTATGTTTCGAGTACTTCATGAGGCAATTCCTACTAATTTTGGGTTGAGAAAAACAAATGTGACAATGAAAAATTTTTATTAGCTCTAGTTTCTATGATATACACAAGGTGGAAGTATTACATATTAACGGATTAAGAGAAAATTATAAATTTTAATTACATACATGCTAACAACAATGAAAGTACATTTCATTTTCTTAACTGGTAATTACATGCTAAATGTTCTAAATTGCTGGAAAAATACTTCGCAGATAGTCGTGTCTGAAGAGAATCATGTGGTGGCCTATTGACTTCGTCGTGTTTTAGCTTGCCTCTTGTGATGGAGTTCCGCAGAATCGCTATACAAAGACCAACAGTAATCCGCAAGCATTACTTCATTCCAACGACCCTGATATCTTTGTTCCATAACAGAAATGTCCTGATGGAATCTCTCCCCATGTTCATAACTAACAGCTCCACAACTAGGAGAGAAAAAGTCTAGGTGGGAGTGGAGAAAATGGATCTTAAGGGACATGTTACATCCAAGGTTACGGTATTTTTGCAGGAGCACTGTCACCAAATGCTTGTAGTTGCCATCTCTTTTGTTGCCTAGAAATCCATGAACAATACCCTTGAAGCTTCCCAAGCTTCCTTTTCTTTCCCTTCCAAAATTTGGTCAAATGCAGAATCCTTTGCAAGTTCTCTTGTTTGTTGTCCGACAAAAATGCCTTCCTTAACTTCTGCATCACTTAGTTTCCAAAATTTCTCTCTGATTGTGTTTTCTTATATGACAGGTGTACCAACTCCGAAGAAATTTCCACAAAATTAAAATGTTCATTCTAAAATATGAAATGTCACTTTAACTTAAAAACAAGAGCTGATCTATCAGTATTATGGTGACTTTTTAATTCAGCAGATGGAAATGCAAATTAATTATTTTTAGCCAGAAACATTTTCATTGTTGCCTAGTGATAATTATTGCTGTTATAAAATGCAGCTGATTAATTAACTAGCATGTTTTATATACTTATTTTCACTATCAAGACCAGCAAAACATTTGCCAAATTTCGTACACGAAATGGGGTACTAATACCATCGGGTGTTAAAATCCTGTTGTAATTATTAGATGATTCGATAGGATATGGAAAGTCGCGCATTACTCGTTACAATGTGTATTTTCTCTGCAATTCAACGTTTCAAAATATTTATCACAAGTACGTTGCACTTAATTCATAAGGGACAAAGAAGTTTCATCCGTCGAAATGGATAAGCATCGTCAACACGAAATGATCCACACTAAATACACAAGGAAGCATCCGAGAGTGTTGAATATAAAGCGGATGCTTGCGGTAGCATTCTTCAATTTTACGTCCTCCAACGTTGTCATATCGGACGATGAATGGAATGAATGAAATGATGCTCAAATGAGCCCGGGGCCCATTGAACCCAGAGTTACCTGACATTCGTTTTTCAGGATAAAGGAAAACCCCGGAAAACACCTTATTCAGGTAACTCACCCTGACCGAGTTTCGAACTCGGGAGCTCTGGAACGTAAGGTAGACACGCCACCATCTAAGCTACCGAGGTAGGCACAAACTGTGTAGACCACTGTCTTATGCGCAATGTATTAAATGTAAGCTGGACAGCAACATGCCTCCCTTATTATCTCAACGTACCTCTACTCATCCTCATAATTTTGATGGTCCTTCTCAAAATAGTCTCCCCTGAATGCGATGCACTTATCCCAGCGTTTCTGCCGGTCTTCAAAGACATGCTGGAAAACGTTTTTGAGAGATCCTTCAAAATTGCCCTCCGCAGCCCTCACCACTGCTTCTGATGACGGACAATACCTCCCACGAAGGTGTTTCTTCAAGATAAGGAATTGAAAAGATTCACATGTGGCTAAATCCGGACTATAGGGAGGGTGACGTGCGCACTTCACGTTCATTTTTGCAAGATATTCAGCAACAACATTGGCAATCTGCAACCGGGTATTTTCTTGGAGTAGCATCCAGCCTGCTTCACGGAAATGTGTTCTTTTGCGCCTGATATGGACTTACAATGTTTCCAGGATATCTCTGTAATATTTTCCAGTTACTGATGTGTGTGCAGGTACAACATGCTGATAAACCATTTCATGAATATCAAAGAATGAGATGATCATAACTTTCCCAGCAGAAGCAACCACTTTTACTTTTTGGGGGGGTTGGAGATGAAGGAGATTTTCACACTGAGGTTTGCTGTTTGCTCTCAGGATCAAAATGCCAAGTAGCCAAGTTTCATCAGCACTGATTACGTTTGAAAGAAACCCCGGATCTTCCTCTAATATCAACTTTCAACTTTAACTGCGTGTTACCTCCACTGCAGCGGTAGGCGATACTGAACATGTCTGAACTTGCCTGGTCCTCACAGTCGGAAACTAGGTGTACCAACAATGGAACTACTACGACGTGTTTGTTTCACATTAAGCTAACAGAATATAATAAGATTGAATTTTAGTGCGAAAAATTATGACCGTAAAAAATGATGATGATTCTTTATTCAGCACCCCTCGTATTTACAAGACGAACCACTCTTTATAGCTTTGAAGTGCCGTGAGCTAAAGCTAAGGCTATTTTCAGCCATCTGTAAAAGATTTCAAAACTTTCGTATTACATAGTTATGTAATTATATGTGTTATACTTGCATTTTCTGGAACTATTATACCCGTAAGTACCTTAAAACCATGCGAGTGATCATTTAAATCGTCACAGCAAACACCATGTTCTCATGCTTCAGTTTGCTTCTTGTTGTTCTCTATTATGGAATTTTCAAAACAAATGAATAAAAATTGTATATCATGTTTAAAATTAACGGCAAAAGAAAACGAGTGAGTTAATTAATGCTAAAATACGTAAGAAGTATTTAAATAACAGAAATGTAATAACTTGTTTCTAAATTTTATGGAAAATAACGATTTATAACAAAATTATATTTGGATAGATAGTCAGATTGAGTACTGCGCCGTGGCTTAGCGGGTTAAGACAGCATGCCCTTATCCCTCGCCAGGGAAAGCAGCCCGGGTTCGAACCCAACCATGGGGTCCGGGTATAGGATCGGTGTCCACTCAGCATCGTGAGGAATGTGAGGAACTTGCTCTAGGTAAGCGGCCCTGGTCATGAAAACCAACATCCCGGCTGGGGGATGCCGAGATGCCTTCCATATCTCCTCCCCGTATCGTTTGGATGATGGCCCACCTCTGCCGTGCGTAAGTGGGCGTGAGGCCGGCAGTCGGGTTGGTAGGCCTTGGCCCTCTTAGGACCGTCTAGCCAGGGTTTATTATTTTAGAGTCAGATTGAAGATTTCAACGCCATAGCTGGAATTTGAACCACAGATCTCGCGATCTCCGTCTGGTCTCTCTTAACCATTCAGCTACCATGACCAACATGCCGTCATGACATTAAATACTGCAACTAACTTTTACATTTCCTGGTAAATCACTAGGGTTCCTCATATATGAGAAACCCTAGTGATTTACCGGGAAACATAGGAGTCATTTAGAGAATTTATTGTCATAACGCCATGTTGGCCATGGTAGCCCAATGGTTAAGAGAGATCAGACGGAGACAGCGAAATCCCTGGTTCACACCCAGACCAAGGCATTACATTTTTCAGTGTGACTCTACCTATCCAGATCATAGCCTACAGAAGGCTAGTGTGGAAGAACGATTAAATTTTCAAAGTTATTTTTAGAAAACCAAATGCTTTTATTATAAATTCTTCCATTAATTTGTTAAAACACTGTTGTGGGGTATCCTAATATATTGCTTCCTACGAGAAATTTGCTAGCTGCCACACTGGGATAAAACAATATTTTCAGAAGTATATATACGAAGACCTGAAATTTGTTATATTTGTTATTAATAATGTTCTAATTATTGTGGGAACATTTGAAACATCTCAAAGTAAAACTGAATTGATTAGATGTTAGGGATTGGTGACGTTTCCTATCAGCCTTGGGCTCTTAGCGCTGGCAAAACCACGCCTCTGACCATATGTTAAGGTATGCGCAGGAGCAGTAAATGCTATGATATAAAAGGAAGAGAGGTTAAGTGCACACATTGGTTACCAGTTACTGCGTGCATATGACCATTGACCTCAAGCCTTGATCGACAAGATCTGCTGCAGCATGATGCATTGCTCTGCACTTGCCAAGAACACGTGTCACGTACTTATATGGAACATTGCCTGTTAACCATTGTGTCTTCTTTCCTTTTGTTGAGTGCAAGAAGAGGCCACCGTAAGAGTTGCATAGGAAACAAAGGTCTTTCACAAGACATTTTCTGCTCATTTCTGATTCTTTTAGGTTCCATGATGTTTTTAAGCCAAGGCTACACTGAAAATTCCAAATTCTGTAATAATAAACCTATCATTATAAACATTTAGCCACATAATTAGAGTATCATTTGAAACTTGCATGCAAATTTTTATAATGCTACACCGAATAATTCATTAACTATTAATTATTCTTTGTGAACATATTGTAAAACTTAAAAATGTTCTACGCGTCAAAAAATTTGAGATTTTAAATTGAATCTCTGTTTTTGATTAGTACAGAGTAATTTTAAAATATCTACATTCTTATTTTCTGGAATACTCTTGTAGCATTTGTTCTAAAATATTTTCCACGTGTTAGCTCTCAAAAATTTGAAAATATTAACTTATTTTAATACTTAACACCATATAAATTTCCAAACATGAGCATTAACAAAAAGGGGGAATTTGAAGTTTCTTATTTATATATTATGGAGCTGTCCTATAAGTTTCACCAAATTAAATAGAAAACTTTGAAGCGTGAGACATTTTGTATACTGAAAAGAGTTAGAACAAAAGTTTCTCAGAAAACGAATTTTAAAGTCATTATTGCTACTTTTAACAATTGTTAAAGGTCTCTTTAAATTGTTACGTGGTGGCCTAAAGTGGTGCAAATAGCATGCCATCTAATACTACAAACCCTAAGCTACTAAAAATGCTAAAAAAGAAAATTCCATTATTTTCAACATTTTCGGTAACTTTTCAGTGTAGCCTTGACTTAAACGGGAATATACTTTGACAAAAATAATAAACATATAAGATTCCACAGTAGGAAGTGTGAGAAATAGAGTACACCAAAGAAACAGCAAAACTATAATCACCGAATTTAAATGGAGGTTAGCTCGGCAAATTCTTTGTTGTCTTCAGGTTTACGTGTAATATTAAGTACCTCACGGATCATAAGTAATCGTTAAATAAAAAGAACACCACTGCTCTGAGGAAGTTCTTTTCCCAAAACACAAAGTTTCCTGGTTGTTTTCACTTAACTGGAAGAAACAGCATGACCAATATATAGCCAATATTAATATAATAATGATGATGATTATGATTTTGAAATCTGTAGTGTTTAACGCCCGCTTTTACTACATACGGTACCGCAGGCGATGACACTAATGATACATGAAATGAAGATGGAGCACCGGTGGAATGAGATTGCGGGGAAACCGGAGATCCCGGAGAAAACCCGCCCCAGCGCCGTGTTGTCCACCACAAATCTCACTTTGCGGTCGCCTAGGATCGAAACCGGGCCGTCTTGGTGAGAGCCAAGCGGTCTAACCACTGAGCCGCGGCGCAGCGTGATGATGATGATGATGATGATGATGATGATGATGATGATGATGATGATGATGATGATGATGATGATGATGATGATGATGATGATGATGATGATGATGATGATGATGATGATGATGATGATGATGATGATGATGATGATGACAAAAGTGCCCTCAGATTGAGCATTAATACACAAGCATACAAGAATTGATATACAAGTATTTTAGACTTTGCTATAGTTTGTTTACATTTTATTCTATAGAATTTTACATTCTATCATATGATATGATTTGCATTGTTGACCACATAATACAAATTTACAATCCACATTCGGTTCGTGAAATTTTTTGATATTACATATCTTATGGTGGAAGCCGTGTACTGAAGGTCTTGTTGTCACATGTCTCTGGTACAGCTGTCGTCCATCATAGCTGGTGTGATGTAGAAATCAAGGTCTATTTCCTTCCTCTTTAGGTCCATGATGTTGATCAGTTCCTGGTGTGGTCCTGTTGATGGTAGGCAATGTTGTATTCAGATGTCTTCTATGAAATAAGTCTCTTTCATCATTTCATACATCAGTCGAGATGGTGCTACTTTTTCCAATCCTAGGATCCGTTTCGTGAACATTGTCTTAACTTTTTCTAATCCTTTTAGGTCGCCGATTTTAAATTTTTCCCTTATGATCTCTATTCCATATGTTATGACTGGTGCCACTGCTACTCTGAATAGTGTCATAACTGTGTTTGCTGACAGATTAGTTATGTTTGGAATATTGAATGATGTTTTGATTGCTGCTACTTTTATGAGTATATAGCCAATATTGTTTTGGTATTTTTTTCTCTTCTTGGCGTAAAACTGCAATATAACAAATCACAATATTATGCTCAAATTAACAACCTTAAATGAAACAATTTCAGAGAAACCATTAGGTTATCAATTATTACAATTTTAACAAGATAAAGACGGGGGTTTATTTGAGAAAGAAAACTTGAAAACTGCTACATTATTAATTTTATTTACTTTTATAAAGACCTGTGAACTCTTCTCGATCACAAGTATGGCACTCATGATAAATGGAAATGAGGCTCTGGGCGTAATACTTGGAAGTTCTAGCAATTTGGAAGTTCAATTGCAAATTGCTTCCTAGTGCGAGTTTTGGGCAGCTACAAAGTATAGGCTGCTGTGTTATACCTGTTTACACGGTCTGAACAGAATTTGTCTCAGCAAAACTGAGCAGGTTTACTTTGGGTTAACAGTGTCCAATGAAAGGTCCTGTTGCCAATGTGAGTCTTTCGCTGCCTACTTACACCAACTTTCACGACCTGCATCGCTTCAATTTCCGAAAAAGTGCTTCAGAGAGCAGGAAACTGGATTCTGTATCTGGGATCCAATAAAATGTTGGTCTCTTCTCTTATTAGCAGCACTATCTGCTTTTTGATTGCCCAGAATCCCAAATTCTCACCTCAGCTGAACCAAATTAAGGGATGCCTATGTTATGAGATACTGGTAGCATTCTAAATCATACTAGGCTTTAGCCAAGTGCTTTTGGGGGCTTTTCGAACAACATGTCTATCCAGGAGTGTAAAAATACGATTACACACATAGTATCCTTTTACAAGTTGCAAGTACTAGTTAATATCGAAAATGTCTCTACTTGAGCGACTGAGGCATACTCGCTCAAGCTAAAGAAAATCTGCTATTGCAGTAACAAAGGTCAGCCTCTGACCCAAATATGGCTTAGAATTAACACTATATCAATGTGGGCCACTATTTTCTTTAGGTCTAGTTTTTCTTCCCATTCCGTTTGTTCAGTATAACACACAGTGAAGACCTTGTCAAAGAAAATCCTGTGTTAAAAATGTTGGTTCTCATAGTCAGTACCCTAAGCAGTTATTTGTTTCAGGAAAGTTTAGGCGACTGAAGTGCCCAGTAAAGAAATCTCAGTTTTTTTATTTAACATATCGAATGTCAAAAAGGCCTATGTTAAGATAAAATGGGATAAAGGGGTGAGTTCCAGTGGAATTTCTGTGTCTGCAATGATAATAGCTTACACTTCCCCGAAATAACTATAGAAAACTCCTTTATACCTGACGAAGTCCACTGCCAAGTTTCAAGACACAGGTAAATGTACGTTCTCCTCATCGCATCAGATTATCCATCTGTTTCATCCAACGACACGTGAGATTAGCTCCCTGTTGGCAATCATAAAATATATGTATCTGCAATTAACCGGTTGTACATCCGGTATCTGAAAACCTTTCGGGAATACTTCATTGGCAGTGCTCTTAACGACTCCTTCTATACAGAGGCAAATCCCAATGTCAACCTCTTTGGATACTAGGGATTTCTTTACAGCACACACTACATGTTGAGTTAAAGTGGAGGCAGTTATGAGTGCACTGTTCCTTAAGTGTGTATCAATTACTCTGTATAATTCTTTAAAAAAAACAAGATAGGCGATGACATCTGCCTTAACCTCGGCGTAACTAGGACGCCCGGGTTCGGATGTGAACGTCACTTGAAATTGCCTCCATCCTAGTGGAACGTAGCCAAAGGCTATGCAACCTCTATAAATTATGCAGAGCAGGAACTGAATGGAATCAATTCCCTGTTGAAGCAATGGAGGAAAGATTAAATCAGGTCCTGCTGATTTGAATGGTCCAAACGAATTGACAGCCCAACTGACTTCAGTTATTGTGATCATGCCTTTAATCAGGTACCAGTTCTTTCCGTCATGACACGCGCGACATAGATTAGTCCCCTAGGACTAAGTTGGTTACTAATTACCTTTATATCTGGGAACCTGGGTTGGATTTTGAATTGATGCAGAGCCACTACTTTGTGTGGCCACTTCCCTTTAGCATGTACTGACGATATGCATCCCCAGCATCACCTAGAGCTATAAGTTCAGTACACGAAGGCTTCTCCACCAACTGCAAGATACTGAGACTTTTAGCAGAGTACCATTAGCAAGTTATACGAGTATTAAGCTGATTGAACACAAGTAGATGTGTCATAAAGTTGTCTTCACATCGGTATTTTGTGAACATCTATAACAGGATACCATAAAGACAAAATCAAGTTTATTGTGGTGCATTTGTATGTATGCATATTTAATATATTTTCACTAAAGGAATGCCGAGTTGGTTATTATGTATCTTGGCATAGATAATATCTAAATTGCTCTAGGTGAATAGGCTATAAGAAACATTTCTTACATATGTTTCTTTCCTGTTGATGTGTTAGTGTATTTCTATCAGCACAGTATTTATTTGGTCACTGTACCTAGATCTACAATTTTATTGTTTACAGCTTTAGAATTAAGATAAAAAGATCCTAGGCTATTGAAATATCATATATAAATTCTGGTGCCAGAGACACGATTTAAAGATAAAGCAATTGAGATAAATACGGTAAGCTCTTACGGAGTTGCACTAAGGAGTTGTGTTTACTACCTAGCTATATTCAAAGAACCAAATACAAATCCAATTCTTAAAACAAGTGTATACAGTCGTTACTGCCAATGATTTTTAAACAATTCTCTCAGCCTTCTAAATATTAAATCCATGGATTTGGTGAACATTATTTTACAGTGTAGGTTAGACTCATGTGATAATGTATGTTTGCAGTGATTCAGCCTCTCCACTCCATCAAATGCATTTAGTAGAAGAGGCGCCCCTTATAAAATGGTCAGGACAATGCGTCCCTAGTCATAGTGACCACCAAATATTTATCAATATAGCTGATACTTTTTTACGTTACTAAGTGGACAGACATATAGTGAGTCATTATCTGAGAATTACAGTATCACACTCCAACCCATGTTCGCAAGCCTCGGTAAAAGACGAGTGTAGTGCTACCCCATGGTGGAATTATTCTTGGTATGTGCAGCTTTCGGCGTAGGGATGGCGGTTTTCTTTAAGGTGCAGCCCCACGTCCTCCTCCCCCGGTGACGATCATTCTCTGAGGCTACGTCGTCTCCCCATGCATATGCTGTTATGTCTAAACATGCAGCGTGCAAGGCGGGTGCTCTTGTTAGTTTACATGCAAGTTAGTTGGGTTCCGCTGAAGCACTCCGGTTAGTTATGGTCATGCAATTGCTGGCACCCAAGGGGGCGCGAGCGCGTCATAGATGTATCCGGGGATCCAAATATGGCTAGGCCCTGAGTGGATCCACAGGGTGAAGTGGTTATTGAAAGAGGTCTAGAGGTTAGTACGTACAGGTGTGAGTATTTGGGTTAGATTATGTTATAGATAGTCAGTGTCTAGTGCTAAAAATATTAGTTAAGCATGCATCAACGTATATAGAAGGTGGGAGGCAGAGGCCGACAGAGCTTAGCGTTCATAAATACTTCGGTTTGCACTGGTTTTGGCTGCTGGTCAAGAGACATCGGCTTTTTTTTCTAGTCGCTGGGGGCAAATCCTGTAACTAAAGTTAAGGAGGTGGAAGCATTGGGGGGAGGTCTGGGGATGTAATTGGTTAGACGGGCAAGGTGAATGCGGGTGTCGATGGCGTCGGTGTTTAGCGAAATGTTTCTGTCGAAGGGAAGCCTATGATTGTCATGTACGTCTTCTTATGTGCCTTAGGTGTGGATGAGGGGGTTGGCGTTAGAGGGCAGTTTGTCATATATGTCGGCGGTTATTTTTTGACAAATTCTTCAACGGTATGGATTCTGATTTCCTGATGTAGTCTATTGGCTGGAGCACTGCGGGGAACTGTACGTTGGGCCCGTATACTACGGCTGCGTATGTCAGGATCGGGTGGATGAGTGTTTTGCACAATGTGAGTCCGGCATTTAGTTGCAAGGCGTTGTTGTGGTTGATCAGTGGGTAGAGTTTCCGGAGCTGTGCCGCGGCTTTGATCTTTCCAGTAGAGTCCTTGGTCAAGTACGAGTCCTAGGTATGTGGCTGAGGGCCGACGGGTGATGTTCTGGCCAAACATTGAAAGTGGTGGGAGTTGATGCCTAGGGTAACGATGGTTAGTACGCTGACTGAAAATTACTGCTTGGGTTTGAGCTGTATTGACTTTAATACGTCAGTTGGTGAACCAGGTCTTAGGGTGTCCAGAGAGCGCTGTAGGTAGCGGTGTATAAATTCCAGCTCAGCTGAATGGGCCGTGTAGGCTGTATCGTCAGCATAGAGGAGTTTAATGGTGTTTGGGGAGCTGTGTATGTCGTTCATATAAATATTGAATAGGACCGGTCCGAGAAGGCTGCCCTGAGTGACGCCTGCTAGGATAGGGATGGCGGTATGGTCACTATGATTGCCAGTTCCCTGCAGGGACTGGTCTTGAAACCCATGAGATCGGAGTCTGCGCCCTCCACCTAGGTCCTGGCAAACTCGCTGGGCACTCCCTTTTTAATGGTTCCTCTATTTATCCCTCCGGGTCTCACATACAGCAATATCTATATACACTCTGTCCGAATGCACTCGAACTTTTTAACCATGCCTAATTTCAAACATGGGAAATTCCTTGGCATACAACTTACAACCAATATTCTACAGCGATTTGTAATTTTTTCTGCATAGTACGACATCCAATGAGCGACCAGATTTTAGTAAGGTGATAATTTGGCTACCAGCGTTCAATCTGCCTTTTATTTGATTTTCTAATGTACAGTATGGACAACTGGAGCCAACAATCCTTTGTTCTTTAGCAAATGTATGAAAGTACTAGTTACTATACAATGGAACTCATGCTTCTTGTCGCAACTGGCCCAGGAAATGGTGTGCCTTAGAAAGTATTTTTAAGAAGGTACAACTGTTTCCGTGTGAATTGTTAAGTACAAATTTAGTATAATTTTTTCCCGCAATACCTGGGTTTCAAATAATTGTATCCGTAAAAGTAATGTTGACAGCTATTGATAATTTTGTATTTCAAATAAACAACTGCAGCGTTCTTTTAAGTGGAGTCATAAAGGAATCATATGACAAATTTTGACACTTTTAGTTTTTTGCATATTATGAAAATATAATCCATCCTGTTTCAGCTGACATATGTTTTATTACAATAGACCAATATTCACTATTTTAAATTAATTTATATAAACACAATCGTAATCCTTTAGTTTTTTCAAATCCTGGCAGAGTTTTATAGAACAAAGTATAAATCCAGAACTATTTTGTCTAGTAGAGTGTGGTTTGTCTTAGATTTTAGGGGAAATTCTAATTCATATGTTGTACCATCTGGAATTGAATATAGTATCAGAGTTTTGTGGTTAGAGTTTGTTTAATTATATAAACAAATTTTAATATCTGGGATAATTGTATATTTTTGTATTGTGCCCAGCTTTTTTGTATTGTTTTCACAATGACAAAATGTAAAGTCTTGTTTAAAACGAAAAAACAAGGGCAATCAACATTATAGAACGTATGCTGTGGTAGAAGATGTAACTACACAAAGTGAAAATTTAGTGTTGAGCAATCCTGTTGAGAATGTCGGAACTCCACCCAGTGCTTCTAAAAGAAAACTTCACAACTCAAAAAGAAATATAGTAACAGTAATGAAGATGAAACAAATATAAATATATTTATTAATTTTAATGTTTTAAGTTCAGTTTTTAGTAGCTTTGTCTGTTGTAATATTTGTGAGGGAAAGTGAAACTGCATGAAAATGTCTCTCAAAGAAATGGAATAGTAAATAACCTAATAGTAAAGTGCACAAATTGTGATAGCTTGAATATTTACAGATCAAAACCAACCTGCCTTTTGAAAATAATTTGAGGTTATGTACTTAGATGTATTTGGAAAGGAATTTTCAGCTGACAAGGTACTTTGTGGTATGCTAAAACTCCCCAACCAACCAAGTAACATTCGCTACATATCAATAGTGGGAACAAGTGTGAAAAAGATAGCTGAAGCCACAATTAATGCAGCTATGACTGAATATATAGTAGAAAATGATAATAATACTGACTTAGCTATATGTTTTGATGGATCTTGACAAAAAAGAGGCTTTCAATAAAAAAATCATATGCATCTTTACTTCAACATTAATTTTCTCAAAACTACATTTTTCAATATAAAAACCCCGTTTTCTCATAAACCATTAATAATATCTCCATAAAAATTTTATGACATAATTTAAATTTCATAGTGATCTTGTGGATCCTAAGATAGTCAATTTCCTCAAAGAGATTATTTTTTAAAAAATTAAAAATTTCAGCTTTTTAAGGAAAAAATTAGAACTGCAGTAAAAAAATTATAAAATATATACTACTTCAGATTCTTATACGAATGACGATCAGTATATTTAGGAAGGACTAATACATACACTGTAAACATTTTGGATTTCTATACCCTATAGATCCTGAGAAAACGGGGCATTAATATACCCATTTTAACATCAGTAATATAGGGCTTTTCGACTCCCTTTAACATTAGACTGTTATAGTGAGTGTGTGGTGTTTAAGGGCCCGTCGACAACAAGGTCATTTGGGCCCTAGACTGATATATTTTCAGGGGAATAGAAATCATTGGAAGATCTCTAAAAGCATTATAAGTGTGTCCAATAGACAAATTTGAACATATCTTATGTTTAAGGAACACTGAAATTACAATAAGAACATGCGAACAAAGAGGCAACATAACTTCCAGAAATCTATTCCCATAAATTTGAATAAGCGACAACTCTTGTTCCTGGAAAACACATTTTATTTAATACTTTAAAACTTAGCATAGCTCAAAAGTTACTTTGATGCGCTGCTGCACGCACTCAGAGCTAATTGCAACTGATACACTGAATCAAATTACCACTGAACTGCTAAATCACAACTCACAACTGAACTGTACTCGGCACAGTCCACCACACTCAACTGAACTCTCACGTGAACTATCTACTGTAAAACTAGTCACTCGCTGTCAACTCCAACACTCGTCTACCGAGTGGGTCGTCTTTGCCCCGCATTCGGGAGGCCCGGGTTCGATTCCCGCGGCCGACTTACCTGACCCATGGGATTTTTCAGGGGTTTTCTCTGGTCGCTAGGCGAATGCTCGGTAGGTTAATTACATCCCCAGAATTTCATGTCCCTCAATTTCATCTCCATTATCATTTCATATCATCTCTCATCTGCTGGTCTCTTTCAGGGTAGAAGTGTCGGCGGGTGTCTCGGTGGTGCATGGCAGGATGATATTCTCTGAGGAAAACTACTTCCTCCTCCGGTAGGTTGGTTGTCGGTCTCCGCCCCTCTGCTGGGACCATTTCGGGACCGCCAGTCAGGGACCTTTGGGGCTCGGATCACCAGCCTGGGACCTTAGGGGCTTGCTAGGCTCGTTGCGGTCCCGCTGTAGGGGAGCTGGTTCGTTCTCCTGGCCTTTCGTAGGTCTCTATCCAAGTAAACTGTAGGAACCCTGCCCTCTGTACTGTCGTGGCTCCTTGGGTTGGTCGCCCTCTGTCTCCTTCGCCTCATCCTTCCTCCCGGGGGTGATCTCACTTGGGGGAATAGGAACAAAGGGCCCAGCATGGCGGCCTACGTACCGAATCCCCTCTGTAATGAAATTCCAATCGCAATCCCAACACTCTACTACGTGCCCGAAGTTGGTGAGCCCCTTATTTACACCCCGGAGAGAAAGCAGGCATCCTAGAAAGAGAAATTAGTAGCAATAAGCAAAATGGATCTTCGGGAGCAGAAAAGCGGCACATAATAGCTATTGTTCTGCTGAAATAAGGTCATTAACAGCGCGGTAGTCACGCGCCGATCTCGCGGCCAGCCGGCAAGTAGTCTGGCGCCGTAGAGAATGTTGAAAACTGCATGAAAACAGGAATCGTGTTCAGCAAGGCAATGCTATTCAGATCGATATGAATTTTCCTTTAACCTCGTGTATTGTTACATCATGTATTGATTCAAACTACTTAGATTTAAAATCCACAGTGAAACGTAAACATATTTAGTTGTCAATCATTAACACAATTGTCATACCAACATTTATTTGCTAAAAATATTAATCAATGCTTTTGTTACATAGATATTATAACTTCTAGTAATTATTATGATTATTATAAGTATATACGAAACAATATTATAGAGTGTGTTTGAAAAGGACCTGGTACGTGGAACGTTAATTACTTAAAATTCTGCTGCTGAAAGAGGTACCTAATGAAACAGTATTAAGGGGAGCCAGAATAGCATTTAGGGGTGAAATTTCATAGAACGATTTATTACTAAAATAATGTTTCCTGATATTTGTAGAAGCGAATAACGGCATTTATATTCCTCTGCCATAGTTTTAAAAATCCTAAATAGACTCATTTTCCACGCTTTGTTTAGTATGTTTTGAATCACTAGTGCTGTTTTCAAGATGAGAAGAAGCAATGATTTTGTTGTAAGAAATCGGCATGGGAGCCAGTATAAACAATTTGAGTAATTCCGATTACATAATTAAAGAGTTACAACCCGTAAACTGGAAAAAGTGTAGTAACACGTGACAATATATTGACTTCGTAAGACCCAACCTCAAACATTGGCGTGAATGTGAAGTGAAACAGCTCCACAACTAGGAGGGGAAAAGTCTAGGTGCGAGTGGAGCAAATGCATCTTAAGGGACATGTTGCATCCAAGGTTACGGTATTTTTGCATGAGCACTGTCACAAAATGCTTGTAGTTGTCATCTCTTTTGTTGCCTAAAAATGTACGAAGAGCACTCTTGAAGGCTTCCCAAGTTTCCTTTTCATTCCCCTCCAAAATTTGGTCAAATGCAGGATCCTTTACAGGTTCTCTTATTTGTGGTCCGACAAAAACGCCTTCCTTAACTTTTGCATCACTTAATTCCCAAAATTTCTCTCTGATTGTGTTTTGTTATTTGCCAGCTGTACGAACTCACCAAAAACTCCTCCAAATTTAAAATATTCACTCTAAAAAATGAAATATTACTTTATCTTCAAAACAAGAGCTAATCTATCAATTTTTATGGTGATTTTTTATTTCAGCAGATAGAAATACATATAAATTCACGATTTTCAAGTCCGAAACATTTTCATTGTTGCCCAGTGCATCAGTGGATAAACAATTTAGAGAAAGGCACCAAAAGGATGGCACCAAAAGTATTGCCACGAAAGCATTTCTTTCCTCACTGTTTTGTAAAATGTATTTTAAAACTTGATATTTCCTCTATTTATCGCAGGTATCACTATATTGATAACAATAGTCATTATAATCTCGAGGCAATACAGTAGCTTTAAGTTTGTATGCGTTTTACTCACATGACTTGATTCTTTTCACAGCTGTTCTTACATTCCTTTATTCCTCCATCTCCTTCACGTTCATCCAGATTCATATTTTCAACAATTATCTTAGTACTAATCCACTTGCAGGTAGAGGGGAATATGACTATAAGCGCTAGCGAAATCTCTTAACAGTTGATAGCTATGTGGTGGCTTTGTAGCTTCATTCTCTTCACATGGTTATGAGATTAGAATAGAAATAATTAGCTTCTCTTTGAGAAAATAATATTATTTCAAACTTAAAACCAAAACTTAAGGAATAGGATTAGGATTGGGATTTCATTACGGAGGGGATTCGGTACGTAGGCCCATTGTTCCTACGTCCACTAGTGGGGCACCCCCGGGAGGGAGGATGAGGTGAAGGAGACAGAGGGCAGCCGACCCAAGGAGCCACGACAGTACAGAGGGCAGGGTCCCTACAGTTTACTTGGATAGAGACTTCCCCCGACAGGCCAGGACAACGAAATCGCTCCCCACAGTGGGACGGCAACGAGCCCAGCAGCCGAGCCCTAATGGTCCCAGGTAGGCGATCCGGGCCCCAAAAGTTCCTAGCTGGCGATTCCGAAATGGTCCCAGCAAAGGAGCGGAGACCAGCAACCGACCTACCGGAAATGAAATGTGTAGTGTTTATCGCCCGCTTTTACTACATACGGCACCGCAGGCGGTGACACTGATGATACATGAGATGAAGCTGGAGCACCGGTGGAATGAGATGGCGGGGAAAACCGGAGGTCCCGGAGAAAACCCGCCCCAGGGCCGTGTTGTCCACCACAAATCTCACTTTGCGGTTACCTGGTATCGAACCCTGGCCGCCTTGGTGAGAGCCAAGCGGCCTAACCACTGAGATACGGTGCGGCCTGACCTACCAGAGGAGGAAGTAATTTTCCTCAGAGCATATCAACCTGAGATGCACCGTCGAGACCCCGCCGACACTTGAACCCCGAAAGAGACCACCAGATGAGAGATTATGTGAAATGATAATGGAGATGAAATGGAGACACAGTAAATAGAATAATGTAATTAACCTACCCAGAATTCGCTTAGTGACCTGGGAAACCCCGAAAAAAAGACCATGGGTCAGGTAGGTCGGCCACGGGAATAGAACAGGGCTTCTCGAATGCGGGCCACAGGCCAAACCGCCTGAGCCATCCCGCTCGGTAAAAGCTAAGGAATATCTCGGAAGATGTTCGCTCCATTACGATGTATATTTTTTTATAAATTTTTTCCTTTAACGAAATATGGACATTTTGTGTAGTAAGGTTTTGCCTGACTTTTACGGTTTACTAGTTACATGAAGGTTCCCAGAAAGCAGAGTACTATTCGAATAAAAGTTCAACATAAAATTCAATATACACATGTCATAAAATATTTTAAACATATGGCAATTTAATCAAAATCTGTAGAAACGCAGTTGATAAAATTTGAAAGCTGTACAAATATTCCATAGAAAGTGTAATATGGATTCTAGAGACTTTCCTGAAAATCTTCATCTTAAATCCCTGGAAGGTGTTGAACATAAATATCTAATTTAGTTTCCAGCCAAGTTTTAGTTTTTGAGTTATTATGTTCAAAATAAGGCAGACGAGCACACGCAATGTTACTCAAATTGCCTTTTAAGCGGATCTTGGGCTCTCATTCCTGTGAAATCTGGTCATTTAGTTTTTGATTGAAATAAAATACTTCCCTTACGGTGTAGAACATTTACTGGGCTTGTATTCCTATTTGGACTGCTCATTTAATGGCCGGTTTCACGGTTTACGCTTTGGTTTGACTCTTGCGAGACGCACAGTGGAGTAATCAGGCTCTGATTTTCTGAGCTGAACAGTTTCATGGAACTGTAAAGTTGATAATGAATGTAAACAGCGCATCGCTTGTTTATGGCAACGCTGTTCTAAAATAGACTTTTTATAGGTTATCCAGCAATATATGGTTAAAGTAACCGAATGAAAATGTACTATGAACTTAAAGGTTATTGTACTAGAGATTGTGAGGCAACATAGGCATGTAATAGAGTACAGAATCGGACAAAGTTTTAAAGAGTTATAATGAGCAAATAGGGATAAAAATTATAATATAAAGAGAGGATCAGGGTGGGAAAATATCTAACTACGAGGGCTGTTCAATAAAGAGTGATCATAATCTCGTTACCCTTATCATCTTTGCACTAATCTTATTATACTCTGTTAGATTAATGTGAAACAAACACGGTGTAGTAGTTTCATTGTTGGTACTCCTGGTTCCCCCATGTGAGAACCAGGCAAGTTCAGACATGTTCAGTATCGCCTACCGCTGCAATGGAGGTAACACGTGAGGAACAATATACCGGTTTGAAATTCTGATTACGTCTCAAAAGCTCTTCAGTTGAGGCCTATACAATGCTACACGAGGCCTATAGAGAGTCTGTTCTTCCCTACAGCACAGCTCGAAGCTGGTTTTAAATGTTTAAAGAGGGGAGACAATCAATTTCAAAGGAAGGTGGACCCGGTGCTCCGTGTGGAAATCGCCTTCATCACCAACCCCCCCCCCCCAAATGCAAAAGTGGTTGCTTCTTCTGGGAAATGTATGGTCATCTCAGTCTTTGATATTAATGGAATGGTTTATCAGCATGTTGTACCTGCACACACATCAGTAACTGGACAATACTACAGGGATATCCTGAAAATATTGCAAGTCCATATCAGGCGCAAAGACCACATTTCCGTGAAGCAGGCTGGATGCTGCACCACGATAATTGTCGGCCGCATGTCACCATTGTTGTTGCTGAATATTTTGCAAAAATCAACGTGAAATGTGTGCCTCAACCTCCCTTTAGTCCTTATTTAGCCTCATGTGATTTTTTCTATTCCTTAACTTGAAGAAACGCCTTCGTGGGAGGAATTATCGATTATCAGAACCGGTGGTGAAGGCTGCGGAGTACATTTTGAAGGATCCCTCAACAAATGATTTCCAGCATGTCTTTGAAGACTGGCAGGAACGCTGAGACAAATGCATCGCATTCGGTGGAGACTATTTTGAGAAGGACCGTCAAAATTATGACGATGTGTAAAGGTACGCTGTCAAAAAAAAAAATTGTGATCATTCTTTATTGAACAGCCCACGTATAATTTAGTGGCACAAAACCTAAATGTAAAAGGAAGGCGTTTCTTCTAATGATTAGGGAAATCTACGAAATCCCTGGTGCAGTTGTCGCTCATTTATACGTGAAAATATTTTGGATGCAATATAAACATTTTAGGCATCTTATTTTGTGCACATAACCTAAAATAAATCCCATAATTTCTTCAATAACTTCGTATTCAGATGAACTAGAGATACCACAGTCGGGTAGGATATGAGCCAATCTACGTTGAGTTCAACAAACCTTTACTGTTCTTCAAGGGTCTGGTTCATAGTTCAACCTTAAGCATGCACGAAGCCTTTTCTCTATAAGCCCCTACCTACGATAATTGAATGCTTAAAGATATTTGCAATTCATAGATGACACTTAAAGGGTGCGTGATCTGTGAACACCGTTGAAGAGTGGCAATATGCAAAGGTCTATGACACCATTTCCATCCTGGCATGTCATTGGTCATTTGACGACGAACATAAGCAGCCTGCTGCAAGTTCAATACACGCTTCCATTTTGTTTTGTTGATGTTTTGTGATTTATAAAGGTTCCTTTCTGTGTAGTTTGTATTTTTGCTTTCTTTGAGAGAATTGCAAAGTTCACAAGTAAGTCAAAATAAAAGAATAGTGCAATTGCTGCGACTAGGATGTAATATAAGAGAGGGAATAGCAGCTTAGTATTAAAATTAGTAAATTGATTGTGAAATGAGGATTTATTATTATTGTTAGCATCATGATTATTTTGCATTAATATATTTACCACAAGAATGGGGCCACTGCTGTCTGTGAAAATTTAATTTATGCCCAAAGAGAAATACATTCTCATTTTCAAGCTGTAAACAATGTAAATGTGAAATGAATGAAACTTTTCTATATTTTTACTAATACATTTTTTACTAGAACTTTTTTTACTGTCGGTAAAAAGGTTAGGCCATACCCAAGAGGCAAAGGACTCTTGCACACTTTTGACACGAAATGAGCCATTACTTCTTTACACCAAATAAAGTGCTATAGTTTATAGTTTGTAATTCTTGAATAGAAGCCCAAAGAAAGGTTCACTAGTAGTGAGACAAAACAAAATTATTCAATAGCCTTCTGCGAACATCTTGTAAGTCTCTGCATTCAGTGATGGTCTATATTTTCCACTCTCACTAATGAGTATACTAGTTGCCTCCAGCTTTCTTATGAGCGTTAAAATTGTTGCCTTTGTCAGGACATCGCGTACATTAAACTCAGTTCGAAATTCCCGTTGTTTGTGTATTGATAAATACCTATAAAACCAGAAACAACACTGTCGGTCTCTATTTCCGAAAACATTATCTGCATCCATGTTTGCATGTACACTTTGGTAAAACGTCGTAAAACTCCATATGCTCAAGAAAAGAAGTGGAAAGATTTATTGGAGAGTAAAGCACCACAAGTGTTATCAATTTATTAAAAGTCCTTAAAGAACGCAGCAGGTGGAACGTTGACCCCACTATTATGTAAGTGAGCTTATCAGTGCTACCGCGCTTCTTGCGAACCTATCTATATTTTGCAAAAACTACACCTTTATTATGACGCGGAAAATTTTGCGAGCATGCAATTTCAGATACTCCTTTTGTATTGTGTGGTTGTCAACAACAACTTACGCTGTGGAAATGGAGAAGCTGGCTTCTGTGCGAGATTAGGCCCATTTGGTGGGCCAAATGCTGTCGCACCTCCGTCTATGCTAATGCATTGGGAAGTAGGAATATCATATTGTTGAATTCACACACTTTCTTAATTCACGCTTCTGCAAAGCATTCCTAGAGAACCTTATTCTATTTAATTTAATGCCCACATTTTGGTTTTTATATTCAAAATATCATTTTATACTCATACTTTCCTCATCCTCATAATTTTGATGGTCCTTCTCAAAATATTCTCCCATGAATGCGATGTAATTGTCCCAGCAGTTCTGCCAGTCTTCTAAGACATGCTGGAAACCATTTTTAAGAATGTGGCGTTTTCCTCCACTCGCAACAGATAGGATGCACATAGACTGTTTCGAAGATCCAGGTAGAGAAGCCAAATGTAACAGATTACTTTGCTGTACTTTGAGTTGTTTCTTGATGATTGAGTTTGATTAAATAAGAGTCATGAGATATCTTTATTTCAGGTGTTGATTTTTAGTGACAGAAATAAAATTTTATATGACTCCGATTTCGTAATATACTATTTAATTGTATAACCTGGAGTACATTTTACTCTTTCTTTCTCAATCGATCACTGTAGGTTTCCTCCAACACATCGATAAATCCTTGTCTTCAAGTTAATTATTTAAAATTCATCACTTTTGAACGTCCACTCATCACTATTACGAATACCAAATAACTCTTTTTGACGATTATACATTTTCCGTTACAAAACTTTTATATTCACCGCGACATTTTTCCATCGTCATGAAACAAGACTCAAGAACATATATCTATCTCAAGATTATTGATTTTCCGTAACTATCGTTACTCCTCTATTAATTTTGTGATTGGCCGATTTACTGCTAGGTCATTACAATACGTAATACAATTATTACTACGGCCAACCACAAAATTACACATATATTTTTTATATTGTCATTACATGGCCTACTAAGTCATATCAGAAAACAATATTTATATAAAAAGTTCTAACTAAAGCATATCGTTACAAGAGATTCTTCAAAATCGCCTCCGCAGCCTTCACCACTGCTACTGATGATGGATAATGCCTCCCACGAAGACGTTTCTCCAAGTTAGGGAATAGATAAAAGCCACATAGGACTGAATCCGGACTATATGGAGGGTGAGGGATGCACTTCACGCTGATTTTTGCAAGACATCCAGCAACAACATTAGCAATATGCAGCCGCGCATTATCGTGGTGCAACATCCAGCCTGCTTCATGGAAATATGGTCTTTTGCGCCTGATATAACTTGCAATGTTCTCAGTACATCCTTGTAGTATTTTCCAGTTACTGATGTGTGTGCAGGTACAACATGCCGATAAATCATTCCATGAATATCAAAGAATGAGATGACAATAACTTTCCCAGCAGAAGCAACCGGGGGTTGGTGATGAAGGAGATTTGCACACTCAGCTTTGCTGTTTGCTCTCAGGATCAAATGATGTAGCCAAGTTTCATCAGCAGTGATTACGTTTGAAAGAAACTCCGGATCTTCTTCTAACATCAACTTTAACTGCATGTAACCTCCATTGCAGCGCTAGGCGATACTTGACTTAAAGCAGAGAATTGATTGTTGGAACCAGGTTAATAGATTGCTGGAGCGATATGACGATAATGAAAACCGCAAACCAGTCCCGAGGCTAACCAAAGCAAGCATACGCTTTTTTAAAAAAAAAAGTATAAATGCGTATATTTTGTGTATGAAGATCAGAAGCGGTGACGCATTACCGAGAAAACGTATAACGGAGAACAACTGGTCCCTAGAAGTGAATAACGTATCAGTGATAAACTCCTTGGCGTTTTCCTTCGTCCAATTTCTATTCCAATGCACTCAAACGTAAGTAGTGTCACTTAAAGTTACCTGGCGTCTCACTTAAGGACAAAAAGTAGAAAGCAAAAATAGCAACTCATTAATCGGAACTATAGAAAATGATAAGGACGTTTATCCTGGAAATGGCTTAACTCACATTTTTATACTTTTCACACAACTTTTTCGCTTTAAATAGTTTAAATTTTTATGAAGATTTTGTTATCTCTCATTATATAACAATCCAGATGAAAAGACGAATAGAAATCGAAGTTTCGAGAGTGTGCATCTCTCCCATCATCAGGATATTTATTAAATGTTACGAAGTACGTCCAGAAAGTAAGTTCAGTTTGGTAATAAAATTAAATTGTGTACAGATACAGGAAAATTATTTATTGCACAAAATTCTACAACTCTTAAACTACTTTTCCACATTACTGTCAAAATTTTGCAGGCATTTGTCATAGCGAGGCGCAAGTTTTTGTATACCTTCTTCATAGAAGTTTGTCGCCTTTGTCTTCAACCAGTTGGAAACATTTTCTTTCATCTCTTCGTCATTGTTGAAGTGTTGACCGCCAAGGAAAGATTTGAGATGCAAAAACAGATTAAAAGTCGCTAAGAGCGAGGTTAGGGCTGTCTTGGTGGGGGGTGGTCAAACACGTCCCAGCCAAATCCCTGTAGGATGCTTTTGGTCACATTTGCAGTGTGTGGTCGTGCGTTGTCGTGAAGAAACACAACACCATTCGACATCGCAAATTTGCCCATAAATTTCAATTGGTTTCACTTTCCTGGCATTCAGAAAACAAATCACAGATTCACAGGCGGCGGGAGTTTCAATCAACACCGACATTGTAAACAAGCACAACAAAGCGTACGTGGCTGACAGCGATCTCACAATGGCGCACGTCTCTTCTCCTTGATACAGAGCGGCTACTGCGCATGTGCGAAACTGCGATCGCAACGCTGCAGCGGAGATAAAATGAAACAGAGCTTACTCTCCGAACGCCCCTTGTATAACCACAAATGAATCACAACTTGAGCATATTTGTCGCCAGGAAAGCTTCAGGTCTTATACATGTATATATACACATGTATATACATAATTTCAGCGTTTTGAAGTAGAACCTTAGTGCAATTACTTATTTTACAGGCGTAAGGCATCGCTCAAGTTATTGTGTGTATTTAATGTCTTTGAACACTGTTTAACAAGTAACAAACTTTACCCTGAAAAACAACTAATAAAAGGCGCATTAGGTTTCCTGCGACGAGTTTCCCTAAACATGTTCAATGCTAGCGACATGCCTCGTTTGTCATCTGGCTTGGTTCCATATATGTGCTTATGACAGTGTTTTTATGCTCTGAGAGGTGTCTCAACGTGTCAATCTTTTGGCAGTAGTTTATGACTTTTATTTCGGTACCTAAAACCTGAAGTGCCTTTCATGTGGGCTCTACTTGTTGTCCATAAATTTACCATTAGGAACGCTAGCATTGTGGAAACGTAGAGTCAGACTGAAAAATTCAATGCCATAGCCGGGATTTGAAAGAATGTGAAAGAATTATTAACGCTAGCATTGCTAATTTCATGATTATCACTTTTACAGTTACTCCGTATTAATATTTACCAGTAGGGATGAGCTGCAAGTGCATTTTAATATAAACGATGCCTATGTATAGTCACTTTTTATTCAATACAACCAAAAATATGTTAATTTAGCTTTGTCAACATTTTGATTGTAATCTTGAAAGTCATTCACACTGATTTATACACGGTGTTCATTTTTATCTGTGTTTTTACCGCGCAAAATTTGATATCATTAATGGCATCGCTGACGAAGCGAGTTTATATACGATTCCCCTAGTGGCTTGAGATTGCACTTGATTTGCTGACAGCAGCTTTGAAGTCTCCCTCTTCCGGCAGTTAATACTATTTGAGAGGTGGGCGTGCCCACGTAATATAAAGCTGCGTTATTTAGCTTGGTGCATAGATATGATGACTGTTGCAGTTCGTTTAATGAATGTGAACACAACAAATGACGGATAAATACAAACAATATCTTGCAATTTGGTGTTTCTCTGTGAAGATATATAACTTAATATAATTTAATAAAGGAATGTCAAATTAATAACAGTATTAGTTTGAAAACATTTGAGTAAATAAACAGAATTTTTTGGTCCTTTCAACAGTGCACGTCATATCAAACGAGGAATTAATGAATGACTCAATGAGTGAAAGAATTAATTAAACAGGTGATACGATACTCAAATGAGTCCAGGGTCCCTAGAGCTCATAATTACCCGACATTCGTCTTCGTAGGATAAGGGAAAACCTTATCCAGGTAAGTCAGCCTTAGCGAGACTCAAACTTGCGACCTATTGAGTGTGAGACACACACGCTATCTCACGTCACGGAGGCGGGCAAGAAACAGGTTTATATATTATATATTTATAATTGAGAGCACTGCGGAACCCTAGCACTCGTGGTACCTCTGACGTTACTAGAGGAACCTCGGGTCGAAAATTGGAGCCAATCCCGTAGGGGAATTGTTCGGATTGGGTTGGACTCGGGTTGCAGTGGTTCCCGAAAACGTGGGAGATCGGGTACGTCTTCGGACGGGGTTGAGGAAAGACATATATTCCCGCGTACTAGCCTGCATAGCTAATAGAAGGTGTGCTAGATCACCAGGCGACCCTACTGAGGTTGATCGGTAGCCTTCCACTTTGAGGTTGGCGCGCGTAAGTAGCGTATCCACGTCCATCCCGTCTTCTGTCCATTGGATCAGATGGGGGTGGGGCCTTGTTATTCTCTAGGTCTTGCCCTATGGAAAGCCTCACGGAGGCACCGGGCACCCTTTTGGGACAGCTTGGTGACTCCCTGGTCGTCAGAGAGGGGGTAAGTGTGGATTACCCTGGGACCAATGTGTTTATAGCGTCCAGTGTCTCTCATTTAGAGAGTAACTGATCCTGTATCTTGGAAATGTTTGATCCACTTATTGGTTTTAAAAGACATAAGGATACCAACATTAGTAAAGACGTTTTAATTAACCGTGAGATTGACAAAAAATTTTATCATACACTGATAAAACGTAAGACGTTTATGTTCCTAACTAAAGTATATCAATTTGACAGTGCTTCTACCTCAAAAATTGCTCTTTATGTGGTCAAATACAGCCTCTAAAAAGGTTTTCGGATCAAAAATTAAATTTGTATAAGAAAGTTAAGTCATTAAACGCATAACTGCTTCAAAGATTTTAGGTCTAAATCTCATAGTATTTTGCTTTAATCGTATTATAATATTATGGGTATAGCAAATGAGTAATATTACGTTAAGAAACATATTCGACTGCCTGACGTTATTTTGCGACATTAACACTAAATTACGTGTACTTGATAAGTTTTCAGTAGGTTCTGTTTAGATATAATTTAGCAAAGATGTAACTTATACGTTAAGAGTCATACAATCTTGCCAGATGCTTTTCAATATCTCACAATTTGTCTTATAAGTTGTAGAATTAAAACCTCTATCGTCATATATAGGGAAACGGAAAGTAAGCTCCTGAAAGGAATGTGCCACCCAGTGCCACCCTTACACAGTGGGATAAGGACAGTGAGCCAGCCTTGGTAGCGCAGTTGATAGCATGTGTGCCTCACGTTCAAGAGGCCCCGAGTTCGAATCTCGGTCAGGGTGAGTTACCTGAATAAGGTTTTATCCGGCGTTCTCCATTATCCTGAAAGACGAATGTCGGGTAACTCTAAGCTATATGGAGCCTGGGTTCATTTGTGCAGCATTTCACCCCTTCTATTCATCGTCCGATATAATGTAACGTTGGAGGACGTAAATTAAAAAAAAAAAAGCAGCGAATGTGTGTGACAGAGAACGCATGCTACACAAGGAGTGGAACTGTTAAAAACCATGCACCATGTTCATTCTGGACCTAGATATATCCAGGTAGGGTGTGGGAACCTTCTCTAACCCCTTGCGTCTCAGACCCCGGAGACTTTCTTTGCTGTGGTATACTGTAGTGACATGAGTCCAAATAATCAATGATATATCCCGTAAGAATAAGAATAGGGTTTGAAGTACCCAGTGCAACGGCCAAAATCCAATGCTTATAAGAAGTGGAATTAATAGTATGCCTGAATGGGTACAACTATTATACAAGAATATTTCTCCATCATACAATTGTTTGTCTGTTCACAACTAGACAAGAACAGACAAGACTTAGAATCTCTGAAGATACCCGACGGAGTTATCGGCGAAACGTCAGACTAGACCACGGCCTTCAACCCCGGAAACAACATTCTGTCGTAAATTTTAAATTTTGAAAATGAGATTTTTCGGCACATTAACCACTTTTGCGGAATGTGAATTAATATTTGATTGTGTTTTTAACTGAGTGCCTGCATCACTGAATTATATATTAATTTTTTCAACTGTTTCTTTACAGAAAAATAGCATATTTTTCTCACAGGTTATTCAGTATGCATATACAGTACCATAAAATCGCCAAACTGGAGCAAAATTAGACACATATTGTATATATTGTCTGCATTCTACTATTCGTTAACCGTGATAGGGACTTGATGTAAAAATATTACATGTAGGACTGCAATTCTTTATCTGTAGATAATTTGTCTCCATCTTAATCAGCCACACGTTCGGGCGCAATTCGGTGCGGGATTTCTATGTTTGAGATGGGATGAACGTTGACTTTTCAAAGACCCAAGTCGAGAAGCCAGATATAACAGGGTTAATTCGTTGTACTTTTAATTGTTTCTTGAAGAATGTATTTGATTAAATAAGAGTCATGAGAATCTTGGTTTCAGGCGTGGTTCGGAATAAAGTTTCGGAGAAGTCAAATTTTGTAACAATTTAATTGTATTATCTGAATTACACTTTACTTGAACTTCCGTTCCCAGTCACTTTCAGGATACTTCCAACATATCCATAAATTCTTACTTTGTTACATTTAAAAAGTTTCAATTATTACATAAATGTTCTTGATCCTGCTCCACTATTCATCACACTCTCCATTACCAAAACCTCTACCAAGAATCTTGATTTTTCGTAACTATCGTTACTCCTCTCTTAATTTTGTGATTTGCCGATTTAATACCACGTCACAATATTACGTCATATTACGTCATACAATTATTATTTCGGCCAATCACACAATTACATATATTTTTATAAATTTATAAACTTTTAATACCATTTCTAAATATAACTCATAACTACTGTTAAACATATTCTTTTAGAAAACGGACTCTGAAGCCAGAAATGCAATGACAAGATAACTATGGCAATTTTAATGGTGATACATACATACATTTTCCAAAACAAGAAACTCAGAATTCCTTTTTGTTTATACACATATTTACTGTTTAGTTAAAAGACCTACTTAATCTCGTTATCTGCTGAATATTACTCGATATACGAGGGCTGTTCAATAAAGAATGATCATAATTTTATACGGACATCATTTTTCGCACTAAAATTCAGTCTTATTATATTCTGTTAGCTTAATATGAAACAAACACGCCGTAGTAGTTTCATTGTTGGTACTCCCGGTTCCCGTCTGTGAGAACCAGGCAAGTTCAGACATGTAGAGTATCGCCTACAGCTACAATAGAGGTTACATGCAGTTAAAGTTGATGTTAGAGGAAGATCCGGAGTTTCTATCAAACGTAATCACTGCTGATGAAACTTAGCTACATCATTTTCATTCAGAGAGCAAACAGCAAAGCTCAGTGTGGAAATCTCCTTCATGGTTGCTTTTCCTGGGAAAGTTATGGTCATCTCATTCTTTGATATTCATGGAATGGTTTATCAGTATTTTGTACCTACACACATAAGTAACTGGACAATACTACAGGGATGTCCTGAAAACATTGCAAGTCCATATCAGGCGCCAAAGACCACATTTCCGTGAAGCAGGCTGGATGCTGCACCACGATAGTGCGCGGCCGCATATTGCCAATGTTGTTGCTAAATATCTTGCAAAAATCAACGTGAAGTGCATCACTCACAATTCCTATAGTCCGGATTTAGCCCCATGTGACCTTTTTCTATTCCCTAACTTGAAGAAACGTGTGGGTGGCATTCATCATCAGAAGCACGGGTGAAAGCTACGGATGCGATTTTGAAGGATCTCTCAAGAAGTGGTTTCCGGCATGTCTTTGAAGACTGGAATGTCTTTGAACACTGGGACAAGGGGAGACTATTTTGAGAAGAACCATCAAAATTATGAGGATGAGTAAATGTACGTTGACAAAACAAATTGGGATCATTATTTATTGAACAGCCCTCGTAATACTATAAAACCTATTCTAAGCCACAGTGCAAATACCTTGCAGAAAATTATTAATTGTTAAGTGCTCTGTATATTTTATTAGTTGCAATAATTTAAAGATGTGAGAATAGATGTACCTAAGAGCTGTAGTAAAGCTGGGAGATTTGTCATGTATAACTCACAACAGTACAATGCTTAAATAGCCAAATGTTAGTCTAAATTTAGTGGTGAATTTTCGTACTGCTTAAAGTCTGAGTAGGCCAATAACGCCATACTTCCTAATGGAGCAATTTTGTCCAAAATTATTCGCGATCGTTTTCAAATGCCCAAATCACTTTAGGTTTTTCTTTCCTCCCAAAAAATGGCCCCTACAGGAGAACGACTAGAATTAATAAAACTACTATACTGACACAGTAAAGGAATATTAAATATATTTAATTTAAATTAATGTGATAACCATTGCGAAATACTTATTTGCTTCTGTATATAGCGATCTGGCATTTGATAGGTTCAATTAAACTCTCAGAAAAGTTTAGGACAATGATACGTAGGCAAAAATGACAAAATATTCTATTTTTCAATTATATCATACACAGATTCTATAGCAAGTATCAATCATTTTGGTCAGAAGATTTAGAAGGTACGCTATACCACGAGGCGTGTCCGTAAAATAAGCTCTCCAATTTTATTTAATATCGAAAACATGTTTATTGTCAATGTATGTTACATTGATTGAAAGCCGGAACTTACAGATATTTTTTAACGTAATCACCATTGCGATCGATGCACTTTTGCATGCGCTGTGGCAGTTTTTGTATACCCTTGTCAAGCCTGTCCCGGTAACGTGGATAGTAGCGTGTCTGCCTCACGTTCAAAGGTCCCGAGTTTGAATCTCGATCAGGGTGAGTTACCTGGAAAGGTTTCTCCGGGGTTTCCCTTATCCTTAAAGACGAATGTCGGGTAGCTCTAAATTCTATGGACCCTGGGCTTATTTGAGCATCATGTCCGTTATGAATTAACGTTGAAGGACGTAAGTTACAGAAAAAAAAAATTTCTCTCAATTCAGGGTGTTCGAAAATATACATTTTTGGTGGAATCCTGGTATAGAAATTTTGGTTGGAGTGAAACACCTGTTCTACCTGTTAGGTGTGTGCTAGAGAATTTAAAATGTATATTCACTGTACTATATGTTTTGGAATTTCTGACGTTTGCAAGCGTTTTACGGTTTTTATTGTTATCTCCTCCATAATTGATATTACATTAGTTAAGTTAGTCAGTATTTAATTACTTTATTACTTTTACTATAATCGGTAGAAAAATCAGGTATTCCATCAAACGAAACTCTCTATACCAACACTGCACTTGAAATGCACGTTTAAGGACTCGCCGTTTTAGAAAGAGACCCCACGCCCCAAAAGTTGATTAAACACCCAATAATATAATGTTACAGCAAGAAGGTTTTCAAGAAATGTCTCTCACCTTTAAACTTCCTTCTATTTGGAAAATTTTCAGTGCTTGAACTTTTTCAAAACTTTCTTTCACAATTTTGGATACAACAATGTATAATTAGAAATTTTATACCACAAATAAGATGCATATCCTCATTTTTTCTGGAATAGTCTATAAAGCTCTTTTCTTTCTGAAGAAATTTTATAATATCTTATATTGCTTGCAAATTTTAAGGAATAGGCGAAAACAGATTACATGGCATCTAGAGCTTTGGAATCGCCAATTTCTCTTTCTCAACTTTTCGTGCCGTAAGTCATTTCCGGAATATTCGCTATTGCCATCTCGTATTTTTCAATGTGCTTGTGACTATTTTAATGTAATTTCGATATTCAGGTGTATCTGGCCAATGCATGGAATGGAGCGTGGAATTTGATACATACCTAGGGTCCAGTTCTTAAGCATTTGGGTATCACTATTTCCTTCCTAACTGAAAAGAACTTGGTATGTGTTTCTGAAAATCGTTATCGCAATTAAAATGAGGTAAACTGAAAAATAAACTTTGGCAGGAATAGGTTTTATACTCACTAAGGAAAAGCTCACGCGAATGTAACGCACAGGTCTTTTTAATATCGTATTTTGTCGTCCCTGGTTCAAGAGAAATCGTACGTGTTAATCTCTTAACATCAAGTTACAGGGTAATGCTGCCACCTGATACAAAACATCCCTGAAAAGCTCTGAAAGTTGTCAGTAAAGTTTTTGCTATCCACTATGTAACGATTTCGTATAAGTCTTAAATTTTTTTTCTTCACTAAATCTTTAAGCTTAACGAGGATCTAAAATGAAGTACAGTACGCCCGCGATAAGAAGAGCGATCGGTTTCCAAGTCCTCATTCGGTAACTTTCGTTTAACTCCGTAAACATAGATGAAAACTTTGAAATTAGAAATGCGCTATACACTCACATCTAGCGGCTAACACGCTAAGCTTTGTCATGTCCGCCGTATTTCGTCTTGATCAATTTCGAGGTTAATTAGCTAACCAGTTTACAACAATCGTATGTTAGAATTAGAATTTTAGTTAATCCTTGGCAACATATACATGTTATGAGACACGTCAAAATGTATAAATACAGTATATACATGAAGTCAAATTGATTACATACAATATACAAAGTAAGCAGCTTTTCTATGGTTCCATGCGGTATTTGCATACACTAATTTACTACAAGAAATGTCATAATATAAATATTGCTAGTTTGTTAATGTACTATGCCCCCAGTGCTTATTTACATGGTAACAGTTCTAAAAATTCATTAACTGTATAAAAAGAGTAAGCATGCAAAAATGTCTTAACCTTATTCTTAAAGTGTTTTAATGATACAGCTTGTTTAAATGATTTTACAAGGTTATTGTATAATATTATCCTTTTGTAGTTAAAGCTTCCTTCATAAAGGCTCGTTTGGTGCGCCCGAATTGCCAGTTTATCCTTGTTATGAGTGTCGTACATCAGCATTTACTTGAAAATGATTTATATTTGTATCAACATGTTTGGATGTTATGGCTCTCGAAAGGGGACACGTTATTATTTTTCTACCTCCGCATAACTGTGATCTGAATGCAATTGAGCTGGCGTGGGCAAAGCTAAGGAATGTTTTCAGAGTATGCAACGTTACTTGTGATATCTTCGCCTATCTTACACGCTACTTTGCTGAACTGCGGTTTTCAAGGTTGACCACACTGCAGAAACAAAAGAGCGCTAGCCCTCTCTTCTTCCCCTTTGCCCGCACCAAACCGTAAATCCAGCGCTCAAGAACATATGCGCGAACTGCAATGATGGCTCCCACTAAAAAGTATAAATAGATATAGTTATATAAATTATAACTGTATATCAAAACTTGAATCTTTCTATTAAATTACAATTAAATTGAGAGGTAACTTAAGCGAAATTCAATATGATGGAAAATGTTCTAACACACATGTGTCCAATGCATGTTTCTGGAATTCACACTCGGTTGTGAAAATACGTAGGGTTGGAAAGAGGTATAGTTCAAATATGAGCATGAAGCACAATATTCGCATTAATACGTGGCTTTTTATCTTCCCCACTAAACATTGGAATTATTTTATTTCACTTAATACTTGTTGTCTAGATTTAATGAGAAATACATGGTTTTGGGGACCTTGAATCTAAATATTCTTTATATAGAAACTTAAACGTGTATGGGAAAAGACATAACTTGCTTTAGGAGCTACATTTATTGTTTTAGTTCAGCATCTTCGAATGATAGAATATGACAAATTGCAAGAAAATCTCACTGCCCCAAACTACCTTTTACGTGAAACATTTTTCAAAACTTTCACTTCCATAAACATGACCCTAGTAAATATAAATAAAACACGCATGTTTAAGACATTTTAAGCATATGTCTCGTTTTTTTGGGGGGAATAATTTCTGCAGCATTCTTCATTCTGAATTACTCTTAGTATTTTGCAAATCGTAAGAAATAGGCAATATATTAATTACCAAACAAAATCTTCAGAACAGGATTGGAAAATACTGTTCTTTCTTTGGGGCAATACTTCTGAGTCTAAACCCCCCTCCCCATCAACAACGTCCAGACGGATGGAAGTGGATACGCCACTTACGCGCGTCAACCCCGCAGGGAAGACTACCAAATAACCTAGGTGAGGCCGCCTGGTGATCTAGCACACTTTCTACTAACTCTGCAGGCTAGTACCCAGGACTTCTTAGGCAACCCTCTGCCCCCTCCGGGCTGCCGAAGCCTGGCCGGAGGTACCCGATCTCCCACGGGTGTTGGGAACACACTGCCCCCTCGAGTCCAACCCACTCCGAACAACTTCCAATCAGGTAGGGACTCGAACGTTCGGCCCGTGGTTCCTCCACTAACGTCAGAAGTAATTGTCACTATTGAACTAACTAATTGAACTATTTTAAAATTAACAAATGTTTTAGGTAATTCAATTTGCTTAATTTGGCATCCAATTATTTCATATTCTTAATTTAATGTGAAAAATGAAACTGCTAAATTAAGAATACAAATTATATAATTTACGTTTGAAACAAAATAAATTAAACCCATTTATTAAAAATAATAAAGATAATGTTGTTAATTTATCAAATGGTAACCTTAATGAAAAAGAGTTAAATATTTTAAATCAAGGTTTAAAAACTTGTGTAGATTTTTCAAAAAATATAGAACGTTATTAGTAAATTTATGAGATGAAATTTAATCTGACCCTTGGTTTAGAAAAAAAATTATTCAATTCACCTTTTATTAATTTTTAATATCTCCTTGTGAAATATGTGCTTTGTTATTTAATTGCACAAACACTGGTGGCATTACAACAAAATCATCTCATCAATTTCCTTTGGTACTGTTTTTCTCCAAGCAGAAAAAATTTCAATCTTCTGGTTTGAAGGCTGCATCGTGGGGAGCAATTTATGTTCTGAAAAGTGCTGAACATCAAGAACACGACAAAATCACCAAAATAGGTGATATAAAGCACTGCGCCCGCTTACACTGACCCACTTAAATAGTCATATGCCACAATTTTAAAGGGTTGCAAGCATTAAAATAACAGGAAATTGAAGTATACGGGTTAGTCTATTTAATTAGGTACGGAAATTGTCATTTTGTGCAATTTTTGACCACTTTTTACAGGTGGGTATCCTTAATATCAAAATTCTCAAAGCCAAATAATAAAATTGACTACTTCTTATATTATTGAGTTAAAAGTTCGCGTTGAATTTTAAGCCCCTTTCTACTTAATTCTTTTTTAACAGTTATTACGTTTCTTTTTCAAAATCATTGAATCAAGTTGATAAATTTAGATAAAAAATTTCAGCATAGAATCAGTTCTTCTAGACTAGTGAGACTTCTTATGGAGTTGTGCACAGTCAGCTCAGATGAAAGTTTGGCAGTAGTACTATAAATCTTACTGTCGGGGAATATTTCTTACTGCCAACTAAAAGGTTACTAGCTATGAATAGAATAATAACCAAGCAACGGTTTCACATAGGCAGTATCATTACATTTTAAACGAAAACTGTGAAATTATATTCTTGTAGTGGAGATTTGAAACAGCAACATTTCAGAAAGAAGGAATTTGAGAGTATTCCAGTGGGTGCATCACAAGATTAGATTACATTGAGGGCATTTCCTGCAGGAATCAATGTTATAATTTTAAGCATTAACTAATATAATAACTTTAACCACACCAGCTAAGACAAAATTCGTTGTTAAGTGGGAGGGAAACTGTTGTCTTTGTAGATATTCTCATATCATACTGTAAAAATCACGTATCAAATTCCTACATACCACACCTTCGTAGGAATTCAAACAGCCAATACGTGATATCACAGAAGAAACACAGCCAATACCGAATGCCCATTTCTTTATCTGTCCTTTAGTGGAAAACGTTGCATACAGTTTAAGATAAAAAAACACGGCTCTTCCATTGTTTTAAATATGGCACACTCTGTAGAATAGCGAATTTTCCAAATTACGTAATAAAATTTATGACCAGTCAAATTAAAAACGTAGATAAGGTTAGGGGTAGTGTATATAGGTTTCTAAGGTCATAGAATGGAAAATAAATATGTCCTCTCATATCAGGAATAATTCAGAAATATATATTATTAGATATTTTGCCCACTCCGTGGTATCTAACGCTCAAGAGGTCCCGAGTTCAAATTTCAGTCAGAGTAATATTTATTTTTTCGGGGGATTTCCTTATCAAGAAAGATGACTGTCAAATATCTATGGATTCTGGGGTCATTTGATCATTTCATTCCTCGTCCGATATGACTTAACGTTGGAGGACATAAAATTAAATATATATAATTCCATATTTTGGAATCACTTCTCATTGTCTTTTCATAATGTTGTTTATTGGACACATCTTCCAAGCTCTATATCAAAATATCGTTTACTCTTCGTGTTTTCTAAGAGGTGAGTTTATTAAAATGCAGTAAAATAAAAATAAAAATAAACAATTTCCTTTCTTCTTGTTATTTAACACACAATATAGATATGAAGGGTAGATTCCAATCAAACTGAACGGATATTATTGATAAATTTGGAAATTATTCATTAAAAACTATATTATTCTTTCTAAAACTCCATTTATGAGAAAGATTTAAAGAGAATTATTAAAAATTTTGCGAACTGTATATGTAATTGTAGCAAAATAGCTTCTCGTCAGCGGCTTTTACCTGCCAAAATCTCCTTGCATGGAGCTGAAGGTTATGTATAGCTGTACAAGTATGCAAAGAAACAAAATCTGAACTACGGTTTGTGGAATATAGATTTTGTACCATAACACCTTCGCATAAAAAAGGGCCAAGTTTAGGTTCACATGACAAATAAAAAAATTGTTCTTGACTGTGCAAAGTCCATAAATATACTGACATGGATCGTGGCCCTTGTTCAGAAAGTTAAGTACAAGAGTATACTTAAGATATAACTGTAACAACAATGCTTTTTCTGGCTTTTGTATAAATAAATCACTCTCATTAGCATAAACATATAAATTAATATAACATAAACATAAATAAAAATGTATAAATTAAATTTTATTTAAGAAATTCAAATTCACAAAAAGTCACATATAGATTAATGTTAAAATGAACAGTTTAAGCAAGAATAACATTCAAACTCTCTCTCTCTCTCTCTCTCTCTCTCTCTCTCTCTCTCTCTCTCTCTCTCTCTCTCTCTCTCTCTCTCTCTCTCTCTCTCACTCTCTCTCTCTCTCTCTCTCTCTCTCTCTCTCTCTGTCTGTCTCTCTCTCTCTGGCTTATGGAGCAAGACTAATTCTACACTTTTGTCAAGCATTTTCAGATATAATTTCAAAATAAATTTTTTGGGGGATATTCCTTAGACACAAAAGAACAAACCAAAGTGTAAATTAAGTAAATAAAACGCTGGCCGTTTTAATAAGCCTCTCCTTTTTGACAAGTGCATAAGTCATGTATCACTCTGCATCATTCACCTAATTTCATAAATCCTGGAAGATTGGTTATTGCACAAAATGTGAAAGAAGTGCGTTATATGTAGTTTTAAACCACAAGTACATAATTAGTAATTATAAAATATATACGCAATAAGATTATAATATTGTATACATTAAGAAAATTGTCACATAATACGAGCTATGGACAAAAGTGACGTTTGTGTTTAATGTTCAAATTATTGAAATTAGACATTCTAATAGTGAACGATTAGCTAAGCTATTTTAGCAACGCTTTGTATTTTAAAAAAGTATTATTTGGAAAGATTAAGTCAGACTGAAAAATTCAATGCCATAGCCGGGATTTGAACCACGGATCTTCTGGTTGCTGTCCAGCCGCTCTAACCCTTGAGCTACTATGGCCAACGTGACCTAATGTCATTAAATTCTCCAACTGATTCATATTTTTCCCGGTAAACCCCTTAGGAGTTCTCAGAAATACATGAGATAACTACCTTAATGGCGACTTACAACGTGTAAGTACTTTAAGGCCCGGGCTTTATAGTCAACCACTGTTAGGTCAATTAATGGAAATTAATTGTTCTTTCATACTGTCCGTGTGTAGGCTAAAGTATGGTAAGATAGTTGGCCATAGTAACCCTAGGGCTAGAGCGGCTGGACGGCAACCAGAAGATCCGTGGCACAAATCTCGGCTATGGCACTGAATTTTTCAGTCTGACTCTATCTTTCCTTACTTTAGCCTACACACAGCCAGTATGAAAGAATAATTAATTTCCAAAGTATTATTTCTTACGTTCGTTAAGATGCTTAGCTTTTAGTTGCTTGAGTGTCTTCCAGTTACAAATATATCTAATAATAATTCTAATATTGCTTATTTTGTATAGTTTTCCCGTTTAACCGATGACCCCGAGGACTTAGAGAAAAGTTGCATAAACAGATCTTTTGTTGCATTTTGCTGTATTTATATTTTCATTTGGCACATCTGGTATACTGTTATTGGAAACATTTAGGACCGTATCTTAAGTACTTTCACATTTAAAATGTTATTTTTCTGTAACATATTTTTCAGCATTTTTTCGTACTGAAAATGTATCACGTGTCAAAATATTTGAGCAGTTAAATTCTAGTCTACAACAAGTCCTCACAAGGGTTAGTTACGAGAATCAGATTTGTTTGTCAACTTGTTGTTTACCTTATCTTATTTCAATATTTGCGTACTTTGATGCTCATAAACTTGCAAAATGTCAAAATGAAAAGGGCTATTACTTTTTATCATGGCATAAGGGTATGCAGCATCAAAAACCACAAATCCAGCAATTTTCAACCAACCTTGCTGAAATTTTTACCACTTAGTTCTGATGCATATTGGACACAGAATTCAAATTTTGATTTTATTATCTTCAATTTTGAGTAATTAATTTTTGAAATTCAACATGTGGGCAAAATTCACGATGAAAATTTTCAAAATGTTAATTGTTCTATTTCTAAAAATATTCACATGGCTATGAAGAAAAGATATTTTCTATGAATTTCTTATACTGCCTTTAGTTCCAGAGGGAAAAAATTAGGTATGGAGCGAACACAAAAGCCAAAAAATGATTAAACCTTAGACTTTATATATCAATAACTTTATAAACATAATGACTATTAAAAATACATATGGCAGAAATCTTTTTTTTTTTTTTTTTTTTTTTTTTTTTTTTTTTTTGCTTTCTAAGAACATGTGTTGAACATTTTAGAGGGACTGAATCAAAATTGCATCGTGTGGAGCATTTTGAATGGCAAAAAATGTTGAAAAGACTATTACTGAGTAAATAAAATTTTAAAATCCAAAAGATGTTCCTTCTCAGCTACATGCCATGAAGTAGACTAAAACCCTCCAGATAGATAAATTGGCCCAACTGCCTCTTCCTTCTCTCTTCTGCAACAGTTTTCTTCAATTTCAGTTTCCTTCTGGATGTTTTAGAAGTTACCTTCGCAGATATTGCTGAATGAAATAAGCGTAATTGGTCCTTCCCTTGGCTAATTTTTGGAGATGCTGGTGAAAACTGTTTCCATTATGTCTGACTGCTGCTTGAGCGGGACACAACAACCAAAATTGAATTCACTGAAGGTTGATAACACAGCAACCTGAAGTCTCTTCTTTCAAACAAATATTTCTTTTGGGAAATTACGCCATATCATGTTATGTAAACTTTGATTTGCAATTTGTGTCCTACCCAATGTACATCTCCTTAGGATTTCATCTGATGTCAGCCTTTGGTACACAGGCATTTGTTTTGTTACCACATCAGGCCTCAAGTATGTTCCCATTGTTGTTATGTTTAGGTGTTTCTTCCCATGTATCGTTTAGCCTATTTATGATTCTAGCTATGTACACAGTCAACAGGTCAGTTGTTTCAAAGAATGTTTTACCTATAACCTATATAACAGTTATATACACGTTCTGATGTATAAAACACTTTTATAAATCTTAAATGACACACTAAAACTCATCAATTATATATAAACAATATGTAGTTTAACGAGAAACAAGAAAATCACGACCAAGTTAGAAACTCACAAAAAAAAGCAAAATATAAACATTACCATTTGCTTTCAATGTTTGCAGCCAGTGTTTTGTTTCCATGGTGAAACAAATTGTAAGGAAAAAACATCATACCAACACACAAAATTCCACCAGAAATTTTGCCCGCTAATTTCAAATGTACTTAGTACATTCAATCGAACTCAAATGACAGAATTCTGTCAATCCAAGGGCCGGTACACACGTGCACATGGGCATTTAAATTGTCATGTGAGGGTATTTAAATACCTTAAACTGATAAATGTAGTTAGATTATGATACTATAAGTTTCAAAGTATTTTATTAGCTCAAAAACAAATAATTAAAATACTTTTCCCATATTTTTAGCAAATTTCGGTGCTGCATTAACTAAGTGTGTATTTTAAAATCTCCAATATGAACATTTTTATAGTATTCTGTTAAAGGGAAATAGCTAAATCTTTAGTAGGAGGTGAAAAACTGTTTCACAGGTGCATCGCGTTAAAGGACTAACAGAGAATTCTTTAGGTTCTCTGTCCTGCTTAAGAGTTAACACTTTGGCTCCGTCGGAACTTAGTTATAAAGGTAGGGGGACCGAACGTTTTTTGTCACGCATGAATATTTAATCTTATAGAGTAGAAAACGGGAGGGATGTTGGGTCGCAGGTAGTTTGACCTGACCTTCAGCCAGGTATCCTTACCTTTTTTCTCCCTCATCTGAATAACTTCATTCCTATTCTACACTATGAGATAAAACAAGGCACAATCGTGTTTTCAATTTCAAAATACACAACTTTTCACTTTATTTAATTTAAACACATATTACTAATTTCGCCAAAGTAATTTTGTGTAACACTTCAGTGTAAAGTTCGTTTATTTCTTCTGATTTGCTCTAAGAAGAATCATACAGCATTACGTATCCTGTAATAGATAGCATCATTCTCTACCCTAAGAAATGGAAGAAAAGAGCTAATTATCTAAAGACAAACAGTAGAAATATTATTATAAACACAAACATTAAGGCTGTGAAAATTGTCTAAAAGTTGTGTAAAATTATGTTCACAATATAATAACAGGAAGTCCAAATTAAAAGAAAACAACATACACTTGGCACTTTTAAACCACAATATAACGAATCAATGATTAGCTGGCACTGTTTATAAGTAGTGAAGCCGAACATGAAGACTAAAAAATGTTCTCCAATAGTAAGAATTTATTTTATTGTATTTTTTGTGTAACTTACGTTAAGTCATATCCGACGATGAATGAAATTGGTGAAATGATGCTGAAATGAGGCCGAAGTTCATGTAGCTTAAAGCTACCCGACATTTGTCTTCCAGGATAAGGGAAAACCACGTTAAAAACCTTAACCAGGTAACTCATCCTGACCGAGATTCGAAGTCGAGACATCTTGAACGTGAGGCAAACACGCTACCATCTACACTACCGAGGCGGGCAATGGTAAGAATGATCTACACTGTGCGACTTTACTGGTGGTTTGTTTGAATGAAATTTTACTGGCTGCTAAAGCTGCATTAGAAACAGACTATTATTTTTAAATAATACTCTAATGTTTATAAATTATTTATTTTCTGTAAAAATTAGGAACTTTTGAGATTACAAAAACTGTAATATTTCCGCAACAATTAAGAGTTTATAGAAAAGGTGTTATAGTAGAAGTCTTTTGTAAATTTATTTACTGTAAAACCTGGCATTTTTAAGTGAATAGTTTAAATATTTACGGCGTGGGACATTTTAATCACTGTAATAAACGTGCATCTAAAAATAAATGCTAAACAAGCAAACAAAACTAGATCGTTGTAAAATTTCAAGGAGATAATGTTATTTTGCTTGCTAACTAGCATAAAATTCAACAAAATAATTTACATACTGCAGATTCTCAGAATAGCATTACTTTTTTTTTTTTTTTTTTTTTGTAATTTCACGTCCTCCAACATTAAGTCATATCGGACGGTGAATGAAAAAAATGGTGAAATGATACTCAAATGTGTTTAGGGTCCATAGAGCTTACAGTTACTCGACATTCGTCTTTATGAATAAGGAAAAACACCTTACTGAGTTGGCATAGGCAGTGTAGGATCACTGGCCTTCCAAAAACATACCAACTCAGTTCCTATACAATATTCCTTACTGTAGTTCTGTACCTTTTATTCGGTACTATGCCTAAACTGCATTAATGATTAAGCGTGAGTGACAACCAATGGCTTACGAAAGGCTTAAATATAAGATAGAATGCGTGGATTCTGCCTTAGTGGTTTAGCTGCAGCAATATGATGAAATAAAGGTTAGGCTTGAAGGTTCGAATTTAATACTTAACATAAAATTGTGTTAGTTATTTTTCCGTTGTTCCTTCTTGTGCTTATTTTCTATGTTTCAGTATATTTACTTATTTATTTTTGTTATTTTGTCTCCTGTGAGCCAAAGACATAAGAATTATAATCAGATAACTGTGTATTATGTTTTCCCTTATTATTGGTGACATTTGTGAATCGTGTTTTCGTAGTTAGTTCTCATTCCTTTGACCGCAGGTTAACGCATAGATTTCTTTGTTATTTAAATCTTATAATTCACTTTTTCTACTGTCAAAGAAGTTATAAACGTGCTAAGTACGTGGTTAAATATAAAATAAATTAAGAGTGTAGATCATCTCTTCGTCATTGTACATTTGGGTACGTTGTCACAATGTCTTTGCATCTGTCTGCATTTTTCACTTATGAATGCTCGTAGATTGTCTGCGCTATGCCGTTTTTTTCGCAGACCCTTTCCTTTAAGTAGTTTTTTTAAAGTGTGCCGTAATCTGAAAAAAATGTGAAACTGAGAAAAAGAGCTTTAAAGTTTATATATTGATTACTGACTTCTCACATGAGTCAGAATATTCCTGCTGCCTAGTCTTGGCCCTCTGTATCCTCACTTGTTCTTTTCAAGTTCCTCTTCATTTTTCTTGCCGTCTTGGTCAGTTCTTCAACCATTTTATCTTCTTTCAGGACTTGCAGCTCATCAATTTCTGCATATGGCTACTATCATGATTAGCACATGTATTGTGTGAACTGGGCCTAATAACCTCAATATTACATGTAATTTCCCTGTCTATTCTATTTATATTTTCCACATTTACTGTTCTTTGTTCAGTAAAACTATTGCATGTAAACTTCCTCTTTACAAAATATTTTTGGCCTACCTATATCATATATACACCAATTACTTGTACAAAATATTATTCAGAACACACAACTGTTCACGTACACAGCCACAGACAAAAGAGGTACCTGCAGAAAGCTTGGAAGATCCCTTACTAATCATGGCTCAGTTCAGAATTATCTCTTAAGTATTACAGAAGCTATGATTCGATTTTCTGACAGCTTACGAAAAGGGGCGTGGCAAAAACTTAACACCCACTAATACAATTAGCAAATTAGGTATAAAATATTGCTCCAATGAACTTTTAACTACATATTTGTAATCTAGAGGGATAACATTATAATAAAATGTAAAAATAGAAAGTGAACTTTAACTCTCACCTTAAATGACCTCACAGTACGAAATAGAGTGGGGTGATATCAGGTAATGGGTCATGCAATTGGGTCATCCCGGCCAATCCACTTTTACGGATGTGCTATGTAAGTGAATCCTTAAAATCAGTAACCAGAGTGGTGGTGCTAGAGTCACATCCCTCGAGTTGCATATCTTCCAGTACGAATGGGAACTCTTCTTGCGGCAATACAGGGTACATTTTCATTTACAGGATACATTTTTATTTATTTATTTAGTGCCAAGCTATTACATAGATTGCATCTACTGGAATTCACCCTAGTCACTTATCCAGTAGACGTCTAAATGCTACCAATCCTATAAAACATTTTTAACTCATACATCTTATGATCTTAAGTTTACATTGTCGACTCTTACTCATAACATCCGTCAATTCACCATTTTCATTTGGATCTCAACTACCATATAAATTCTCCTAATTTTCTAATCTGACTCTTATCAGAAAACATTTCCTTTATGGTTACAATACCTTTATTTCTCAGCCACATCTCCCTAATCAATTTTTTTCCTTCATTCTTCTGTACCTCTACACTCCCATATAATATGCTCTCCAACCTCTTTGTCCCCACATATCGGACAGTGACCTTGCAGTATACTACCCCTTAGACCTCCCAGTTTCCAAACCCCTAATCTGTACCATGCTATCGCTTCTCTTTCCCTTTTATTACAGATTTCTAAATACTTTTCTGACCTTGATTCTGTTCCAAACCTCCTTAAGAGAACCAGTGACCCTTTCTCTCCCATCTCAGCAAAGATAGTTTTGCGATCTATGTCCTCGAATATAGATCTAACTACCTCCCATACTCCCCAGGCTCAGCTATGCCTATGCAGCCATATATCACCTAATCCACCCTTTTCCAACTGTTCTTTTACTCTTTTCAACCAGGTTCCCTGATTGGGATGCTTTTCTTGAAAACTGAGACAGCACTTAAACTATCCTCTGGGAACTGCAGTATCCTGTACTAGTACTTAACCACTCTTTCCTTCACCATTTTTTTTTTTTTTGCACTTCTTTTTCCCATCTCTAAAAGGACTCCGACATTTGCTGAGTTCTGGGGTAAGCCCAGCATAAATTTACAGTATTCTCTTAGTACAAGTTCCATTTTCACCCATCCCTTTTCGACCCCCCCCCCTCTATATTTCCACTCCGTATCCCTCCCTAGCCTCTACTAAGGCTGAGTATAGCCTTTCAGACCATGATACCTTTATAAGCATTCACTTTAAGACTCCAGACCTTACAATATCTCCCTGTCTCAATTATTGCATTAGTTAAGCCAATTCCTGTTACTGATCCCACTATTAAGTCATCAATAACAAGCCCGAGGGTATCGAGATCTGTGAGATTGCCTTAAAATAGTGTGGGTTTATTAATGGGGGCCTAATACACTGGAACAGACATTGATGATCCTGTGTATCTGGAATGCAGCTTCTGTCATTCAGTGAAGATTGTCTGTGCTTCAGTAGCGCTTATTATGACGGTTTGCAGTTGTAACAGTTCGCTGTTGTAGTCCTGGTACATGAAAGTAGCGTCCATAGAGAGCCTGGTGTAGTTGTAAATGGTAGCTTGATCTTTATTATGGTGTAATGTGCACATCAATGAGGACTGACATGTAGGTACATATTTTTGTTATGGTCCTTGAACTGGTATCCGGATTATTTTCTATTGAGTTTCGCACAGCATTTTCATTGCCTCCAGGGGTTACCGGAGCATTGCTAGCAGATCGTAGCTCATTAAGGCGTTTTCCACCCCTTGAAAATTATCTTCAGCAGGTGCTCTCCTTCCTGTAAACCACTCTTCATACAGGAGGTTTGATAACATTGCATTTACACGTCGCTTTACCAGGCGACTACCTTAATGACAATTTACAACGTGTAAGTACTTTAAGGCCCGGGCTTTATAGTTAACCACTATTAGGTCAATTGATGGAACTTGTTCTTTCACACTGGCCATTGTAAGTCGCCATTAAGGTTATCATGTGTTTATGAGAACACCTAAGTGGTTTACCTGGAAAACATGAGTAAGTTAGCGAATTTAAGGTCATGTCGGCACGTTGGCAATAGTAGCTCAAGTGTTAGAGCAGCTGGACGGCAACCAGAAAATCCGTGGTTCAAATCCCGGTTATGGTATTAAATTTTTCAGTCTGCCTCTATATTTCCATACCTTAGCATACACACTGCGAGTGTGAAAGAACAATTAATTTTCATTAATTGACCTAATAGTGGTTAACTATAAAGCCCGGGCCTTAAAGTACTTACAGCATAGTAAGTCGTCATTCAGGTAGTTGTCTCTTGTGTTTATGAGAACTTATAAGTGGTTTACCGGGAAAATCACGAGTCAGTTGGAGAATTTAATGTCATATCTGCATGTTGGCCATATTAGCTCAAGGGTTAGAGAGGCTAGACGGCAACCAGAAGAACCGCGGTTCAAATCCAGGCTATGGCATTGAATTTTTCAGTTTGGCTCTACGCTTTCTCAGTTAATGTTTTTAAGTGTATAATGATCAGAATAATAAAATAGTGATTAGTGTAACACACATGAACAGGTGTTACTTTAAGATGGAAGACTACGTGTATTTCGTGTAACATTATATTTTAGAAAATAATGTTTTGAATACGTTAATGCTCTAAAATCACATTTGATATCCTAAGTATTTGAAGGAATCACTCTGCACAGTACAATGAAAAATAATTTTACTGTGAATTATATTAACCTTACATTTTTTCTACTGTAAAATGCTAACTTGACTCGCAGGAATTTCGCTAAAAATGATTAAATTGGAAAAGGAAATGGAACCCTCACCATAAGACACTTTCCGAAAATCCTTTAAGCATTGTTATGATATTATTATCGTTTTTTGTGAATAAAGCGCAGGTCCACGTGCATTTATTTAATCAGTAATATGAAACCTAGGTATTTTAGGGATTAAAAAGGCACTCCACTGTTTCAAAATTGCAATATCATTAGGTTTGTTTCACCTTAGATCTGTGAAGGTCACACTTCGAGAAATTAAACGTAACCTCTAACACAAATATATACTTATTGCCTTATTTCTAATTGTGGACTTAAGGGTAGCAGTTCGAAATGATGCAATTCACCAAAATTAAACCAGGGTCATTTATGAGTGCTAGTATTTCGAACGAGTCATGCATGGAGGTCGTCAACGCACGGAATAGTGAACCGCAGAACTGCTATTCAAATCCCGCCACGATCGTCCTACCTCACTGAGGTTTATCGCAGTCCCCATAAGGGCCAAATGCTGAGGAAGTACCCTGCACTTACGTTTGGAAGTTTGCTTCTCAAATGTCCTTTACCATTACACTTTAATTTCATGCTCCTTCACTAGATGACGCCAAGTTAGTCTGATACTGTCTGCCAAAGCTTATCGACCTTAAAAAAGAGTAAGTTGCTTCTGGATCAGTGCCTAACAGGGTCGTAGTGGAGGGTGAACGCGGATTTACGCCGTCCACCCACTACTTTTCGGAGTCCTCTTACTAACTATATTATTTATACTTTTTAATTCATTACCTTTCTTAATTTAACATTCAAAATACTGCAAAAATGCAAAAAATATACATTAAAAACACATTCAAGTAATGTTTATGACTATTTATGGACCTCCAGTATATATGTAGAACCCATGAAAGAATAATAAAAAGTCGTACGCATGCTGAGGACAACCAAAGCAGGAGGGCGAATCTACAAGTTCAGCATTTCGATCGGTTCTCCAGCATCTGGAAAATTTTTAGATGTGCGTCCCCACATTTTTCTTATGAATATGGCCCTGTTGTCTAGGTATAATTTTAGGCAACGAATAAGTACGATAGATACCCTTCCAAGGGGAGAATTTTTTGAAGTTTTTTTACTGGAATTCAAATATTTTTGGCATGTCCTCCAACAATTTTCGAAGGAACCCAACTGACTATGTGGCTATTTCCACCAAACGCAATAAGCTAAAATACTCACGCTAGAAGAGTGATCTTTAAAATACCTTCCTCGATCACTGAGGATGAACTAAACCTAGATCGGTCGCAAATAAATCTAACCTTGGGGTGATTAAGGGTAAACTGGATCATATGGCGAAAAAAGCTTTCAATCTAGTTGAGCAGGTACACAGACAGATGTTCACCTCCAGAAATTGCAGTATTTGAAATGAGCAACAGTCTCATATACTCTAAGCTTATTGCTGTGCATTGGCAATTATGATTAATAAATGCTTAATAAATTCAGCCTTGTTATGAAGTGTACAAAGTTTTAGTAGCGCTTCGATTAAACACCCCTTCCCATCACATTTTCCCAGGTTTCGACTAACAACATGGTGCACGAGGGCTGTTCAACAAAGAGTGATGATAATTTTTTACGGTCACACTTTTTCGCACTAAAGTTCAGTATTATTATATTCTGTTAGCTTAATGTAAAACAAGCACGCCGTAGCAGTTTCGCTGTACTCCTGGTTACCGGCTGTGAGAACCAGGCAAATTCAGACATGTTCAGTATCGCCTACCACTGCAATGGAGGTAACACGCAAGAAGCAATATGCGGCTTTGAAATTCTGCTTTCGTGACAACAAATCTTCAGTTGAGGCCTATACAATGTTACAGGAGACCTATGGAGAGTCTGTTCTTCCCTACAGCACAGCTAGAAGGTGGTTTAAAATGTTTAAAGAGGCGAGGCAATCAATTTCAAAGGAAGATGGACCCGGTGCTCCAGTTACTGCTCTTACGGAAGAAAGCATCAACACTGCTGCTGCCATTGTGAGAGAGGATCGACGAATTACCTTAAAATCAATTTCTAAAAAACTGAAAATTTCATTGGGTGCCACTCACACTTTGGTGACAGAAACATTACACATGAGACGTGTTTGTCCACGATGGGTTTCAAGACTGTTGATTCCCGAAAAAAAGGATATTCGCATGCAGTTTAAGTTGATGTTAGAGGAAGATCCGTAGTTTCTTTCAAACGTAATCACTGCTGATGAGACTTGACAACATCATTTTGATTCTGAGAGCAAACAGGAAAGCTCTGTATGGAAATCTCCTTCATCACTAACCCCCAAAAAGCAAAAGTGTTTGCTTCTACCGGGAAAGTTATGTTTATCACATTATTTGATATTCATGGAATGGTTTATCAGCAAGTTGTGGCTGTACACACATCAGTAACTATACAATAACAAGGCTGGATACTGCACCACGAAAATGCGCGGCCGCATATGCCAATGTTGTTGCTAATTATCGTGCAAAAATCAACATGAAGTGCATCCCTCACCCTCCATATAGTCCGGATTTAGCCGCATGTGAATTTTTTCTATTCCCTAATTTGAAGAAACGCCTTCGTGGGAGGCATTATACATCACCAGAAACAATGAGTGAAGGCTGCGGAGGTGATTTTGAAGGATCTCGTTGTCAAAAAAGTTATGATCATTCCTTATTGAAGAGCTCTCGGGTTGCTGATCATATTGGCCTTACAGTCAGCTTAACAATCTTTCGTCATTGATGGCTATCTCTCTGCTTTCTTAGTAATTATGTTTAAGAACGTCCACATGTTTACAAAAGTATAAATTTGAGTATACATGTTTTCTCTGTTTTTCATGAATACCTTTATTGTAAACCTTGCAATAAAACAATGGCTCATAGTAAACCGAGTAATGTGCTACGACATGTCAGTACAGCAACACATAAGCGTTGTGTTGCAAATTGTCAGAATTTATCGCTTCAACAAGAAGTACTTTCATCAAATCAAGCATTTAATGAAGAGGTATGCGCGGCATTTATTTCTTCCGATATTTCTTTACATAAACTACAGGATACAAAGTTGCGTGCGTTTTTAGAAAAGTACACTGACATACGAATTCCATATGCTACGACTTTACGTAAGTACTACGTAAAAACAATGTTATGATAAGTGCATTGATGGTATAAGAATGAACCTAAATAACCGCAACATATGGGTTTCAATGGATGAAACAACGGATATCGTTGGGCGATTTGTGGTAAATTTGGTTGTTTGAGCACTGTACGCAGTAGGGCCCATTGGGCCGTATCTTGTCACAAGTGACGTAGTTAGGGTTGAAATTTATTCTACTATAAATGCAGTATTTGACATTGTCATGAAAATACTATGTCCATCAGGTGTGAAACACGATAGAGTACGACTGCAATGCCAAACCCTGGCACCTGTATAGCCATTTGGACACTACCATGTCGCATCAGTGACCTTTAACCCATATTTCTGTAACCTGACCTTTCCTATTCAATACGATATCCGCAGGTTCTCGCCCCGATATCGCAGCCCTAGTGATCATCCAACCGATACGGGGAGGAGATGTGGTTACAATTTCGGCATTCCCCAGTCGGAATGTTGGTTTTTTTGACCAGGGCCGCTTACCTATCTTTAGCTCCTCACTTAACTCACGATGCTGATACATCGGTCCTATACCCGGGACTTAAAATTATCACCGGTAATGATTCATGGCTGCATCATTATGATCCTGAAGGCAAACAAGCCAACACAATGTGGAAATCGCCAGGTTCTCCAACACCAAATAAGGCAAACGTTGTTCCATCTGCAGGGAAAGTGACGGTGATCACATTTTTGACTCTAATGGAATGACTTACCAGCATGCAGTGCCCCCTCACACTACTGTTACAGCAGCATACTACACGTCAGTATTGGCTACACTGAGGAAGCACACTGCAAAGAAACGACCAGACTGGGTGGCGACTGCATCATGACAATGCACGGCCTCACGTCGTAAATCAAGTCTTACAGCTTCTGTCTCGATTCAACATTACCTGTGTACCACATCCACCTGATAGCCCCGATCTTGCACCCTGTGACCTTTTTATTCCCGTCACTAAAGGCGGAGCTTAGGGATATTCGACTTCAAAATTCTGAAGCAGTGCCCAAGAAAAGTGAGGCGATTCTCAAGGATCTGACAAAGAATGACCTGCGGCACGTGTTCACGGACTGGCAGAGACGCTATAAAAAGTGCATTGAAGTAGGAGGAGACTACTTTAAAAAAGTACAAGTAAACATTGATTTGCAATAATAAACATCTGTGAAAAAGAATCAGTCTCAATCTTTGTATATCAGCCCTCGTATTATTCATCCGATATACAGAAATTCTATGTATCCATGCTTAGCAACTTTTTTATTATTAGTCGTTTACCACAGCATCTGCAACATCACATTAAGTTAGTTGTTAATTGGACTGTTCCAGTTTTTTCACCTCTATCTCTTGTCCTTGGCTAATACAGGAGCTTGCTTGCCAAAATAAAATTACATTAATATAAAATTTTATCTTCCAAGAACTTAAAGTTATATTTTAATGAAATGCTAACGTCATGCTACAGTTAAGTGGAGCCCGCCTTGGTAGCGTAGATGGTAGCATGTCTGGCTCACGTCCAAGATGTCCCAAATTCGAATCTGGGTGAGGGTGAGTTACCTGGATAAGGTTTTCCCGTGGGTTTCCCTTATCCTGAAAGACGAATGTCGGGTATCTCTAAGCTCCACGGAGCCCGGACGCATTTGAGTAACATTTCACCCATTCCATTCATCGTCCGATATGACAACGTTGGAGGACGTAAAATTACAACAACAACTGTTATGTGGAAAACATTCGTACTATCTCCTTGTCTCCGACTCTCTGTTTTCTCCTTATCTCTCTGTAATTTATGTATCAATTTTAACTAATACTTTGTGTATTTGGAGGACTCTGCGAGTGAATGTGCTCATTTCTATGCCTATTTATTAAAGTCTGCAAAATCAGTGAGTCTGGTTAAAGGAACCAGTATGTATGTCTTTCATCTCTCAAAATATATGGTTTTGGACTGCTCGCTTCTCTTATTTGACTTCACTTTAGTGAAGCTTTATATTTCCAATTGATTGTGGAAGCTTATTAAAATGTTCTTGATTGTTTTGGCAATAACTTGTGTTTTTTGTTACTGAAGAGGAGAAAATTCCTGAATCAGCACCTGATTCGGTGCAATAGGTCTAGACTTCTTAATTCAGTTACTACTTACATCATGATGTACGAAACATCACCTGTCATTTTCTTACTTATATGCATATAGGTGCATGTTATAAAGTCTTAAGTAAACTTTATGTGATGTAGTGTATTAAAATACTTTAAGGAAGCAAAAGGTTACAGATTTAAGTGAAATTGAAGAGGAACTCTTGATCAATAGATAAAATGCTGATAAATCTTCGGCCCCTTACCCTGTATATCCAATAAGATATGCAGCCATTATGTAAAAGAGAAAGAAAGAATGAGAGAGAGAAAGAGAACTAAGAATAGACAAATAGCTGAAGTAAACAAACGGTTTAAACAAAGTAGTATGTCACGGGTTAATTCAATATATTCTTCGTGCTTCAAATTGCATAGTAAACTTAGATTATAATTTCATAAAATGAATGATAAATTATGTATTTATTGATAATTAATCCTTCACATTACACATGCATAGACAACAAACTGGATTGTTGTAAACACTTGAAAATAGAATGCCATGACGGGTAATAGATACATCAACCTTGAACTGCTCTATGCCGGAGCAACCAGGGGGGGGGGGGGTGTTTTCCAATTAACTTTCAAATCTGATAGAAAATTCCGGGTACCTTCAAGGCAATCTAATTATATACCTGCACTTTCCAAAAGTAACAAAATTGGTTTGATCAAGATAGCAACCTGAATGTCCTTGCGATCCAAACCACAGGACGACATTTTCCCCCATTTCTTTTAGTTTCTTTTCAATTTGTTAACTGTGCTGTCCTCAAATTTTGTCAATTATCATATACAAAATCAGATGGAATGAGTTTATGGAGTGGTAACCGTTTAGTAGTACATCTTTTGGTTAGTTCTAGAAGAGCAAGGTTTGTCAACGTTTTTTGAGCTTTCGGAATTTAGGAGCAGCAGGGACATAAATATGACACAGCATTGAATATCAGTTTTGAATTATCCTAATTTTATTGGTCTTGGGTAGAAGAGACATATACTGCTACAGGGAATGTATGGGAGTCGCACATGGCAACTTGAATGGACGATCATCTGACAGCCAGGTTTTGGCAAAATCCATCTGTAAGAGTTTATTCGACCCAATTAAAATTACTCAGTGAGTGATACAGGGAATTAAAAATCATCCAATATGTAATGCAATTACGAAGATAATAACAAATAGTTTACAATAGCCTTAATTCTAAACCAGAAAAGCTGCAACAATTTTTACTTTAGCGTAAAATCATTATACATCATTTTTACTTAGCGTAAATGGAGAATACTGCTGTGTCTCGTCAAGTATGAGCTACTTATTGAATTATCGTTATCATTGTTAAGAAACAGAAAAGCAGTACACCAAACCAATATCCATAACAAGAACAACAATAACATTAATAATGTTGACACTAGTAATAATAACCGTACTTCTTCATTAGCATCATTTTATCTCATTGTTAAAACTTCGAAATAGGATACATTAAATGAAATATCCATGCTTTGTATTCGGAGATTATCAAAAGTAAGACGTTCGATGAATTCTGGAGCGGAACGAGAGAGAGGATTTCAACTGCAGACCTCCGTTTCACTATTTTGAGATAGTGCTAACTGATTTGCATACATTCATTAAAGATACGAGAAGTTTCTTAAATATTCATTCGAAATATATTCATAAAGAGTAACCATTGTCATAGATTTTGTGGTTAAAGAGTTTTGTAATATTACAAAGGGAGCGCAATAAATAATTAGAGATGTTTTCAACAAGTTGTTCTTTTCTTGAAAATGGAAGGAAGGAAAAAAGCAGGAAGATGTGGATAAAACACACGTACAGTTTATAACTGCCTACCACAATTTTATTTCAGTATAGTGTATCATCAACACTGCGGATATTTTCCCCACAAAGTATATTCAAAATGACGTTAAAATTATTACATTATGACCTTAAAAGGGTATTTCAAATTAGGAATAACAACAAGAAGCAATTTAAACAGTACCATCATAGGTTGATCTCTTTGCTCACTTTGCTCATATTTTTACATAATCCCAAATTAAAGACCTTACAAACACCATTTTGATGCTTCTCGATGGGAAGGATTTATTATGGAGCTACATATTCACCAGCCTCTTTTAACATCACCCGAAAATACAGAGCCACGCTTAAAACGAATGTTGCAGGTTTGCAGCTTCCCTTGATCTTGGGAATACTCCTTACCAGATACAGCTATCTTGCAGTGGTATCATATCCAATGTACCAGTTCAACGCCTTTTCTAATTTAGCAAAGACAAGTTTGTCCACTTCATCTTCCACACGACTTAGATTATTTATAACACATTTCGTCAAATATATTTTAATTTTGGTATGACGACATAAAAATACTATCTCTACCAAAAGCTTCTGCTCTCTGAAGATTCCATTGTAATGTAGATGTAGTGCGACCCGATATAGCAGGTAAATTCACCCTTAATTCTTTTAGTTTAACGTACATGTGTGTCTTATTATATGTGTTTTCCTGTTAGTTGGACAAGCCCAAATATTTTATAAATAGAGCCACACTTCAATATGTTTCCAAGAAGTTTTCTATTTGAAAGTTCGGACACTTTATACTAATGTACGAGGGCTGTTCAATAAAGAATGAACATAATCTTTTTGTGACAAGGTACCTTTACTCATCTTCATAATTTCATTGCTCCTTCTCAAAATAGTCTCCCCTGAATGCGATGCACTTGTCTCAGCGTTTCTGCAAGTCTTCAAAGACATGTAGGAAAACATTTTTGGGAGATCCTTCAAAATCGCCTCCGCAGCCTTCGCCACCGCTTCTGATGATGGATAATTCCTCCCACGAAGGCGTTTCTTTACGTTAGGGAATAGAAAAAAGTCACATGGGGCTAAATCCGGACTATAAGAAGGGTGAGGGATGCACTTCGCGTTGATTTTTGCAAGATATTCAGCAACAACATTGGCAATATGCGACCGCGCATTATCGTGGTGAAGCATCCATCCTGCTTCACGGAAATGTAGTCTTTTGCGCCTGATATGGACTTGCAAGGTTTTCAGGACATCCCTGTAGCATTGTCCAGTTACTGATGTGTGTGCAGGTAAAACATGCCGATAAACCATTCCATGAATATCAAAGAATGACATGACCATAACTTTCCCAGCAGAAACAACCACTTTTGCTATTTTGTGGGTTTGTAATGAAGGATATTTCCACACTAAGCTTTACTGCTTGCTCTTGGGATGAAAATGATGCAACCAAATCTAATGAGTAGTGATTACGTTTGAAAGAAGCTCCAGATCTTCCTCTTACATCAACTTTAACCGCATGCAGACCTGCATGCGAATGTCCTTTTGCTCAGGAATCAACAGTGTTGGAACCCATCGCGCACCAAATCGTCTCATGTGTAATGTTTCTGTCACCAACGTGTGGGTGGCACCCAATGAAATGTTCAGTATTTCAGAAAGTGATCTTAAGGTAATTCGTTGATCCTCTCGCACAATGGCAGCAGCAGTGTTGATGTTTTTTCCGTAAGAGCAGTAATTGGAGCACCGAGTCCACCTGCCTTTGAAATTGACTTTCTCCCTTCTTTAAACATTTTAAACCACTTTCAAGCTGTGCTGTAGGCAACAACAGACTCTCCATAGGCCTCCTGTAACATTGTATAGGCCTCAACTGAAGATTTTTTTGAGACAAAAGCCGCATATTTTTTCTCACGTGTTACCTCCATTGCAGCGGTAGGCGATACTGAACATGTCTGAACTTGCCTAGTTCTCACATGTGGCAACCAGGTGTACCAACAATTAAACTACTACGGCGTATTTGTTTCACATTAAGCTAACAGAATATAATAAAATTGAATTTTACTGCGAAAAATTATGACCGAAAAAATTATGATCGTTCTTTATTGAACAGTTCTCGTAAGATAAATACAACCAAACTATCGAAAAACACTGTATTTGTTCTTAAACTGACTTAAAATACGTTATAATTTGCAAAAGAGCCCTCAGTTAAATTTAACTCAAAATGATATAAGCCACCTGAGTTTCTACATAATATCGCCCAGGCATCATCAGATAAAAGATATAAACTCCTAGAAAATTAGAACCTAATAATCACATCGGCTGTTCATTCAAAATTGCAAAAGATTGTACCTGCCATTACGCTCCACAACAGGTTATCCATAAACATTTCCAACTGTAAAGTAAAAGGTGAAATCTATGAATTCTCCGAAACCCAAAAGATTCTACTACGTGTTTTGAACTCTATTGCCTCAACTTTTATCTGCATAGAAAGAGTAGTTGTAAAGGCATTTAAGTGGGTGTCTTAATAAACACATTCCTAAGTTCACGGACGAAATACAAAGCTATTAAAAATTACTCCCTTTAATGCAGTTTAAATAATTTTTGAAAATTATTTGAGACTGTTCTTTTTGGAACTAAAACAAAAGTTTACTATAAGTATTCATTTAAATTATTTGCTTAAATAAATATACTTGCGTAATTGTTGCATATAGATTTTGCACAAAGAAGTACATGAAAAATGGATGCATTTAGTGGTATAACACATCAGCCATATATTAACAACCTTATATGTTGGAGAAACTGTTTACGAGTATTTACTGAAATAATTTAAAAATTGCATCGAAACGACAGCCTAAATATTGAAAAACATCTGTTTAGGTTTTTCTTATTTTCACCTTTGTAACAACATCATTCACAGGAATTTATTAACAAATATCCGGAAGTAATAGTGACAGCGAAAAAAATGAGTTATGATTTAGAAATGCAGATATGATGCATGGTGATTTTGATATGTCGAACAATTTATATAAGGGTCGTTCCTACGATACCTTCTTTGGTTGAAACATAAACACGAATTCAGTTAATTCATTGTTTTTATTGACAAAAGTTAAAATTAATTTTATTGTAAAGGAGTGCATTCTTGTAACAAATATATTCTTAATCTGTAGCGTGGCTACAGCAGAAATTTGAATTTAAATATAAAGATGAAAAGAAATTAAAAGAGAATATTTGATATAATGTAAGAAAAGTTATATGTGGGGGGAAATAGTTTCTTATCTCGCGCGGAGTTCAGGGTTGTGAGAAAGAGAGAGAGGTGGTTAGGGTGGCAAAAAGATTTATAGCTCTGGCCGTGAAGTTTGTATAAACGTAAAGGTACGGATAAACGGAAGAGGCCCCTGGACCACTGCAGCCAAATCAGAATACTGCAGGTAGACCACAGAAACCCTTTTTGCATTTACCAGAGAAACAAATGATGTGCGAGATTCAAAGGTTGCAAGCATGTACAGGGTCCCTAAGGTTTGCAGTTAGAATACATCCAACGCTGCTATAGGCCTAGCTACGGTACTCTGGTGAAACCCACCTGGAGGCGGAACCAAATGGGTAGTCGATACCTACTTGCACAAAGCGTCACTGATGATGTCTCATTGATAGCGAGCGGATATATAGGCACTAAAACTGTGTGAAATAGGCAGGGTAAAAGGCACAAAATGGGCAAAATAGGCACTTAAATAGTCACTAACAATTTGCTAAGTAAACACTTAGAAATACACAATTTTAGTAAACTGGCTCTTAAAATGCACTATAACAAAATGACGATCATCGCAACATATGCTGCAACAAATTCGCTAATCACATACTAATTTGCGGTTCCCTAGACCAAATAGTTCTACATTTATTCCAAATTTCATAAATGGCTCCACAGCAAATTAAAATAACAGATATTGTCGTATAATTAAAATACATATAAATCCACTTTACTAAGTAACAAGCATAATGTGCAGAAAGGTGTGAAGTAATTAACTATGTCAAGAAACAAAAACATGAGTTTTGTAGGGGCTTAAGGGTGAAAACTGAAATATCTGAAGCATTTGTTAGATTTGTTTCAAATTTATACAATTTATTTTTGTGATCGATCAAGAATGGAGTAATACCAAGTTTCAGCTTTCTAGTTACAATAGTTTCTGAGGAATTAGCAGTTTATATCTAAATTACAGGCGATTTTCAAAATGTTCCACATATTGTAATTTTAAACATTAATGCTTGGGGTATAAGTTTCTGCACTCATTTTAACCTATTAAAGACCCGTATAAATAATCATACATATTTAACAATTTTAAGGCAGATTACCTGGCTAAACCAATTTTTGTATATCCAATGTGCAGCAGTAAGGAACTTCTCTTCGTCGAAAACTTCACGTTGAAACCAACAAATGCAAAAGCTGTTGTCACAAATTACAATCAGAAGAAATTGGCTTAAAAATGCAGATTTTGACACTAACAAGCAGAATAAGCACTATAAACTAAGCAATTAGGCTAATAATTGTAGGAAACGTGCTTATAACTTAAAAGCCTACGTTTCTGAACCAAGGAACAAAATAGGGCAAATTCCGTCCCCTACTCATTGTTGACACGCACGCACCATTAATTGCTTTTTCCTCAACTGTTTAATTGCCTGGTACAAGATAACTCTTACACTATGCATTACTTTAATAATGCGGAAATTATCTATTAGAATTATTTATATACATTTTCCTCATTTCGTTATGTAATTATTAATTTCATGTTTCAATTGTTTTGGTATCAACATTTACCGTCAGCTGCAAACCATCGAACACCGTTGCCAGTTCCTACAACAGTGAAATAGACGACAATAGTAGATATTGGGACTGAGGGGCAAGAAGGTCGTAATGGAAAAGGAGCAAAATATTTGCATATCGACCCGAGGACACCACAAAAGTTCAATGAGTTAGAGTGGGCAGTCGTGGAGGATTAAACTTGGAACCCCCCGGAAGTGAGTCCCAAATTTACAGCCACAACTACTTTGGTTTCTATTTGGAGTACTTGTTGCATCGTGAAAGTAACAAGAACCAACATAAGGGATAAGAAAGTAGAAAGAGCGTGGCAATGCTCTGATATGGTGCGTTGTATTCGTTAATTGATGTAAAGGTAGAAACTATCAGTGAATGAAGAAGTACCAAGGAAGTTACAGTTATAGAGTGGACGAAAGCATTTCATTTTCTTGCTCAGTGTAATATATTCATTTATGTATCCATATGTGTTCTTGCTGGTTAGCGACAGAATATTATTGATGGTTTAAAACTGAGGAGCTCTTCGTCATTTATAGATTTTATTCTGTGCAAAAGAATTATTGTTCTAAGAACCAAATTAACAGGAATATTTAAAAGGTAAATTTTGAGGAGGTTCAAATGATTTAGGGATTTATGTCGTGGCCCACATTCGGGAAGCCCGGGTTTGATTCCCGTGGCCGACATACCTGACCCATGGGCTTTTCGGTGGTTTTCCTGGGTCGCTAGGTGAATGCATTTTATCTCCATTATCATTTCGCTTCACCTCTCATCTGGTGGTCTCTTTCAGGTTAGAAGTGTCGGCGGGAGTCTCGGCGGTGCATGGCGGGATAATGTGCTCTGAGGAAAACTACGTCCTGCTCCGGTAGGTGGGTTGCCGGTCTGCTCTCCTCTGCTGGGACCATTTCGGGACTGCCAGCCAGGGACCTTTTGCGCTCGGAACGCCTGCCTGGGACCTTTGGGGCTCGGCTGCTGTACTCGTTGCCGTCCCGCAGTAGAGGAACGTGTCCGTTGTCCTGGCCTGTTGGCGGAAGTCCCTATCCAAGTAAACTGTAGGGACCCTGCCCTCTGTACTGTCGTGGCTCCTTGGATCAGCCGCCCTCTGTCTCCTTCGCCTCATCCTTCCTCGCGGGGGTGCCACACTTGCGTACATAGGAACAATGGGCCCAGCATGGTGGCCTACGTACCGAATCCTCTCTGTAATGAAATCCTAATGCTGAACCCTAGGTCATCTGTGCATGGGTGCCTTGCTAGGTGACCTCGGAACGGAGGGCTCAAAGTGGAAGGAGATTCAGGGCAGGGTCGTTGCCAAATTTAAACGCATTGTGTGGTCCTATATTCATAAGACGCTAATACTCTATCAAGGAGTAATCTACGCCCGCGTGACTGCCTCACGTTCAAGAGGTCCCGAGTTCGAAGCTCGGTCAGGGTGAGTTACCTGGATGAGGGTTTTTCCGGGGTTTCCCTTATCCTTCAAGACGAATGTGGGATAACTCCAAGCGCCATGGACCTTGGACTCATGTGAGCATCATTTCATCCAATTCAGTCAGCGTCCGATATGACTTAACGTTGGAAGACATAAATTACAAAAAATGAAAAAAAAAAGTAATCCACATATCATTTAGTTTCCTTCTACACCTAAACATTAAGAAAACATGTCAGGTGTTATAAGTGATGAATGTTCATTTGTAGTTCATTCTAAAGTAGCCCATTTTATTATCTGGCTAGAGAAAGTGACACTTTAAACGCGGTTTTCACTTGTTTCGTGAATATAGCGGAGTATATGAGTTTTACAATTCTTGTCATTCTCCTTTAACTTGTATACAATAGGCTCAAAGCATATTTGCTTAATAGGAACATAACAAATATTGCGGGGCTATTTTCAAGTGAATATTCAGTGTTTGAAAATCAGAAACGATTTCGAGTCTTATAATTGACAGTACCTCTATGATAAAGGTAGACAAAATTTTCAGCACAAAAGCATAAATTGCATTTTTTGTGCAGATTCTTTTCTTTTTATTCGATAATTCTTCCATATTGTTATATATTTCTTCATACACTTTGGAGTATTTCGAAAACTGAACAGGTGCTCTATTTGGTTGAATATTTGTAAAAATATAGACGTTGTAATGAGTAAAATTATCCTCCTTGTTCAATTAAAAAAATGTTGTGTCTATTGTTAGCGTGATATTTTCGTATGTTTGTTGTACAAGTGTAGAACTTGTCAAATTTATGTAGTTTTTGGCGATAGATTTTCTCTTCATTTATATCTTCTTTTGTAGCGTCTATTACTACTGTATCACACTTAGCAAACAGTATTTCCATAGCATCGAGTCATAGATGTGACCATGATTACAAGGGGAACTTTACGTTGTGTTTTTCTAGTAATCCTACGTTATATTGTCTACGGTGCTTCCTTAACGGATGTTGAATACAATTTAGAAATATCGTTTTGGGTTTCTGGCTTATAAGTTAGGTTTAGTGGGTATATCAGGACATACGTCGTTTGCTTTTTAACTACTGTGATTATATTACGCTGAAAATACGAAGGTGATCAGAAAAGTTTTAGACCTAATAAAAATACAAGACATTTTTGCAAAAAAAATTTTTTTTATTTTTCCAAGTAGTCTACTTGTAACTCCACACACTTCTCCAAGCGATGTTCCCATCTCTGTAGCCCCTACAAATAAGAAGTACTTGGCGTTTTTCTCTGCAAAATAATTGTTCACAAAGGTTGACGAAGATCTCTGTCCTCCGAGAGCACTTTTCAGATGACAGAACAAAAAGAAGTCGCTTTGGGCTAGATCTGGTGACTAAGGCGGATGGTCAAGCAGTTCAAACCGTAATTCGTGGATATTCGTCATTGCAACCGCTAAGGTGTGAGACGTTGCGTTGTCTTGGTAATACAGGATTTTCTATTTCTGCAAATGGCCTTTTTTCCGCAGTTTCTGCCTTCAGCTTCTCAAGTAATGATGCGCAGTATGCTCCTGTAGTGGCTTTTCGTTTTTGAAGATAATGGATGAAAATAACTTCATCACTATACAAGAAAAAAAAACAGTCGCCATCACTTTCACACTGTAGCCTTTTTTATTGGGTTCCTCCTTTGCAGTCCACCGTTTGGACTGTATTTTTGTTTCGGCCGTATAATGCTGTATCCAAGTTTAATCTACAGTAATTAATCGGCGCCAAAACTCGGATTTATTGCGCCTAATCTGCGCCAACAAAGCGTTGGAAATGTTCATTCGAAAACGTTTTTGGTCTAATTTGAGCAAACGCAGACAGCTTTCTCATGTCTAAATGTTGATTTAATATGTAACAAACACGTTCTGTTGATATGTGCATAGCCTCTGCTATCTCTTTCACTTAAATTAGGAGGTCATCTAGCACCATTTGTTGAACTTTGGTGATGTTTTCGTCGGTAGTTGCAGTTATTGAACGTCACGAACGTTCATCGTCTCCCAACTTCTCACGGCCAGGTGTAAATTCAGCGGCCCAAAATGTCACTGTGGTAAATGAATACCCATACACAGAAGCCAACTCATCTTTGGTTTCCGTAGGCGCATTGTCGTTCAAAAACAAATATTTTATGGCAGCTCGATACTCGATTTTGTCAATTTTCATATAAATGCTCACACCAACTCACTCAAACGGCTGTTACATAACAACTGAACATCTAAAGTGGCTGAAAGTTTGGTGAGTAACTGTCAACAGATGCACAACGAAATTCAATAGCTTTTATTTACGAGTGCTGCCATCTTCATGTTGAGGTCGGAAACTTTTCAGACCACCTTCGTATATTCCGATAGGTTTGAACGTTACAATTACATCAACTCACACTTTCCGTTAGTCTACTTTCTTTTGCCATATCACTTCTAATATCCGATTTCTTTCTTAATGTATAAATACATTCTCTTTCCTGTATTTTCTTTTCATTTTAGCTTCTTTTGCCTTCGGAAGGGCAAATTATTGTGCTTCAATTTGATTTTTATCCAAAAATTAATTGGTTTGTTCGAGTTCAATTTTCTAGTAGATGTGTCATTCCGTACTCAAGAATATTATTGTGTTCTACAGCTTTGTTTACAGCAATTGCCAGCGACAGTAAACCACATGGAAAACAGTTTGCTTAAAAAACGAGGTACTTTTCTAAATTCTTTCTTTTTATTATTAATAATATTTATAATTTACATAAAGTACACTTATAATGGTCTTTGTGTTCATTGGAATGACATATTTATACCACAGCTGTGTGCATGCTTCTTCATTAAAATCTGTGGTGGATTGGTTGAAAGAGTATCTGCAAATGCGCAGTTGCTTTTATTCGTATAGTGCTTCCTTTCCTATTTACATTTTAGGAATGTAAAATGGGATGTATTTCCACTGTGTAGTATTGTACGGAAAACATAGTTTAGAATTATACAAATATAACTATTTGTATTTCAAATTCAATAAAATACTTAATGAAATCAAAGTTATATCAAATATAGAAAAACTTTTTGTAAAAGTTAGTAATTCTGTTTTATCCAGAATTTATGCCATTCCTATAAATCTGGAAGAAAACGAGACCTGTTGTAAATTGTATAAATTCACCAACTTACAATTTAGTTAAATGGTTACATAATAACTTTTGTAAGTTTGATAAATTTGAGAGTTTAAGGATTAAACATTCTTTTAAACTAGTTAGAATTAACAGTGTTGTATTATATAAGACTGATAAACTTGTTTCTTTTGATTTAACTGTCTTATTTCCTAGTATTCCGAGAGAAAAGCTTTTGATTTATTTTAGAAAGTGGTTAAATTTAATAAATTTACATGAGGACTTCATATATGATTGTGTTAAACTTATTACTTTTTGTTTGGATCAAAATTTTTTCACTTTTAATGGTGAATTTTTTCAACAAACTTCTGGCTTAGAAATGGATAATCCTCTTTTACCTTTTCTTGCTGATCTTTTTAGGAGTTTTGTTTCTAAATGCAAGTCACTAAATCATTCCCTTTGATTCTTAAAACTTGGTATAGATATGTTGATGATGTTTTTTCAATTGTTCCCCACTAAACAAGTAAATGGTGCTTTAAAATTACTAAATTTACAAGACAAAGTTACAAAATTTACAATTAGAAACTGAAATTGATGGTTTTCTTCCTTTTCTGGATTTGAAGATAATAAGAAATAATAATAAATTGGATTTTGGTATTTATAGGAAATTTACTCATATCGATAATTGCATAAAAATAAAATCTTTAACCCTTTTTCGAATAGGTTTGCTGTTTTAATAGTTTGATTTATAGATTAATAAATATACCCCTGAATAAAGAGAAATTTATTAAAGAATATAAACATATTATTAATAAGGCTTTAATTAATGCTTTTAATAAACACTTTATACAGAAGAAGATTGAAAAATTTAAATATAAAGGAATGTTAATGATACTTCTACCCTTAAAAAATAAAATAAGATAATAATTTTAAAAAATTACTTATCATCCTTGGCTTAATAAACAATTTTAGAAAGTTTTTAAAGATTTTGCTATAACTTTGGTTCCTCAAAATAAATAGAGTATTAAAATTTTACTACATTTCTCTAAAAAAAAGATGAAATTCCCAATAACAAAAAATCTGGTATTTATCAATTTGATTATTTAGATTTTGATCAGGTTTACATTCGTAGGACGAAACGTAATTGACAAACCAGAACGAAAGAATATTTTCGTAACATTAAGTATAAACAGACTGATATATCGGTCGTAGTGGATCATTTTTGGTCATTTAACCATGAAATAAATCATTAACTTCGATTATTAAAACAATTAAATTTCCCGATAGATTTAATGTTTTGGGAAAAGATATTTATTTTAAAAAATAAGCATCGGGTAATGAATTTTGAAATAACAGCAGTTAATACTGTTCTTAAGTTTGTTTCGTTTTAAGATTTTGGTAATACTGAAATAACATAGTAACTTCCTTAACGACGAATTTGTTTTCTCTGGACGCGAACAAGGGTTCGTGAAATCGATTTCAACATCAAATAATTTAACTAATAAGAAACATCTACATCATTTTTCTTAAGATGAGTGAAGTTTTTTGTTACAAATAGCTATATTTGTATAACACTTATTGATTCACTGTAACTCGCTTCATTTTCAACTTTAATAGTCTAGAATATCAGTGTGGATTTATAGATGCCTTTAAAATAAAAAAAATATTCATTAACGTTATTAAACCTTAAGAAAAGCTATCTGTTATTCTATATGAGTTGCATGTTGTAAATAGTGATCACTGTGTTTTAAAGTTCGGTATCATAGACTGTCACTCTTTTTCAATAACATATTTTAAGTAATATACCCTTCGCAGCCTAATGCAAAATGATTTCACTGTTTTTATATTTAAAGAGTTGAGTTTTTAAATGTGAAAGCTAACGTGAGAGCTATGTTACCGCATCCTTGATTGGTTGGAGTATATCGTGATGCTCCCTTACTTCAGATTAGTAGGAATCGATTCACATCTCACTTAAGAGCCATCCTTACGTGGAGTAAATCGCGTCATAGAATATGTTATTGTTTAGTTGCTGTGAAAACCTTATTTGGGCAGTCAGACTAGTTATAAAATGGTCCATAATAGTTCTGTATAAAAGTAGGTACGTGGTTCCTCCAATCCATAATCAGCTATGCTGCGCTGTTAACGGTAGGGATCTCTATACGCTAGGAGATGCACGATAACTATACCTGAAAACTGCGAAAGTACAAGGTAAATATGTAAAACCAGGTCTGTCTTTAAAATGACTTGACAATTATCTTATTTGCAATTTTCATTTGCAGCCTAATATACTGCGATGCATATAAACCTGAACTAGTTCAGTAAGCACAACATTTGAACCAATGATTTGAACTTTGAGAGAATATAATACACAATTGGGAGTTTACATTACACTATTTACATCACAGAGAAAATGTTGGAAGTGTCCTCCACCGTATCTATACATGCTTGCACTGGTCTCACCATATTCTCTGAAGTTTTACGGAGAGTATCCTTGCCGGTGTTACTTATTTCGTTTCGAATGGATTCCTTGAGAACATCAATTGACCGCGGCCACAAGAAAAAATCCGGTGAGGTTAGGTCAGGGATTCTGGGGGGTCACAGACCTTTTGAGATTATTCGATTATCAAAGAAACTGGTTACAAGTTCCATGGCGTCATTAGATTTATGACACGTAGCTCCATCTTGCTGGAAATAACCTTCACTCAGTTCCATATCATCTCCTTAAAACTTCAGAGAATATGATTGCAAACATGTACAGATGCTGGTGGAGGACACTTCCAACATTTCCTCTTAGATTTACATAGTGTAGTGTAATTTCCCAATTGTATATGGCCTATTGAATTGGTTCAGGCTTATATGGATCGCTCTGACCTTAAAGGTCAGATCGGTGAGAATGATGATAAAAATTTACCATATGATGACAGTTGAGGCTTTTTAATTTGTACTATATTGGACTTTATGGGAAAGTCTTCATTTAAATATCTTTCCTATTGGAGTAAAAATAAATGTTGTGATATGAATAAACCAAAGCAGTAATTTCATTGCACAATTGAGGCATTTTTCTCTGTTAGTTATCATGTTTCTCCAAATTTTCTAAAAGTATTTAATGCGATTTTTAGAACAAATATTAATTCATTTCTAAATGATCCGTCATATTATCTAACAACAAAGAATGAGATGAGCAAATTATCGGGACAAACATTAAGAGTAATCTTTCCAACAAGGTTTTCTATATTGCAAATTATAAATTTTTATAACACTTAAAGCGTTCCATCCGTGCAGTTCTTAAGTCAGCAGAGTAAAACGTTATAGCCTTAATATCAGATGTTTCCATAACCCTGCTACACATTTATTAATGAATAGCTAGTTCCAAAAGCTTGTCCAACTTCGATAGCATACATGTTTCTCAAAAGCCGAAATCATAATTAAACAAAAATTACTTGTTAAACCAAATATATTAAAAGCGTGTTTCTTAAAAAACTTACTGAATCGGTAAGTAAGGGACATAAATTTGAAATTTTTTGAAAATTGCTAAGAAAGAATCACCTGTTTACATAAACTAGCTCATAAGCTAGAAACACCTTAAATATATGCACTAAACTTCGTAATACTACAAAAAATACAATGAGTTTTTAAATGTTCTTCATTAGAAATGGCAATGAAGAACATCAAGTGCAGCAAAACTCCTAATTCCTTTGTCTTTGTGGCAGCCATATTCCAAGTACTAACTTTTGTTTGATGGCATAACACGGAGGTGCTGTTTAACATCGAGTTTTAATACTACGTTAAGGATATGTATGACTGAAATATAACGAAGATTTTCAAAAAATAAACATTCCTTTTTTTAGTCTATAAAATACTGTAATCCTTCATGAATTCAAAGAATGCTGAGGTAGCACCCAAAAGCCAGTTTTAAATGCTGTAATCTAGTTTGAAAGTTAAGTGATTCTTTAACCTTGTTTTCTCGCAATTGCATGTTTCATCATTTTTCATCATTTAAGATGCTCCTTGCATCGCAGTTTTAGTATTAGACTAATGAAGCTGGCTACACACGTTCACAGAGACACAGTGAATAGAAATTATCCTGGGTTTTATTGTAAGATGCATTTAAGCACACTTTCTTCATTTCAAAACACAAAAATTTTAAAATTTTTGGCAAAAAATTGCTGGAGCCTAAGGTTATTGACACACAGAGAAACCTAGGGCAAATTCAAAAAAACGGATGTGTTGGTAACCTGTTGTTAAAATATTAAACCAAAATTTAAGTTATTTTGTCGCAAGGGCTTTGAAGGTGACGTAACCAAAAACATAATATATTTCACCATATTTACCAAACTATCACAGTGAATTTGACAAACTTTGGGCAGTATCATATTTGCACTGAGTTACATCTGTGGTATAAATTTTAAAAAGCGAGCTTTCATTATTTCAGGATTTAAAATTTTCAATCATAGGTATCCCTAAAGCTAACAAAAACTGCTTCTAGGACAGTCAGCTCGTTCCAGTGGAAAGTTCTATAACAATGAGATGTGGATGTTTTTCCTACTCTATGACGAAAACGTGGAAAAATAGTTTGGATAGGAACTGTAAAGGTATAACCAATGGGATATGAAAGGGGGGGGGGGGTAAAATTACCGGGTGGAAGATACACGGAGGTCATCATCAAAAACCTGAGGTAGATTTTCATGATTACATTAATACACCACAATGCTTTATCTTTCATAGATTCATAAGAAAAGGGTAAAAGAGGTAAATGGTAAAACTGTAGTTGATCTTGCAGGTTTGTGAACGACACTTTACGTCAGGAAAATTCATTCACGGACTAAAATGGTATTATTATTTAAAATTCGTTTTAAACATAGAAGTCCAAGCGATACATTAGAATCATTTTCCGCATATTCCAGACTCCACATTTCGCATAACGATTTTTGAAATCACCTCCTGGTCCACTTGCTCTGGAAGTAACATTCCAGTAAATATTTATTTATCAGTGTAGCACTATAAGTTATACCTTTTATAACAGATTTTGTTAGCTGTAGTTTCAAAATGCATTCATAGATAAGGTATTTAGTAATTTAGTCATATTGGCGTATGCGATAATTGAAGACTATTTGTAATATTTTGTATTACAGACCCCAAGCTGCGACACGGACAGAAGGGACAGGATGTTCAATACTTCCGATTCTCCGAGAAAGTGATGCGCAGCAAAGTTCTGAAGGCTCAACTATGGATTTACATTCGTGGTACTCAGTACAACTCGACTTCGTCGGCTCAACAGTTGCCAGAAGCTCCTGCTCCAGAATCCCCCGGATCTACTGTTTATGACGACAGAGGTGGCGGAGGTGGTGGTCATCCCACCACAGCTACATCAGCCGACATCGGAGGAGCCTGGTCTGTTCCTCTGGTAAGTAAATTCATCATTTTCAATTTACACTCATTATTTCCAATTTTGTGATTCTTAATATTTTTTCAACCAAGTGCCAGTTTTATATTTTGTGCCTACTGTAATTTAATGAAGGTTTTATAGCAATATAATTCATGGTTTTATGCAAATAAGCAATTTTAAAATACATTTAAAGACAATTAAAATGTCTAAATACACTTCTGCTGCCGGATGCGTATATGATACACAGTGACACAAAATATATGTAGCAAGAAAACTGATTTGTAGCAAAATAAATTCCACCCACCCTCACTAGAAAGAAAGGAAAAATGTACTGGAGACGTCAGAATATAATAGGAAATACTTGTATTCATTATTTATAGTCTTCTGTGTTAATTGATATAGCAAAGCTACACAATTCCTGTCTTATTCATGTTCATAACTAACTTTAAAGATCATGCTTTTAAAAATAAATATTGTAAAAAGTGGGAAGAGAAGAGAGTTGACGAGCTGTATGTAGAATACTGTCCTTAGCAGTATACCAAGATTCACAATAATCTCGAGAACACTCCTGCAGGATCTAGTTGATACCTCCCACTGACATTTAAACTAAAGGAAGTAAACAGTAATAGGAAGTAATTATACAAAGGGGCTTATAGATTTGTTGAAGTGTATAAATAGAGGTAACAAAAACACAAAATATTGTGTAAGCAACAAAATTTAGAAGGCACAAAAATACTACGGATGGGAATAGAGGCCTTAGTAAATAAATAAAATATTTATCCTATACAGTTTATAGAATTGAGTTTAAAACGGGCTGATGGCAGGATGGAAGTTGGAATTTATAATAATGCAGAGGAAATATTGTCAGTAGTAAAAGGTATATACAAAAATGGTTCAAGTTATGACAGTAGAATTAATTTGACAGGAACACCAACAAGTTATGGATGAATTAATTTAGGAAATTACTCATAAGGAACTATATGAGAAATTAAGATGTATAGATGGTATTGCACGATACTTTGGAAAGATGAGAACAATAAAGATTGAATAACATAAAAGCGACAATATAAATAAACAAGGATTGAAAACAAACATGATTGTATCGATATATAACAATGGAAAAGAAAGTGATCCAACTGACTACAAGGTAATGTCTACTTTCTGTTTTATGAACAGACATTCCACCTAATAGACCACAGAACTGGGTACAAAGAACAGAAATTATCATAATCACAGGGAGGAATCGGAGCATTCAGCAGAAATATATTTATAAATTCTGGACAATTTTGAGCAGTAAAAGGTAAAGCGTGCACATGACATTTATTGATTTAGAGAGGGTATTTGATATCATTAACTTAAGTGCAATGTGGTTAATGAAATAATACTGCGTGTGATATATCACGACAATTATTTTTGTGTAAAACTCTCAGTCAGAAAAGTAACTGAGTATATACAAAGCAATAAAGTAGTAAGGCTGGGATGTACACCTATTCCATTGTTATTCAAACACTGGATTGTTGACATTCTAGAAGAGGCTCAGAAATACAGATTCCACTCGCCAATTATAATTATTAATGAATTAGAAATTTCTGGGCTACTTTTTGTAGATGACTTAGTAAACGAGCGTAGGTATATCTTGTGGAAGGATGAAAAGGGCGCTTCAGGTGGTAAATAGTTTTAAACTATCAGCAGAACTAAATGTTATAGTTTTAAAAAGAGATTTCAATTGCTTGAAAAAGTCTAAACAGCTACAACTGAAAATAAAATGTAATATGGGGCTAAGATATAGTGATCATAGCAGGTTCTAAAGAGGTAGGAAATATTAATAAATCCTTTACTAACTGGTGTTAGATTTACCGATGGCACCACCAAATAGAGCAGCTGGGTTATAGCTGGATAGGTACTCCAAACGTTTCACTTGCAATTTCACAAAGGGTAATGTTATCAAAACATTTTCCGTACTCAAAACAAAAGTAAATGGAAATGATAATGGTCTTCAAAAAATGCAGAACGTTAGGGAGTAAGTAGGAATTGAAGACCCATGGATAAATTGTGAATATATTTCAGAGACTTTAGGAAATAAGTAGAATTAACACTTGAATACAGTCGCAGACAAGTTATCTTTGGCAGTACACGAGTAAAAATGTGTTTTGTTTGTATAGGGAAATAAGTGTAGACTGGTGTGGCAAAATGACTTAGAGATATTGGCAAAAAGTCTCTCTTTGTCAAAACAATGAAAAGTACAAGGCATAAATAATATATAGGAAAATGTCTAATGTGTAATGAAGCAAGTAAACACTTTCATTGTCTATTACCTGTAGTCAAATAAAACTATGGAGGGAATAAAAATGCGTAGAAAAATGAAATAGGTTTAATTGGAGAAATAGTAATGAGAAGGTTATTGACTGCAAAAGAGAAAAGGTATAAAATTTTCAATAAATTATTTGGTTAGGGTTAAAGGAAATTTGGAGAAATTGACTAAAGAAGAAAAAATGGTGTTAGAGATAGAGGAACACTAGGGTAACCAAGTAAAACAAACAAAGGATAGTACAGCAAGCACTATTGAAACAGTGTTATAATCCATATTATTTTCTTATTTAGACATTATAAATTGAATTATATATAATATAATGTTTAGAAATGAGAATCAATATTCATAAAAATAAACCTTATCCAGAATAGCCACCAAGATTCCAACTCGGGAATTCTTGAACGAGAGGCCACCTACGTTACAGAGGCAGAACCTTAGCTATTTGCTACCAAAAGGTGCAATACCAAAACATTCATGTACAGTTGCTTAATGATGTCACAAGCCGGAAATACGTATCTGGTATTTCCAGATCGTTTGATTATGGAAAGGTAGAAGAATGGACTTTTACAATGTTCCATTTAGTCAGTTCCAAGAAGCTGCGGTTTCTAGGACCATCTTGTCCGGGAATATATAAGGGAACATAACGTTTCCTCAGATGTCAGAGAGTTAGCCAGCAGATAGAGTGCTAAAATTTCCGAACAGTGGGCGTCGAGAAGCTTTAAGCAGCGCGAGGTTGTGCGTGCAACAGAGGCATAAAGAAATAGTAATACTGACATGTTCGAACTGCGTGTTTTTATATGCAAAAATAAGTGTAAGTTAGCGCTGTGTTTTGATAACAATTTAAGTGGATCCAATACAACTTGATGTTTTAATTCGCTACATTAGCGTCAGAAGTGGGATGCAAAAGCCACGATCGAGGCGATGTTTGAATAATTGTGGGCCCAAATAGATAAAATGGAGACGAAAATGAAATCAGGAATGCACATACTGGTAAGTGAAGTAACAGTGCAATCCGGAATGTAAGAAATAAAGGTTGAAATGAAATTCGTAATGGTGAAGAGGTGATCGCACATAGAGCGTGTGACCAAATGACAGCACCACCGAGGTTTTCTTACTATATTCAATTTATTTGCTACCAAAATACCCACAGTGTTAATTTTATTAATTTTGATATTCACAAACTAACTCCCTTATGATTTGTTAATACGAAATGTTCCTTGATTCTTGCAGTGCATTGCCTCACTCCCAAATGTTTTACTTTAGGTTTCTGTTCATATTGTCACAAACGCATTGTTGAGGCGAGGCGGTACGGCCGACGAGTTCAACTGTCCCCAGTGGCGGGTTGCAGTTTGTTTTAGGGCTTACTCACGATTCCGGAAATTCGTGGAATATTCTCAAATAATCAGAATGGCGTTAGAAGAAAGACGAACTCTCCAGAGATCCGTCTCCCTCCGCCCACCGCTTCGGCCAGCTTTTATCTCCGCATTGCACTGTCCGTCTCTTTGAACTCGTCGGCCGCGCCGCCTCGCCTCAACAATACGTTCGCGACAATACATATTATATACGAGCGTTATAAAAGCAAAATTACTGAAACTTTCCTAAAAGTGTCGAGATAATGATCTATAAAATGCCATGCAATGAGCATCTAGAATTCTGAAAATTGCTGACTGATAGGAACTGAGAGAATTCTTTTAAGTCATAGGAGGTTTTACCCATAGATGGCAGGAAACCAGTGAAAACGCCATTTATGAAAATAAATGACATAGTTATGTTGAAAATGCACATCACATTCGAAAAAAGTCCAACTTTCTTTGCACTTCAGCAGTTGATAAGTAACGAGAGGCGGGATAAGGATTCTGTATATACTCAACACCGTAATTCTTAGGCCCCATTCTAATTAATAAATATGACACCAGAGCTGCAAATGTCAGTTCAGTTTAGTATTTGTGAAATATATTGAAGTTGGATAGGCATGGCCCAGGAGCACCGTCACTGTACAGTAAATGGTGTAAGGTTTTCTTGTGTTGCTTAGCAGTTGGCAATCCTTGGAATGCCGATCTATGGACGCAACGTAAGAATAAAGTTTTAACGTAGCAATGCTTCTATTATCCAAAATGGCTGCAAAGTCTTACGTTTATGCTGCGTACGAGCTTACTTTTCATTTTAAGTGGAGCTTTACCACTCGAGCTTGTTACTGCGTGTTCAGCTATACCCTATTAAGACCACCATCCATAAACCATTTACGATGGCACACCTTCAGAAACCGAGAGCTGTAATTTGGGATGTTAAATGAATTCGGTAGAAAAAGCAATTCCAGGGAGGAGGTGCAGCATTACTTATGCATGGACCGAACGGGTTTATAACTGCGACCCTGAAAATTAGAAACCATTATGAGATGATGTAGCTTAAAATAGAATGCGAAATATATTGACTTTTCTATCAAATGTCAAAGTAATATAAATTCTAACATCTAAATTAATCTTCAGTGCAGCACTTTGGATGTGGTGCCTTAGAACACGAGAGAGAGAGAGAGAGAGAGAGAGAGAGAGAGAGAGAGAGAGAGAGAGAGAGAGAGAGAGAGAGAGAGAGAGAGAGAAGGGAGGATGTATGGGAGAGACAGACCGAGCGAGATGGCTCAGGCGGTTTCGTTTTTGACTCGCATTCGGGAGGCCCGTGTTCGATTCCCATGTTTGACCTACCTGACCCATGGGTTTTTGGGGGTTTCCCTGGTCGCTAGGCTAATATTGGGTAGGTTAATTACATCCCCCGAATTTCCAGTGCCTTCATTTCATCTCCATTATAAATTCAATCATCTCTCAATTGTCAGCAGATGTCTCGGCAGTGCATTAATAATTATATTAATGATTATTCTGAGGAAAAGCTACTTCCTCCTCTGGTACGTCGGTTGTCGTCCTCAGCTCCTCTGCTGGGACCATTTCGGGACCGCCAGCCAGGGACCTTTTGCGCTCGGATCGCCTGCCTGGGACCTTTGGAGCTCGGCTGATGGGCTCATTGCCGTCGCGCTGTAGGCGAGCGACTTTGTTGTCCTGACATATCGGGGGAAGTCTCTATCCAAGTAAACTGTAGGGAACCTGCCCTCTGTACTGTCAGGTCTCCTTAGGTCGGCCGCCCTCTGTCCCTTCGCCTGGTCCTTCCTCCCGAGGGTGCCCCACTTGGGGGCACAGGAACAATGGGCCCAGCATGGTGACCTACGTACCGAATTCCCTCCGTAATGAAATCCTAATTTTAAATCCTAATGGGAGAGACAGAGAGTACTTATTCGCTTCAAGGGTTCTCCTTTCTAATTTAGTACAGTCAACAATCCTTCAATTTTAGTGTATTCGCTGGGTGAACGTATTTCTGGAATTACTTCATAGTCTCGTACGTTAGGAAAATGTATCTATGAAGAAAAAAACGGACCTAATTATTGTGTTCTATCCTTTACGCCGGAATAGTGAGATGGGGAAGTATTGTAATTTACCCTCAAATTAGGTATCGAGACACTTAGAAAACGGGCTGTCTGCTACTTTCGCCCTTCGTCCCTCCATCCCCTCTATCCCTGAGCTGTGTGTGTGTGTGTGTGTGTGTGTGTGTGTGTGTGTGTGTGTGTGTGTGTGTGTGTGTGTGTGTGTATGTGTAGGGGTCAAGCATACCTAACTGAGAACGAAAAGTCGGTTAAAACCTAATTTGGTACCTATTTTCAGCTGTTTTTAATGACGCGATATGGGGGTTTTCAAACGGTCCCCTTCAGCAAGCTACGCTTTACATTGAAGCATTTTCGAAAAGTTATATTTCCTGAAAATAATGAAATTATTAAAGTTTGGATTAAAATACCGCAGGATTATAACAATTAAAATGGTCCATTCGCACTTTATGGGAGAAGCTCTTGAAAACATTCACATTTCTGGTAAACATTAAGAGATAAACAACATCCATCTCTTGCGTATATATAGGAAATAACTATTGTGTACAGTTTTGTGTTGAAAAATACTGTCGAGATATTTGATTTTCATTTAAATTTTGCAGTATTAATACCATCACAGATAATGGAATTTCAACCGCCTCGTAAAACATCTGATTATCACCTAAGCTTACTGTATTCTCATAAATATTAATAAATAGTAAAACCCCTTGTGCATATATTTATCTCGGGAGAGCTGGGTTCGATTCCCGCTAGCAGTGTAGCAATACTCTCCCGTACCGTCCTGACATTAAATTCTCCATTTGACTCGTTGGTCATGGTAGCTCAATGGGTTAGAGTGACTGGACGGAAACCAGGAGATCCACGGTTCAAATCTCGGCCATGGCACTGAATTTTTCATTTTTACTCTATCCATCAAAAACCTTAGCCTATAAACGGCTAATGTTCGGAAATGATTAATTTCCATCAATTAACTAAAATGTTTTCTTAATGTTACTGCTGAAATATTTTGTATTTACCTATTATGACTTAAGACTTATACAGAGTGTTCGTTAATTTCCCGTACTCAGATTTTATTAATTTTGATCGAGTTTTATATGACATAAAAATGAATGGGTGTGTAAAATTGATGCACATACCTTTAGTTACCTGAAGCCAGTTTTCAAGCTCATTTATTATAATTTTGCACTCTCTGAGAACAATAAGTATAATGATAGGTGATTAAACCATTTTGCACACATTACTTTCGTGACATCCCAGTTCACAGCACAGTCTCTATTTTTCTTCCAAACACATTATACATATTGCATATCACTTTCAATATCAATTTTTTTTTTTTTTTTACAGAAGTACTGAAAATGACCATTTTCTTGCAAACATAATTCCACTCGGCGAAACATATTCCGTGACACGTTTTTCAATGTTGCTGGTGATATTTTAGCAATACAGTAGGAAATTGCGTCTTTCAGATCTTCTAGTTATTGTGGGTTGCCACTGTATACTTTTCTCCTTAAATAACCCCACAGAAAGAACTCTGGAGAGGTAAGATCAGGGGAACTTGGAGGCCATAAAATCTTGGAGATGATTTGATGGCCATGGTCTCGTTTGCAGTATGGCAAATAGCACCATCCTGTTGAAACCAGCTGTCACGTTCATCCTCTTCTAGCATAGCGACGAATTGCTGCACAATATCCCTGTAGAGGACACCGTCAGCTCTTTTCTGAAAGAAGAAGGGCCCAACAATCCTTCCTCGCGATAGCTCACATTAAAACCGGACTTTTTCTGAATGAAGCGCCTCTTAATGAAAGACATGTTGGTTTTCAGTTGCCCAAATTCTAGTGTTCTGGTAGTTAATGTAGCCACTTAAGTGGAACCACGCCTCGTCCGTAAGGAAAGTCGTATCCAGAATAGGTACATTGTTGCGTGTGAAAGACCGAAACCACTAGCAGTAATAGCGAGCTTCCCTAGATCGGATGGCCGACGATCCTGGAGGACTTTAACACGATACGGGTGCAGTTTGGCCACCTTAAGTGCTTTATGTGTTGAGCCAATAGATGATCCAATTTGTTGTGCCAAACGTCTTCCCGATTTTGTGGCGAGGTAACAAGCCAGCGCTCGATATCGTTAAATGATGATGCCTGGGACTCAAGTACTTACAATAGTAAGTCGCCACAAACGGTGTATCTCGAATGCGAGAGCCCCTAGTGGTCCACCGGGGAAAATACGAGTACAATGGAGAATTCAATGTCGTGACGGCAGGTTGGCCATGGTAGCTCAATGGGTTAGAGCGACTGGACCGAAACCAGGAGATCCGTGGTTCAATTCCCGGCCGTGGCATTGAATTTTTCATGTTGACTCTATCTATCAATGTGCTTAGGTGTTTAGTGCTATCCAAAAAGGATTAAAATTATTCACATCTGCTGATAATAGTAAGTATAATCTGCTCTAAAAGAATATATGTCCGAAGAAATCTATTAGGAACAGTTAGGTAGAGTGCACTTAGAGTGCAAATGCAGGAGATTTAACAGTCCGATCCCAGGAGAGAGAGAGGAAAGATGGGAGTGCAAATTCCCGGTAAAGTGGGGTTCCTAACGTTTCCTCAAGATGCTTAATCTTGGAGGGATTTTTTTTTTGTGCAGTTACCAGCGCCACGAATTTCGACAACGGCGCCCTCCACGGGGACAGATGATATAGCTTCGCTCTGACGCCGAGATTAGCGGTTACAGCTACGCCAAACCTGCCCTTTGCTGGTATCTCAGAACCTGAAAACAGAGAATAAATGTCGGGAAACGTAAAATATGGACTTGAAGTCGTGAAAAAGAAAATAAGTAACATATCATTTGCCTAGTGCCCAAAGAAACCTCCGGAAGGAAAACCTCCCTCTCGAGGCTAGACCTGGGATCTCTCGAAGGCGAGCTACAAGAGTTGCCAGTCCACCAGTCCGCTGGATAACAAAGTCTATTCGTCCACAGAAAAATTTTAAATGAAGAGCATGGGCAAATGAATCCAGATTCACTGAGATGGTGATTCTCAAACATAACACCATTGAAGATATCGTACATTGTCCATTCCATTTGTTCCAAATTTATTGACAGAGTATAGATTATCTATTGCACTGCTATAATAAACCTCCCGTTATGTGATTAGATATGGTTCGTGGTGCAATGATATGAATTTATATTTTTATGTACGTATTTATTTGATATTGTCTGACGTGCTCAGTGCTTCAAGTGTGTACATTAATGCACATAACACGGACTACCTATGTGTTTAGTTTATTTTGTGAAGTTTTGTAATGCCAAAAAGTTATTAGAGCCACTAGTCAATTGTTACACGCTATTCTGTAATTTCGTAATGCAATATTTTACTAAGAATGAAGACGTTTTCTGACTCCATCAAATCCAAGACTTTGTAAACGCGTTTTCTTTCCATTTTTCTATAGACCTCTTTAACCGTTCTGGTCCTCAACGTTCCACTGTCGAAGAAGCTTACTTTTGCACATAAGCCTGTTTAGTAGACTTGAAGTTATTTTACGTGTCACAAATCTACAACAATGGACCACCGGTTTTACTTTCCTTCTGAAGGAAGTATGCTAATGATATTTTGCCCAAAATATCCATCACCCTCCGCCTGGTACAGCTCACGATTTCTACAAGCAGAAGCTAGTGCGTTAATCCTTAAACAAGGGGGACGACAACACTTTTATTATACCAAGGAGAAGGAAAGTTCGTAACGAACCAATAGGGATATATTTGAACTACAAACTACTTCAACAGGTCGAGAACTTAGGTATTCAGGGATAACCCTGGACGAAAAACTCAGCCTTAATAGACACACTAACAACACAACAGGGAAGGCACTCCTACTAACAAATATGTTAAGCAAAGTAGCAAAACTACAGTGGGACCTTGGCCACAAATATCTAAGAACAATCTACGGAGGCGCAATTGCACCTATACTAACATATGGTTTCCCAGTCTGGGAGCAGGCACTAGAGAGAAAAAAGAACATAAAGGTACTTCAAAGAACCCAAAGAATAATAAACATCAAACTTACCAAAGCCTACAGAACCATATCTTTCGAAGCTTCAGGTGTTGCAGCTGGAGTGAAACCTATCTACATTACAATAGAAGAAGCAGGCGAAACTTACAAGATAACACACGGAATGACACTAGAATCAGCAGATTATGATGCACCTTTACAAGTAGCAAACTGGTCACATCCAGCAGATGGTATACTTATGGAAGAAGTTATTGACAACAAATATTATGAAATAGAAATCTTCACAGATGGTAGCAAAATCCAAGGCAAGGTTGGAGCAGCAGCAATAATATTTAAACAAGTCGAGGTTTTACAGAGAATCAAAGCAAAATTACACGACAGATGCTCAAATAACCAAGCTGAACAAGCGGCAACACGAGGACATGAACATACAACTACAAGAAAGGACAGCTGCAGTATATTCAGATAGCAAAATAACTCTAGATCTAATTCGAAACAATCCAAAACATAATCATCTAATTGAAAACATTCAAAATAAACTCAGAAGCCTTTCAGAACAGAAGTGGATAATACATTTTGCTTGGATCAAAGCACATGCTGAATTTGTTGGTAATGAATTAGCTGATAAACTTGCTAAGGACGCTGCACTTGATAATGAGACTGGCTATGCATACAGCAAAACAGCAAAAACATCAATTGTCAGTGAAATTCAAGAACAAGGGACCCAAAAGTGGCAAGAAGGGTGGACTAATACAACAAAGGGAGCATTCTGCAAGGAGTTCATTCCATCAGTCAAAGAAAAATTGAGAACACAAATTAATTGAAAGTTCGCTGTGACAGCAATGATTACTGATCACGGATTAACTAAACCACACCTGCACAGACTTGGAATAATACAGGACCCGACCTGCATCTGCCTACAAGAACAGCAAACAGTGGAACATCTCATATATCGATGCTGCAAACTAAAACAACAAAGGGGCATAATGAAGAGAACTATAGAATCCAATAGCTACAAATGGCCAGTGACAAAATAGCAGTTAATCACCAATAACATTGGAGTTTTCGAAACTTTTATTCAAAGCATTAGCTATGATGAATTAAAATGAAATATTAAAGTGACTACAGGAGGATAGTGGAGTGATACAGAGATGTGATATGAAACGAAATAAACAAGTAAAAAACTATGAACAAGAGAATAAGATAGGCACAGTAATAAATGAGTGTATACATGTTCATTGACTTATCATTTCATATATTCTTCATGGTATACTTTTATGGATGCATAATTAGCTTTGCAATGCAGTATATATATATATATATATATATATATATATATATATATATATATATATATATATATTTTTATAAACTGTTATCGTATCTACGCAACAGGCGAAGTTACGCATCTTAATATTACGCGGGCAGACCCATCTCTCATATGGTATATTTACCTGCCGGAAAAGTGAGACGTCAGCACATCAAATACGATCGCAAGTCTCTAGGAAATCACATATAAACTAGCTCCATCAGCGATGCCACTGATGACGTCAAATTTTGTACGGTAAAATTTCAGATAAAAATGAACACTGTGTATATCATTTATTAAGCAAATAGATCTTGAGCTACACTTTTGCTGGGTCCTGATACCTTTTCTAATAGGGCAGCCCTTCAATACAATTACGTTCTTGTTGCGTCTCGGCCAATTTTAGTAATTACTGCCCTCTGTTTACACTATCTGCACTAGTTTCTGCTGTTTGCTGATTTTTTATGTTTTCTGGTTAATTACTGCTACGTGTTTCAACTTTTTATTGCAATTGTTCACTGATTCTGAATTTACTTAACCTCCTTTTTCATATTTTCCGAATTTCACATCTTCCCATTTCTTAGTCCCCTTTCTCTATTACAAAATATTTATGCCAGCCGCTTTTGTAATCCTTCTACCAGTTACCTGTTACCTCGTCACATTTTCTGAAATCTTCTCCTCTAATTCTCACAATCCTACTGTAATGTTGTTGATGTTTTCAAATGCTAGGCTTTGGCAATGAAGCCATTAGCTCTGTTGCTCTCCAATATTTCTGTGTAGTGGGTCCGGCAGGTAGGGCTTCACAGGTTAAAAGATGTTCTTCAGTCATTTCCTCTTCTTTGTTGCACAGAAGACAATTTGGACTTGTATAAATTCCTCTTCTGTGTAAGTGTTTGGCCAAATAATCATGTTCCGTAAGTAATCTGAAATTGGCTACTGCGGCTTTACATGGGGTTTCTGGAATAATTTCCGGATTTTTAATTAAAATGTTCCATTTTTTATCTTTGGCTTTGCTAGATATTGATTGATTTTGTTTGTTTTGATATTTTCTTTTGATTAATATTTTTATGGATGTAAAGGTTAAGTTTTTACCTTTGTTCTGAATTAAATTTGCACCTTTTTGGCAAGAAAATCAGCTGATTCATTTCCAGCAATTCCACAATGTGCAGGTATCCACTGTAATATAACCCTTTTCTGTAATTTCTGAAGTTTTTGGATCATTTTGTGACAATATTTACTTTGGATTGACCTAATTTTATATGAACTTATTGCACATGGTGCTGCTTTAGAATAAAAAAGTATGACAGCATTTTTAAACTTAGCTATTCTGTATAGAAGGTGTTGGAGTGAAATATAAATAGCCGTTACTTCTGCATTAAAATTTGTTGTGTGGTATCCTGCTGGTTGATAGAATGAGAACAGTGCACACTTAATTCCTGCTCCTGAGTTGTTGTCCAAGTTAGATCCATCTGTGTAGATATGTAACCTTTCTTCAGGTGGGTATCTATTGTTGAGAGTTTCTAATGCTAGTGCTTTTAGTACAGGTTTGGAAGTTTCATATTTTGTAACTATTTGTTCTAAATCTAATTGAATATTAATTTGTTCAAAAGTCAGCGTGTTTTCTTTAATTAAAATGTTTTCTTTAGAATTCGGAAGATTCAGATCTGTTTTTAATTCCATAACTTTGTGTAGGAAACTTGTTTTTGTTTTCATCTTGTTTGGTTGTAGTAATCTTTTCTCCCATTTTGTTGTTTTTAACCGCAACATTTTTTCATGTTGTATTACTGCCTGTTCCTCTAAAGTTAGATGTATTGGATAGTTCCGAGTTAAGACTTGCATTGCCATGATTGGAGTTGATTTTGCTGCACTAGTTATTAGTCGCAGGGCCTGATTTTGGCATACTTCTAGGTGATTTATGTTAGAACTCTTTGCTGTAATTATTACCTCTGCATTATAGAGAAGTATTGGTTTGATGAATGTTTTGTATGTGGTGTTCAGTGTCTCCCGATTACTGCACCACTTGACTCCAGCACCCTACTGGAATATCTTTTCTTTTTCTTCAGTTTCCATAGACGTAATAACATGTATCTATTTGTAAAATTCTTTTAACCTTCCCTGACCATTATTTACCTCCAATTTAAATTTATTAATGTCATTTCACTCAGGCTGGGTTTAACTAACTATTCTCACTTCCAATTTTTTACTCGTCTATTTTTCTCTACCTCCCACGACCCCATTCTGTTCTTTCCTTTATGCAATTTAGCCATATTTTTGCCTTGCCGAAACGCCCATCATGCAATTACTACATGTTGCATAAGTTGTACTCAGTTTTGTGCCAAAACTCTTCCTGTTGATGGTGTCAAGGAGAAATCTTTATTTAGATAACTGTATACCATCATAACGAAATGTGTAACTGCTTATCTCATAACCTCTTGTAGTTGACGCGTATTCAATTCCTAAAACGCAACATCCAGGTCTGCACATGGCGAGATAAGCAATTCTACGTAGAAGCACTGCAGTGCAGATCCAAGTTAGCTGTGTGATCTTTGAAACAGTTAATTGATATCAGATTTATATGACCTTTTGATTATTTTATCGCCCTCATTCTTTGCTGAGTGTACTAGGATACACAAGAAAACAAAGAAAACATGCAGACGCGCGTGTCCATTTACATTTTAATTAATTTTTGTCACTCATTTGATGAAATCCCCACTTACATCAGCAACGTTATCTGGAAACAATTTGGTAATATTACGGTTACAAAATAGAATGTCTCCGAAAGACTTGCTGCCCGACTCCGGATTTCTAAGTACTTTAATTTTGCGGATTCTTTCACAACTTCCAAATTTATTATCTATCTTATTAAATCTGTTACTAGTTCTTCACCTATTAGATATCACTAGGTCCCTGATTTTGATGAAAAGTAATATTTTTTCTTAGTAGTCACAGACGATGCTTATTGGAAATGAAGTGCCTTCTGGAACAAATACGTTAGATATATATGGTTTTTATAGGTCATCAAAATGCATTTTTTCCACATTTTTGTAATAAAGACATTTTTTTAACATTTAGAGGCATTTTCCGGCCTTTTTCTTTCTTTTTCACGAATATATTGGGTGTCCTCGTCTATAGCCTACATTCGCGAGACACGGGTTCGATTCCCGTGGCAGACCTGACCCTGACTCATGGACCTTTTGGGTGGTTTTAAAATAATCTGTGATTAAAGCTTCATATCACGTAAGCCGACATCGTGCCAGGAGAAAACTTCAGAACTGATATTTTTGAACAGGATTTAACAGGCAGTGACATAGTGTTTTTCAAATATGCACCAGATAACATCTGTGGAAGTGGAGAGAAGTTTCTCAAAGTATAAAACAGTTTTAGCTGACAACCGCCGTTCCTTTACTTTTGATAACTTGAAGATGACCAATGCTAAGTAAGGTATGTTTTGGCTAATAGGTGCAGTAACTTATTTGTTCTTATTTTATAAAATTTAAAATGACCACATGAATTTTGAATTTATTTATTATTTAGTAGCAATAATTGCATTATTTACTAAGAAAGTTAATTTTAAAATGTGGTTATTCCAACCATATATTCATTATTTGTCTGTAACAGTTATTAATTTATTACTTTGAAAGAAATTGTTAATTTCTGTCAGGTAATTTTTTACATTTTATGTGCATCTTTTATATTTTAAGGGTATTATTAGCTCACTTTTAGAGAATTTTTGGGTCAACAACTTTCGAGCCCTAGATATCGCCTTCCTGTGCAAAATAAGCGGAGCAGTTTTTTGCGTTCCTTTATATGTATAAATGAAATTATAATTGAGAAAGGTAAACTTGGGGGGAAATGTTCCACTACTTACTCTAGGGTATCTCCCTAGCTATTGCCAATTATGAGGACTAAGGGAAACAGTGAAAGCATCTGTCCGGGAGGAATTTACACACAGGTCTCCAGTGTACGTGTCCCTATCTGTGAAGAAATTTATACGAAATTTGTGTAAATAAATTATGAAAATACAAACCCCACAGTTTGGAAAGTAATTAGTTTATCTAAAGGCCGTTTAGAGAGTAGTGCTGCATTGTTTTATTGTTAAAGTAAACGTGCTTGTTTCAAATTCAAGCTGAAATATTATCAATATGTAAATTAAGCTACTATATTCTTGTTATTCCTGTGTAAGTGAATGCATTGTATTTAAAATATACAATTTATTTTTAATAAAACACTCCCTCCTAGAATATAAAGCAACTGCAGTATTTAAGAACCAGGAATTGACTGTAGGAGCTTATGGTGTCGGTAGCGCACATGCAGTTTCACTAATGTGTAGTGAATCAGCTTAATCCGGACAAAAAGCGGTGTACCTGAATTTGAATCTCCGGGAAAAGCCCAAATCGGAAAGCGAGTCACTGGTTTGAAAAATTTAAGAAAATGCGTATTCTGCTTTAACTCCATGGTAAGGTTTTAATGCTCTGCGATATTTATTATGCTGCTTAATTAAGTAATCCATGAGCAGTGCAACTGCTGGAAGGCAAAACTTGCTCTCATTTACAGAGACAAGGAAGGTTCACGCCTCCTATATTGGACAACAGCACCTACTCTGAGAATTTCCAAGCTTTTACGAGGGCTGTTCAGTAAAGAATGATCATAATTATTTTACGGTTATAATTGTTCGCACTAAAATTCAACCTTGTTATATTCTGTTAGCTTAATGTGAAACAAGCACGCAGTAGTAGTTTCATTGTTGGTACTCCTGGTTCCCGCCTGTGAGAACCAGGCAAGTTCAGACATGTTAAGTATCGCCTACCACTGCAATGGACGTAACACGCGAGGAACAATATGCGGCTTTGAAATTCTGCTTTCGTCTCAACAAATCTTCAGTTTAGGCCTACACAATGTTACAGGAGGCCTATGGAGAGTCTGTTCTTCCTTACATCACAGCTCGAAGGTGGTTTAAAATGTTTAAAGAGGGGAGACGATCAATTTCAAAGGCTGGTGGAGCCGGTGTTCCAGTTACTGCTCTTATAGAAGAAAACATCGACATTACTGCTGCCATTGTGAGAGAGGATCGACGAATTACCTTAAGATCACTTTCTGAAATACTGAACATTTCATTAGGTGCCACCCACACGTTGGTGACAGAAACATTACACATGAGACGTGTTTGTGCGCGCTGGGTTCCAAGACTGTTGATTCCCGAACAAAAGGACATCCGCATGCAGGTCTGCATGCAGTTAAAGCTGACGTTAGAGGAAGATCCGGAGTTCCTCTAGGAGTTCTCTGGTTCTTATGAGTACTCCTTGTGATTTACCGGAAAAAACACGAGTCAGTTGGAGAATTTAATGTCATATCCGCACGTTGGTCATAGTAGCTCAATGGTTTAAAGCGGCTGGACGGAGACCAGAAGATTCGTGGTTCAAATCCCGGCTATGGCATTGGATTTCTCAGTCTGGCTCTACCCTTTCATAGAAAGTGTGAAAGAACAATTAAATTCTGTTTAAGTATTGCTTTAGTGTGAGAAAAAATACATACTTGTAGCTTCAGTAGTTTTATAAGATGAGCGCACCCAAAATTTAAAACATAAACCATAGAAAAACAGCATTAAAGTTTAGCTATGTGGGAACTACACCTCAAAGTTTTTCCAGATGCATATTCTGCATCTTTTTATCATCAGCATCTTCTCTATTTCGTTTTTCACTGCTTCTCTTCTTCCTTGACTCCATTGTCACTTGCTATATGGCATTATTTATTATTTTGTTAAAATTGCAGGGAGGGGCCTAGTAATTTGCCTTAATTGCCTCTATTCTCCTGCCAATGCTTCTCAAGTCATAAGCAAACCTTACATTTACTTCTGCACCACTTTCAATGGTTCTGGATGACTGGTGAATAGAGTACAGCAGCCAATGTCTCACCTGCCTCAATTCCCTTACCAATGCTTCTCAAGTAATAAGCAAACCTTACATTTACTTCTGCACCACTTTCAATGGTTCTGGATGACTGGTGAATAGAGTACAGCAGCTAATGTCTCACCTGCCTCAATTCCCTTGCCAATTCTTCTCTAGTCATAAGCAAACCTTACATTTACTTCTGCACCACTTTCAATTATTCTGGATGTTTCAAATGTATATTCTTTATTAAACTTTTGCAACGCTGTGATAATGTAGCTAATAATCCATTTCTTTTCTTGGTGTCCTCTGATATGGAATAACTGCCAATACACAATGAAGAAAGTATTTTTTTCCTTGAAGAATCAATTTTCACTTCACATTCATCGCCAATAATAGAGGTTCAGTTTGACGAAGTCAATATACTCTACAATTTTTTAATTTTAGGGATTGTAACTCTTTAATTGAGTAGTCAGGATTACTTAAACTGTTTATACTGGTTCCCACGCCGATTTCTTACACCAAAATTATTGCTTCTTCCCATCTTGAAAACAGCATTAGTAATTCAAAACATACTAAGCAAAGCGTGGAAGAATTAATATCAGATGCACAGATTAATATTAATAGAAAAAAAAACAGGGACTTCCTTTCCTAATAAGGGTTTGCTCTGGAATATAGCTTCAATAAGGTTGCAACCATGGGGAGAACACAGTTACAAATGGCTAATAGGAGGAGTGGCACACTGTGCAGTCTTTTCAAAATGAGTCTATTTAGGACTTTTAAAACTATGGGACAGAATAATAAATATCGTTATTCGCTACTACAAACATCAGGGAAAATTATTTTGGCAATCACTCATTTTGTGAAATTTCACCCCAGAATGCCCTTCTGGCTCACCTTAATGTACAACAACCCAGGGCTCTGCCTTTTATCTCCTGAGCGTTTAACGTGCAACTTCAACTGATGTATCTGAGTTACACACTTTAGCCTAGTACTCTTGAGGAAATATTACTTTCCTACCGAGCAAAGTGTCGAATCCGGTAGTGCATGAAAGCCGTATTCGGGAGGTTATAGCTTTTCACAGATATGCTGGTGCCTTGTGGTAGGCAGAACGATAACCTTAGTAATTTCGTCCTCCAAAAAATACGGTCTCCGGAAAACCTGTGGCGTCCGACATCGAGAACTTTGAATTTGGAACTAGTAGAAATCCTAGATCGGTTACTCACTGTCTGTCTCCTTAACACACAGGTACAAAATCTCAACGAAGATCAAGGTGCCGAAGTACCACTTTGGTTGTGCTCCTACTGCTGTCCTCTACTAAACTAGGCTTACCTCTCCTGGATTTTCAATGTGTTTAAGCATATAGTGCATTCTTTGCTTCCTCACTTTCCTTATCGTTGTAATAAGTTCCTCATTTCTACAGTAATCCATTCTTAAACATTGTTCTCGTTCTAAAACAGAGCACTGTGGTGGAATCACCTATAAAAGCGCAGAACTCCTGTTCTGTGGGTCTAATGCACCGTCTTCTAATGTTCTTCCAGAATATGCTAACCACTAGCTTATTGCATTGGTTAAGGCCTTTATGCTGTCTCCTGCGACACCGTGTTTACCAAAATGGCTCGAATCGATATTCGGACCATAAACATTTCACATCATAAAAGTTTCTCAGCATTCTTTGCCATATACAAGTGTTTCAGAATTCTACAGAACAAATTTAAGAGTTGTTGGAGAGAACAACTTGAGACAGTACAGTTATGGTGTCAGAGCGCACGATTTTATGCAATAAGCCAGTCTAGATTTGGACCAGTACGCCACTGATACCAGCCTTGCACACTTTTGCTGCACTGTTCAGTAAGTGCAAAGCGGTAACGTAGATGGAATCTAATTGCTTCTCCTTGCCACGAAATTAGCTAATAAAATAGTGCTTTTATAAAATTGTCTATCTAACCATCAATATTTCTGATATCACAATTAGTGACTATCCTCTCATGACCCTTATATTTGTATATAAAACAGTTAACCACTGGCGTGACAGCCCTAAGAGGGCCAAGGCCTACCAATCCGACTACCGGCCTCACGCCCACTTAGGCACGGCAGAAGTGGGTGATCATCCAACCGATACGGGGAGGAGATGTGGTCAGCATCACGGCATCCCCCAGCCGGAATGTTGCTTTTTGTGACCAGGGCCCCTTACCTAGCGTAAGCTCCTCACTGTCCTCACGATGCTGAGTGGGCACCGGTCCTATATCCGGGACGGGTGGGATCGAACCCGGGACGCTTTCCGTGGCCAGGGACCAAGGCATGGAGAACAAATTTTTATATACTTGTATCAAAATGAGGTATACAGCCACAAGAAATTTTCGGTCTGAGTAGCTGAGATAGGCGATATCCAGTCGTAGGTTCAAGTCCGGGCCAGATCTACAGCTTTTTTAAGTGTGGGATTTTTTTTTTTTTTTTTTTTTTTTTTTTAGAAATTCCGCTGTACCCATAGCGCGAATATGACCTTGGTGATTGACGGGGTCGTTTCCAAATAAAATTATTTTAATTTTAACGGCTATAATTCTCATCCTCCTTTTTAAGGAGCTTCTATTTACTCTCAAAAGATTCATTGTTATTAATATCCAATTGGTTAAAACCATTTTCCTTGAGAATCAGCCCCAATTCTCTTCTTGTACCTCTATCGATATATGTAGAACCTTAACCTCCTAGCTCTCTTTTTCCCCTCCTCCATTTTTGTACCTTAATCCGTATTCAAATCTCCCCTTAGAGCATCGTAGCGGGATTCTCCTTTGCTTCCGGAGGAGTAACGTTTGATACAACTCTATATGCAAAGTACGTCTAGGGATATAAAATTTTATTCTCATAATCTTGATTATTCACAAATATTCCCACTACTTGCACATAGCTCCAGAACCTTATTGCACCTATGTGCCATTTATCGCGAACTCTCTCGTTGTCATTCACTACAGCAACCATCTCTACACTTGCTTCCTCAGTTAAATTTAGCAAAAAATACCAGGAAATGAAACCAAAAATATTTTAATAAAATTAACTGCTGCATAAGGCAAAGTATCTGTTGACCCAATTGGCTCATTTAAACTATATATGCCCGCCTCAGTAGCGTGGATGGTAGCGTGTCTAACTCACGCTCAAGAGGTCCCGCATTCGAATCTTGGTCAGGGCGAGTTATCTAGATGAGGCTTTTACTGTGTTTTCCCTTATCCTGAAAGACGAATGTCAGGCAACTCTAAGCTCTATGGAATCTGGGCTCATTTGAGCACCATTTCATCCATTCCATTCATCGTCCGATATGACTTAACGTTGGAGGACGTAAATTACAAAAGTACGGCACATGCTATTTAATAGTCACAAACAATTTTAAAAATTTCTCTCGCAAAAATATTTTCTGCATTTTGTATTACTCAAAATAATTTTCTTGATGCGGCTGCTTTCTAAATTGTTTCTAGATCGCCATACTGCATCTTAAATTTTGTTAAAATGGAGATACATTTTTCAAGGTAATGTTGCAGATTTGAGAAGGAATTATGAAACTCTGAAAATCTATAACTTCGAAGACAAAAATCAGTAATTTTTCCACAGCAAAAAGGTGACAGTAAAGATTTTATGTAACGAAAAATCTGTAAATTCATTTATTGTGTAGTTTGAATTAGTATGGTGAATATTTTTAAAAATGAAGGCATATAGGGCACTTTATTGGAAAAAGGAGTTTAAAAAGTAAACATTAATATAAACAAAAATGCAAGATAAACTTTTGAAATATGTCAAAAAAGGTACCGCTCTAATTGTGAGTATTAATTTGGATAATTTCAACTAGATATCGTTTTTATACATACAAAAGGTAAAACTTACTTCCATGGGTTACACGTTAAAGCCTATATGTACAACTTGGTTTAAAATGTGTTACTTTCCTTCAAGTATTCCTGGTAATAAAGTAACCTATACTAAAGCTAAAACTGAGGCCCAAAGTTGACCTCACAAGGAAATCGTGCCCCAGGTGCTGCACCATTTTGTTAACCTCTGGATTGTACATTACAGCAATTTTCTTAGTGCGCCACATAATTTTTCCCACATCCACATTATGCCCCCATTACTTCACTAACCTTGGTTTTTCAAACTACCGCTCTCTCGTTATTTGACTTCAACCACATCACGTTTACAAACCGGACATGGTAATTTCCCTAGTCTCTTACATCTTTATAGGAGAGAAGATGCGACCACCCTTTCATCCAACTCATATTCTACTGAGGTGCCATTATTCAAATCACAGTATACATATATTGTACATACACCAATTTCTGATACTTAATAAAAATCAAACTTTTATTTCTACGTTTCCATGGAGAATTGAAATAAATTTGAGTCCAATATTGTAGTAAATACGACCCGGGTTCTCGTGTTAAATTCTGTACGTACTGAGATCGATTTCTGTTCGTGAATAAATAATTGAAGGTCTACTTGCTTTACTTTGGTGAAACTTTGTGTAATTTGTGCAGGATTTCAGATTAGTGAATACTTTTAAGAATAATATATTGTGAGATTAGCGAACCAAAATGACATTGTTTGTGTTTTATTTCAACAGTTCCACCAAGAAAACAAAACAAGAATGTTGAATCGTGTTATCAGATCTGAAGATAGCATCTTTGGGGTAATTAAATGGATGTGAATGCGATAGGCGCTTCCATGCGACAAAATTTCGATTATATCTTATCTTCTAAGGGGATTGAATCCCAGAATTAATACGGTCTGAATCCAGGGATCTGTGCAATGTTTAATAAGGATTGAGGACTCAAATAGATCTGAATTTATCATAGAAACGTCCTACAGACAAAAATGCATAAAATAAATAAATAAAACTCTGCAATACCATAACCTGGCACCTAATTGATTAAGCCAGGCTATAAATATTCCAAACGTTTGCATTCATTTGACTTTTTATAATTTTTACAAAATATTTATACAGATAGTACTAAAAACACAATAAAACAATAAAATAAGTATACAATAATAACAACCTGGCTTACTTTTACCCACTTTTTAAAATCCTTATCCTTTGCTTTAATTATATAATAAAATGTACTCATCTACAAAAATATATAACGAAATAAAACAAAACTACGTAAACTAGTACTTTACTGGTATCCATTAAACACTTAACACATACACACACGTATATACCTTCATAAGCTCTACCTTTTACTCATGGTCCTTTTATCAAAGATCTTGCAACTCAATAGAACATCACCAGACTATAGAGTAGCCCTGGAGTCCTCTCGGACATGAAGATAAATAAATTAATTAAATTTGCGACAAACTTAATCAAATTCGAGCTGGTTTATCTTATCCGGAGAGATTATTCAACAAACGTGTTATGCGTTTAATTTCCTTTTCACACAAACTAACAAAGGGTCACATAATTCTGCTTAATTGACCGTCTTTATGAACACTCTAAAAACTATAACACCTCCTCAATATATATAACTTTGTAAACAGAAAAAGTCACACATATACTTATACAGAAGTAATGGGATATTCAGTCAATGAACTATTTTAATGTGATACCAGAAGCCCATAAATATCAATGATACATTGCTGAATTCACAAATGTTTCTTAGAAATAATTGGAAACAGACTGAACATTTTACAGAATGTTCTAATGAATAGATCCATTTTATACAGTTATTTTGTTCAATATATATATTCGAAGCTAAACCATACAATGTCAAAGTTTATCAACCATTACCTCTGGTTTTTTTTAAACTGATGAATACTGAAAAACTTGCACATCAGCTCTTAGAAGTTCTTTGAATCATCCTAAAATATATTTTAGCTATGTACAGCATTCTATGAGTAAACAGGTCTTTTATCAAGAAAATATCATGCCTAAAACGAGCTGTTAAAGATAGAGATCATAAAATCATATACGTCTGCAAAGAAGAAACCTACATGAGTTGAGTACAAAGGGACTTCCATATTAACAGTACATAATATCAAATAATACAGAGAAAGTTGTCCGAAATGCTGGGTTTCAAATTATTTCCTTACGCCTATGTGCAGAGGAAGTACTTTCACTGCAATTCTGCAAGTAATACTTTAAAAATTAATTTAAGATATAACTATTTTGTATATAATGAAAAGTATATGACGTAAAACATTTAGAAGACAACCTAAGAAATTCAAAACGGTAAGTTATGGCCCTTTCGCCATTTGATCTGCCATAAGTCAGGCTTCTATTGTTAGTGTCTCCAATAATATGGGGTTCGGCTGATAAATCCTGGGCCTCACACAGAGATGGTACCACTGGACTAGTTTGATGGATAGCATCATATAGTTTAACTCTAGACTAGCTCACCTGACTCACCTACATACGGCCATTGTAAAAGAACAACTCATTTCCATTAATTGACCTAATAGTGGTTAACTATAAAAGCCCGGGCCTTGTAAGTCTCCATTAAGGTAATTGTTTTATATGTTTATGAGAACTCCTAAGTGGTTTTCCGTCCGATATGACTTAACGTTGGAGGACGTAAGATTACAACAACAAAAAATGTGTATCGGGAAAAACACGAGTCAGTTGGAGAATTTAATGTCATATCGGCACGTTGGCCATAGTAGCTCAATGGTTAGAGCGGCTGGACGGAGACCAGAGGATCCGTGGTTCAAATCCCGGCTATGGCACTTAATTTTTCAGTCTGACTCTATCTTTGCATATTCTAAAAATGTTTACGATTCTTTTATCAGAAATTTAATGGCCCTTTGGCCAATATTCATTACGATTTCTACAACCTTTCTTAACATGTAGAGCTATGGATTCTGCACTGTTTTGGCTTGCCTTATAAAAGACATAAAATGTTATATCATAAAGGATAGTAAGATCTTGGATATACTTATCATTGAGATTTAATTATTTTCAATTTTAACCCATAATACTTTTATCAAATGCTACACAGAATTCCACGTAATAAACATTTGTTAAATTACACTTTGAAACGTTAATTAGGTGTCATTTTGTACAAGTTGTTTGATTTCTCAGTAACGTGTGGCGTGTTAAATGATTTATATCCAAATAACTTCCATGAAATACGTTTATAGTGGAATACAATTTGGTTGACATGTAAGAAAACATAATGATTACATAAGCTAAAAAATATTGTGTTCTGCAATATAGAAATTTCATTTCATAACTATTTCAATTGTATTATGTTGAAACATTAACGTTATCTTGAGCTACCTCAGAGAAAAGCAAAAGAGAACGAGACGTATATTCTGTGCTAGAGGGTGATTATAAATATGACTCCACTTGTACGAAGAAAAGCAGTAAAGAATCACTTTAAATTCGGTTACAAGGTCTGCACGGCGAAAATCTACTTCAACGTTTGGCGCCATAAATGGGCTACTTGGTAATGATTCTGTTATTCCATCAGTTTTAAATAATTTGTAATGAAAGCATTGAGCTGTTGAATTGAAGTGTAGTTCTAAAGTGAAAATAATAAATGAAAATGAGCCAATGGCCTTAAGGTTTAACATGCTATATTAAGTCATAGCCCAAGTACCAATATTTTGATATGGTGCTGAATTTTAGGAATGCCTTGATTGATTGTTTTTTTTTTCCCACAGAGAAAATAACAATTTGGTTTTCTTTTCCCTCCAGGTTAATATTAGCGTAATGAAGGTACTTCGGGGAGGAATGGGATCAGAGTCTCCAGTTATTAAAGTGGAAGCCAAATCGTTAGTTCGGCGTCCTGCAGGACGAGGAGGATGGGTGTCCCTTAATGTTGAAGAACTGTTGATAAAATGGTTTGACAACCCGAAAGAGAATCACGGTGTTGTGTTGCATGCCACAGACCAGGATGACAGATCTATTGTTGTGACAGACCACGAAGAAGAAGATGGTGCACTGGTAAGTAGACAACCCTCCACTTTCTGTAGTATAGAATCGAAAAACTTGCATTTAATGCATAATCAAAGATGTTTCTTCAGTTAAGAATGGAATTTTATGAGCCTGAAAGGCGTTTTCAAACTTTAAATGTAAATCTCAAATTAAACAAGAAACTGTCTCTGACACTTATAATGTGAAGTGTTTCAATAAAAAATGCCGAATGGATTTTGCTATTCTGGAATGGACAGGGTAAAATATTAAAGGAAATTATCAGAAAAGTGTGAAAAACGTAGATGAAGTAAAGGGTAACCAAAAAATACTGGCATATATGGTTTAGTACGGTAGTGCGACACACCATCCCTCCACCCAGTTATAGCACGTCGATCACGTCTCCTGACCCTTGAACTCTAAATCGGATGGTGTTAAAGAAATTCGGCTAAGCTTGTTTGTTTCACCAAGCTGAATACACATAGTCTATATATCATCTATTAAAAAGAATTAAGGGCACTTTTCACCGCCCATGCTTAATATGTCGTAGAATCAGGATATAGATAATCATTCTAATGATTAGCAATTAGAATGACTGGCTGACGATTTATAATTATGTACACATCACACACTATTGTGACATTGTGGGTTCGTGGAATTAAAGTCTTGTTTGCAGAAATACAAAATGCTCTTTATTTCCACTTTGTACAGCCCTGACAGCAGCAAGATGACGTAATATACATCAACACAGTCACTCGTTGCTTCACCACACGTAAACAAACAAAAGAATTCACTTTCAAGTCACTACACGGCTGCACACACACACGATTATCAGTTCTTAACTTTCAAATCACAACTTACTCACTCACTCACTCACTGGCTGTTGGCGACTGATTGAGGGTCAGCGCGTTGTGTGTCATGCGCGTACCTGTCCTAGATGGACTTAACCACTTAATGACGGATTTGTGGATTTTGTAGGGTGGCGGGTTTGATTTAGGTAGATGAGAGAAAGGAGGTAGCCGTAACTCCCCAACGGTTGCCGACTCGGGTTCAACGCCTGTGTGCACCTCTGTGTCCAGCTAACTTGTATTGCATATCAGCGCACATCCCTCCTGCCTTTACAGTTCAGACACGCCCATATATTTTACATTTACAGTTCATACGCAGTACTGTTGTTAGTCTTCGCAAAGGCTGTTCTGCTCCATAAAGAAGATTTCACGGTCTTTTTCTCGAATGATTCTCGTGATCTACCTGGTTTTGCTTAATACTCATTATAATCCGCAACTGCACTACTTATACCCATTGTTGCTATGTTGCCACACATTTCATTATGATCTGACAAGCCCTAATTGATTTGTTACTCTCAGGTAATTTGTACTTATTTACTCTCGTTTGTAATAGAGAAATTCTATCCAAATACACTTCTAAGGAAATTCATATCTTTGAGTTTAATTTTTTTTTTCTGCACTGAATAGTAACATACTAGCCTATGAGAAAGTATATTATAGGTAGTTCTTTAATTCCATAATTGTGGAATAAGTTTCGAATAGCTCACTCATTTATTCCACTCTTTCCCTTTTCTGTTGTTTCCTGTATTAATTTCTGTAGGCTCCATAACTGCCATGGTATTATCGGAGACATAATTAAAACATTGGTTGGCTGTTTACCAACACTCCCTACATGGCAGCCTTGGCCTTTGGGGTAACCTCGCCCCACCAGGTGATGACGAGACCCATTTCTCAGGTGGAGGCACCCAGAGGGCGGGTCAATTACCTCCAATGGTAGGGAGATAGTGAAGATGACGGTGAGGCGAGAGGACCTACAGCTTATACCGTGGACCGCGAACCACGTAGGGCATAGGGGACACTTCATATATGCTAGATAAAGGTGATGGCGTGGATAGCGCCGACTTAAAATTGCCACCCCGGAGCCGGGAACTGAACTCGGCGCCATTTGCACGGGAGCCGCGAACGAAACCACTGCACTACCCCGGCGCCCTTAACTGAAACATCGGTGTTTTTATTCATGTGGTCAGGGGTGCGCTTTTTGGCAGAGGGTGACAAATTGAAGAGTGTTAAATTTTTAATTAGGGTTACTTCCTTCTAAGTGGCAAATCGTGGAAGTACATCGGGAATTATGTGTGACAACGGAGTTGTTTACGCAATCCTATCTCGGATACATGACCGCTCAGTATGTACACTCCGTTCAGATGCAATCACGTCTTCTGAACAGCAACGTGTCATACTTTGGCAGGCGCGAGAAATAAAATAAAACTTAAATGCATACTGTGTCAGGATGCAAGATAAGGGAATCAAGCACCCTTTGTGTCAAACGGCAAATGGCTGGCTGCAATGGTAATAATTTCTGTGTGACAGTTGATTGTCTAACCTTTCAAATCGCACACAATTTCTCAACTGCTATATTCGTGTTTCGTCACCTACTCTACGTCAGGTTATTAAGAGTTCACTCTTCTAATAAACAAGACAACAAGCTAATGCAACACTTATCACTGAAGTTAATACGCCTCATCGCTCCGTCATGTAATGCCATTCATAGGGCCTGGAAGTGTGGTTGTGATACTAAATTTTATTTTGTAGGTATGATAAAAACCAGGAGAAGTAACGACAGTAAGGTTTATGGCTCAAAAAATTGCTGTGAAAATTTACTATGCGAGATATATTTAAACCTAAATAAAACAATAAACATAAGAGGTTCATAAAGGATAAGAAGCACTTTAAGATATTTTAGTAACTAAATTCTCCTAGAGTTCAATACAGTCTTAAATGCCTATCTAAAACCTAAATTATGAGATCAAGTGATTTGAAATATTCACACCTCTGTGAATGATGTATCATTGTTTTCAAGTGCTGTTCTTACAAATGCGCACAATGCAGCTAATCATATAAATTATTGGTCTCAATTTTATTCCATACGTTTCAACCTGCCATATAAATGCACTCTGCCAATGTAGGGAGCGCATGAAAACGGATAAGGGAAAGCCAGAATGCAAAGAGGAAGAAAGAGAGAGACAGTGTACTCAGTGAATTTATTCTTTACCACTCGCTCTACTCTAGAAGCCAACGTCTCGGAACAATAGTGTCGCAAACGCATTGTTGGGCGAGGTGGCGCGGCCGAGGCAACCAAAGAGCCGCACAGTGCACTGCGGAGATAAAAGGTTGCCCAAACGGCGGGGGGGGGGGGGGGGGGGGGGAAGGATAAGGATTTCTGGAGAGTTTGTGTTTCTTCTAACGCCGTCCTGATTGTTTGAGAACATTCCACGAATTTCCGGAATAGTGAGTAAGCTGCTGCCCGCCACGGGGGAACAGTTAATTGGACTCGTGTGCGCTGACAGCTGTGTGAACTTTGTTTGTGGTCGATGACCTTGCAAGTTCTACTGTGTATGTGACGTGGCACGAGCACTGCTGACCTCTGACGTTACTAGAGGAACCTCGGGCCGAACTGCCGAGCCCCTCCCGTCGGGGTGTAGTTAGGATTGGGTTGTACATGAGGAGGCAGTGGGTTCCCGACACCTACGGGGAATTGGGTTCCTCCGGCCAGGCTACGGCCGCCCGGAGGGGGTAGAGGTTTGCCTAATAGGTAGCGCGTACTACCCTGCAGAGCTAGTACAAGGTGTGCTAGATCACTAGGCAGCCCTACCGAGGTTTTGGGTAGCCTTCCCTGCGGGTTCGCGCGCGTAAGTGGCGTATCCACTTCCATCCCGTGTTGACGTTGTTGTCAAGGGGGGCTGTTTTTAAAAAAAGGTATTGCCCTATGGAAAGAGTACCGGAGTTGTCCATCGCTCCCGGGTTGAATAAGTCCAGCGTCCTTGGACTTTAGGGTCTTTGGACTTTTGCGTAGATCATATGCACATAACATATCTATGTATGTACCTGTATAAGGTTTTTTCCGGGGTTTTCCCTTATCCTGAAAGACGAATTTCGGGTAACTCTAAGCTCCATGGACCCCGGACGCATTGAGCATCATTTCACCCATTTCAGTCATCGTCCGATATGACTAAATGCTGGAAGACGTAAATTACAACAACAAAAACTGTGTATGTGACGTAATTCTGCTACTGTAAGGGTTGACCAAAGTGTCATTCTGCAGAAATAAAAAGCAATTTTTAGTGTTTGTAACCTGAAGTTTTTATTTCGCGAACCCATAAAGTCACAACACTGCTGCGCGTGCTGACGTCAGCAATTTTCGCGAATGCTTTTGACCAAGTTCATGTAGGCTAACATATCGTTTTGGCATTCTTATAAAAAATTATGATTTTTTTTATAATCATTCCTCTATGTCTGAATGCCCAAAAATCCATCACAGAAAAAATATTCTGCTCTCTTAACAGCATATTTATTTATGTTTACAAAGGCACAGGCTTACAGTTATCACTGATGTGCTACATAAATATTTTATCTCAGCTGTTGTGTGTGTTATATTTTGTCCATCCAAACACGAGTGACATATTTAAAAGCAGCGAGAGATGACACATAATAAATAAGTTATTTATGATGACTGCGTGTTTTGGTAGACATTTGGTGATAAGCAGTTCATGTAATTGGGTTTCTATTTATGAATGCTTAATTTCTGTGGACCTTGACGATGCAGTGCGTGTTTGTTTATTTATTGAATAAATACATCAGCGTGCCCCATCACCGTGGCGAAATTACATGTTTTACCTCTCATTACGAAATAATTCAAAATGTTTTACCGTTTATAAAATATATTACATAATTTTCCTTCTATTACAATCAGTATGTTGGAAGGCCTAATTTACAAAAATACATATCTGATTAGTTTAGTAAAACCTTTCCTTTTCCTTATCACAGTAATTTAGAAATTCATGGATTGTATAAATCTATGGAATTTCATTATTTGCCTGTGAGAATAGCTTTTCTGACTGCCCATCTACTCCAGCTTTATCTAATTACATCTGTTAATATTTCTGACCTTTCCCGTTGGTTTCTATATTCATAATCTCTGTTTCATATAGCCTTGCCCCACTGAAATGTATCACTCCGCGTGCAACTACCCTCCCCCTCACCTTTCACGCCACAGGATATAGGTGGTGCCTTGCCTTCACATTTAAACCTGCAGTAAACTTCATAATAATTGTCGGGAAGATAGATAAAATCATACAAATAAGTATATAAAGACATGCAAATATACAAGTTTATAATGAAACTGAGCAAGTTAAAACTGAATGAATGAACAATGAAGCTGAAACAAGTTTATAATGAAAGGCCTTCGGCCTTTTCCACTAGGATTGTTTTAAACGAGCACACATACCTTACAAAAATGCTTGTCTTTCAGTTTTAAAAGTCGTGTCTCGCCATACTTGTTGTGTGTCTTTCATTCACCCATGTCTCGTCTAGGTAGTATATTTTGCGATTTGTATCTTGGTACAGTCTGATTGTGCTTAACTAACGTCTTCACCACACAGCAATATCGCTCCTGGAGTGTTAAGTTTTCCTATTGTCTTAATTTCATGTCGCGATGCTCCTACACATCTAACACACCTGTAAGTTCAGAGCACAGCTGTTCGACTTCTGCCGCTGACAAAGACGGATTCTTCTCTAGTGAATGCATTAAACACATGCACCACAATTCTCATTTCGCTGGTTTGTAAAGGTTTGCCCTTGCCATGCTTCAGCGAAAAACTGGCGGGAGACTTTGCCATTATACATATAATAAGTACACGGGCAATAAACGATCGATAAAATAATTTAGCTCTCGCACTCGGCACAACACACCTTCGAATGGAGATATATGACTAATCCAGTTCAAAACAAGGTCAGTGATAAAAGGCATATAAATATATATGTCATCACTACCGCTAAAGCACGTGCTATCGTGTCATGTGAAAGACGGGCTGAAAGCAAAGGAACCTCCTCTTTACTGCATTTAAGAATTAACATGCATTTCAGATAAAACAACTCTGTTGCCTAATATATTTAATTCAGACAGTTACGAAAATATAAATTTTACAATTCTCTTCCAACATATAAAGATATACCAGCATGTTAAATAACGAACTAATTTTTACCGCACAAAAGTCTATACCACAACAGCAGCCAATGAGTTGTGATAAAGTCACATGACCGTTAAGAGATACGGGACAAGCTTATGTGAAACAAGGATTAGAGCAGATTTTCACTGCCTATGGACCTCTGTTACAAGGAAATACAGAATCCTCCACTTCAAGTTGTCTTGTAGTTGTACTACGGTGCATATAGTAGAAATTCGTAACTTTAATTTCAGACATCTTTTAATCGATGGGAAGAATTCTCTCTTTATTGAACTTTTCCAACTCTCTTGTCAGAGCTGATCCTGTACGGGCTGTTGTCGTTCATTCTCATAACCTCTTTACTACTCAATGTGGGGCATTAGCGCCCAAAATTGGAGCTATCTGAAAATGAGACGTAGGAACATACAAGGATAGTAACAAAGGACTGTAAGAGACGAAGCTTATGTACAGTGAAGCGGTCGCCAATTCCCTCAGAAGGGACGAGGTAAACCCTACAGCCACTTGTAAATGTTTGGACTAGTCACCTTCCACGCTCTATTTTTGGGCTTTACAGTTTTGTGCCCAAGCTAAGTTTTGGTGTATATACTTTATATATAGTAAGTGTGACGCCTTAAAGTTTAAAACTGTATACAGTTGTGATCATAGTCACAGTCCCCTTCTAGGAATTGCCGACAGTTTGGACGGCGAAGTTTTTGAGTGCACTTTGATACAAGATAGGCTCCCTGAAGATAAAACGATCCTCAAATTTCCAGCAAATGAACTTGATTATTTGTTACATTAAAAATGATCTCTACCCGGTGGTATTCATACTCCTGAAAACAGCGAGACACATCGTGTGGTCTTGACTTGCAGACCCAACAAACCAACAAGAAGAACATATTAAATTTGAAATCGAGGAGACGCCGTGTTAACGTGTGTGACTGCCATTGGGGAAGTCCTGGATAATCGGCCTTTAAAAAGAAAACAATATGCGTTATGGTTAAATTTCACCAAATGAGTTTGCTCTCACAAACCTGGAGCAAGACTTGGAGTGACTTTGCGACAACTTACACGTCTATACCTTATGCAGAACAAATCCGTTTTCCGTTCCCGAGGGGCACCAACATCCGCTCATTAAAGTGGACAGCCGTTGCTTCCTCATTTTAGAAAATAAAGGGAGCTATATTTTGGAAAACAAAAAGTAGTCATGCATGTTAACTTCAAAGAAGAAGTACACTCGGGAAATATTGGCAAAACAGCTCACTAAATATGGATTTGACGTCAATGAGTACATATTGACTTATTATTTACAAAGGGGAGATCACCTACAGTACTGCGTTTCTCAGTTTTCATTACTGGTTGTCTGTGTTTATATTTCCACCTGAGTTATATAGTTGGCAACCTGAGGATGTCCAAAAAAACGAAGTATACGGTTATTGCCACAGTTTTATAAGATTGTAAAAATTTGGAAATATTAACATATTTGGTAGAAATTTAGTAAACCTGCCAAAGTAAAGAATGACAAATGGTGATGGAAAACTAAAAGAATCATTTATTGCAGCACGTGAAGAGAACGTCACAAAATGGCAATTAAAGAGAAATATTGGGATCTGCAAGAAGAAGTCCTAATTCAGGCAACGTTTCTGCCAGTCTTCAAAGACATACTGGAAACAATTTTTTGAGAGATCCTTCAAAATCGCCTCCTCAGTCTTCACCACTGCTTCTGATGATGGATAATGCCTCCACGAAGGCGTTTCTTCAAGTTACTGAATAGAAAAAAGTCACACGGGGCTAAATCCGGAATATAGGAAGAGTGAGGGTAGCACTTCCTGTTGATTTTTCCAAGATATTCAACAACAACATTGGCAATATGCGGCTGCGCATTATTGTGGTGAAGCATCCAGTCTGCTTCACGGAAATGTGGTCTTTTGCGCCTGATATGGACTTGCAATGTTTTCAGGACATCTCTGTAGCATTTTCCAGTTACTCATGTGTGTGCAGGTACAACATGCTGATAAACCATTCCATGGATATAAAAGAAAGAGATGACCATAACTTTCCCAGCAGAAACAACAACTCTTGGTTTTTGGGGTCATGGTGATGAAGGAGATTTACAAGATGAGCTTTGCTGTTTGCTCTCAGGATCAAAATGATGTAGCCAAGTTATATCAGCAGTGATTACGTTAGAAAGAAACTCCGGATTTTCCTCTAATATCTAATTTAACTACATGAAGACCTGCATGTGAATGTCCTTTGTTCTGGAATCAACAGTCTTGGAACCCTCGGGCACACACTTCTCATGTGTAATGTTTCTGTCACCAACGTGAGGGTGACACCCAATGAAATGTTCAGTATTTCAGAAAGTGATCTTAAGGTAATTCGTCGATCCTCTCCCACAATGGCAGCAGCAGTGTTGATGTTTTCTTCCGTAAGAACAGTAACTGGTGCACCGTGTCCACGTTCCTTTGAAATTGATTGTCTCCCCTCTTTAAACATTTTAAACCATCTTCGAGCTGTGCTGTAGGGAAGAACAGACTCTCCATAGGCCCCCTGTAACATTGTATAGACATCATCTGAAGATTTGTTGAGACGAAAGCAGAATTTCAAACCCGCATATTGTTCCACCATTGCAGCGGTAGGCGATATTGAACATGTCTGAACTTGTCTGGTTCTAACAGGCGGAAACCAAGAGTACCAACAATGAAATTACTAGGGCGTGTTTATTTCCCATTAAGCTAACATAATATAATGAGGATGAATTTTAGTGCGAAAAATTACGATTATTCTGTATTGAACAGCCCTCGTACATATTAAATAACTTACCAAAGTGAGCGTTTGTGCTTCTTTAGACATCCATTTGTGGCATGATCAAAGTTCAAAATAATTGAAAAACGTAGCCTGGCTTCTGTCATTGAGTATTTTAATTTCAGATTTGAATTTGTATTTTAGCCGATATTATTTGGAAGTTCAAATAAGCGAATCATTGCATAAGAATAAGGTAAATTACTTGATAACATTTATTATGAATAAATACATAGTGATTGTGTCTTAGCCCGGGAGAAACAGTATTGCTTCACACCCAACACGCCTACGCATTATGTCTTTAAAAGCCCTCCCTTTTGAGATTTGCGCAATATAAACGAACACCCTGTATACTACAATACGTAGGAACGAAAACTGTTGTTAGAGTTACAAGTATTTTTTATGTTATGTGTACCTAAATGGTTGTTGTAATATAGTGAATAGCTCTTGTTTCCAGTACACAATGTTATCTTGATTACATTCGTACAACTAATTTGCAACTCATCCTAACACAGTAGCTACAATGTAGCAAAAATCGATAAATAAAATCATAATCAGCTACTTAGTTAGGTAATGGCTATGACCTCAAGTTCTTTTGGTTCAGAAGTTCATATGGGTGTAGAGCTTTCCGCCTTCATTTATCCCCCCTTTTGTCCTTGCGTTTGTTTTGCATTATTGATCTGATATCTGCTGACTGTGCGTCTTAGTCTTATCTGCTGAGAAAAGAAAAGTTATAAAAATAGGTCCTAGATAACGTGAAGGAAGTGTATTTGAAACACATTCATCATGTATACAAATAAATGCGAAATATAGGGTTTTCCATTTCCTCACAGATCTAGTTTGATAGCTACTGCCAATTCAGCACATAGTACAATTGATTTATTCTCTGTGTAAATACCGATATGTGGTTTAATTTTTAATAATGAAGCAAATTTTAAATTCCGTGCAACTTCTTTCCTTTTCGGAACACGTAAAACTAAAGTTCGCAGCTTATTCCCCTCTTAAGTACCTGACGTACTCTAGTTTTTAATGTTACGTTTTACTACATGAAGACACATCGGACAATGAATGAAACCGGTGAAACGACGCCCAAATAAGCCAAGCGTTCATAGTGCTTAAAGTTACCGTACATTAAGGTAAACCCCCCCCGAAAGAAAGCCTTATCTACCCTGACCTGGTTTCGAAGTCGGGACTTCTTGAACGTGATGCAGACATGCCATTCTTTACGCTACAGGGGATGGCTTAGAATAGAGTTATATTATGAAGTTATAAGCATAATACATAGAATGCTTCAAATTATAATGTTTACCTCGCAAGGTCGAGAATAGCCGTCGTCATCAGCTCTAATGGCAAGTTTAATCAAGCAATAACTTCCCATGTTATTTTCGTTTATCCAAACTCCGGTATACTTGATAGAGACAACTTGAAAAATTCAGTGCCATGGCCGGGATTTCTTTCGCGGATCTCCTGGTTTCCGTCCAGTCATTTCCGTGGTTCAAATCCCGACCATGGCACTGAATTTTTCAATATCACTCTTACAATCCAAAACCTTAGCCTATGAGGGCTGTTCAATAAAGAATGATAACATACCTTTACTCATCCTCATAATTTTGATGGTCCTTCTCAAAATAGTCTCCCCTGAATGTGATGCACTTGTGCCATCGTTTCTGCCAGTCTTCAAAGACATGCTGGAAACAATTTCTTGAGAGATCCTTCAAAATCGCCTTCGCAGCCTTCACCACTGCTTCAACTGTTACAATTGCCTTAAAATGCGATATAAATGCGAAATAGAAGTAATTATTTTTTCCAAATGTTCTTGCTTCTGGAAACTTTAACTGAAGAATCTGTAGAAACTTCACATGTTTATAAAGCTATAAAGTAAGTGACCACTCTTCTGGAATGTCGATTGCAACCCTTCCCACTAAATTAGCCTATTGTTTCACCATTGCCCGTATGAGATATGTTTGGTACCGAAGCAAGTTCAGTTGATTTACGAAAGAGACCCTCTTACCGCGGCTAATTACTCATAAATGTGTCTTCACAAACCAGTTAACGGAAAATTGCAATCCTTTTCTCTGAAAACCAATAGCAATCATAATTTTAATTAAGTAATAAACACATGTTAATTCCTGTTGCAGTTCTCAGTTGCTAAAGTTCCGATTTTCATTGCTCTGTTGGGTTTTACGCGTAACTTTCATTCATTCTATCCTTAGGTGACGTCAGTAAGTGCGAGGATAATTTTGTGCATTTTCTTTTTTTTTTGTGCTAGTTTCACATCAGTATACATTTATCTACTCTGTTTTATGCAGTATGCTTTAGTCTGTTTCAACTTATTCTGTGTCCCTGTGTATTGCTTTAACTTATATTAATGTGAAATAAATTAACACTTTATGCACTTTTAACGCAGTCATTAATAACCCTCCATAAATTTCTTTTAAATCTCATATAAATAATGTTAACATTCATCATTTAAAAAATTAACTCAAATTAAACTTTTATTCAAAATGTTATAAAATGCTTAATTGCAAAGTTAATTGGTGCTATAGAATGCTAAATTGAAAAACCAAAATGATAAATTTCTAATTTCAAAAAGCTAAATATCACTCCACGTACACATATATAATTTACTTATATCTAAAGTGATTGCTTATAAATGTAAATTAACACTTTAGAGGGTTGATATAACCATTTGAAATATGTTTGTATTTTAGATTTATGTTTGAAGCAAATGGTTCAAAATAATCCAGATGAAAATGTAGATTTCTTCACCCTAACATATCTGTTGCTAATAACACTATATTTTTGTAGAAAAAGCCTTATCCAGCCTAATAACCGATGTAACAATGTTGACGAGTCTGGGCTGAGAACTCCTGGTGTGGCCATCGACACGTGCAATGCGCCCAATTGATAAGAAACGCGGAAAGGAACAAAGTTCGGTGCAATCACCCCGCAGCCAACACGAGCGATTTCCTTCACCAAATACCCTAGCCTCGTGGCTCACATACATTCAATCTCCTTTTATGTACTACCTGAACACCAGTAGCTAACAGGATGGACCTCCATAACCATTGAATATTATGGACAGAGATATTAATTGACATTAACAATGACGTTTAAAGATGACCACATCAGGCTCCCATAACCAGGTATGGATTACCAATACATGCAACTCTCTCCTCATTTAAAATAAATATTATTGTGTGTCAGAAATTATTCTAGTCACGAAAGCTTTTATCTTATTTGGCTAAGAAATAATAAAAAAATTCAAAGCTCAAGACAACTTTATACATATAAAAGTGATATACGTGCAAAGTATTTTAGTTACATATTAGATATTATTAACTACGCAATCCTTGTTGTAGAACTGCTTCAATTTGCTATTAATAATAATGCAAAATATCTATTTAAGGTTGCAATGCCAGACTATCATTGTGGGTTATGGATTAATATCAAGTGACTCGCAATTGGCAAAGCGATTTTAATTCCAACACAGCTGACTGAATCCCGGTAAAACTTAAAATTTCACTGTTTCGTTGCTATAAAACCATTTACGTTATTCTTTTATCTCCAAAGAAAGAATTCTTATAGTACTGACCATTCCATAGTTATATAACGAACTGAGAGCGATTTGTGCCGTCGAACGCTAAGCATCATCATTACCCACGCTAAGGTAGACATTATCCAATGTTTGGAAACCCAAAAACACAGAGCTAATGTTGTATCTTCCCAAGTTAGGTAGTTACATATTGTCGCGAGGCACTGTTTTGGTAGAGAGAGAGAGAGAGAGAGAGAGAGAGAGAGAGAGAGAGAGAGAGAGAGAGAGAGAGAGAGAGAGAGAGAGAGAGAGCTAAGCGTGAGCAGGAAAGAAAGAGACAGATAGAGCGGCCAGCGCGTGGGTGCATTGCTTAAACCAGGACCATAGTGGAGGGGAACGCGGATGTACGCCGTTCTCCCACTATTTTGCGGAAGGGGACGCAGTCCCCTTACTAACATTATTTATACTTTTTGTTTAATTCATTACCTTTCTTAATTAAAACATTCACAATACTGTGTGATTTTCAGTAATAAGTTACAATAGTAGTAAGTTGAAATTAATTTTAATACATTTTCCAATATACGTCGTAATTTCAAGATACGGAATTGAACTTAGAACCACATACCATTTGCAGGAGTGACCAGTTCAGTGAAAGTTTTCTGCATTCATGCTTGGGGCTAGGACTTCACAAGCATCGCAATAAAAAATAACAATATATGTATACACGAGGCGGGTAAAGCGTGCTACGTGTCGAAGTTACTGTAATTTGAGCCTACTGCTCTTGCATCGTGTAAAAGTTTCTACGACCAACATGTGAGATTTCAGAAACATTTGAATTCACTTGTCAGTCTTGTGTTAACAGATCCGGAGAGTAGTCCTGTGTTGTTTCAATCTGGAATATGACAAGTTTCTATAAAGTGCTATAAACTATTGTTTAAATATAGAATATTATTGGTGCTATAGCTTTTTTAAACTATGAAACGTATATATTCGACTATTTTATAGGTACTTAACCTAAATCCGCGGGTTCCTCTGTCTCTGAATGTTCTCCAAGTGCTTCTAAAATAAATAAAACTGGCAATTTAATTCAAACAACTGAAATAATTTCTAGTCATTTGGAGTCCAGAAACTCGCCCGATAATCCTGTATGTTGGAGTGACAGTACGTGGAGTGAATTCAGACAAAGTATGAGTGGTTAGTGTTCAAAGTAGGCAAATTGGAGTTCTCAGTTTGTAAAAAGTGCACGATTTAAAAGTAAACAAATATTAGGGAGGGTATATTTCTAAGGCATGGAGTGGAGTTTTTGTGGGTCCAAGTGGAGGAACTAAAGGTGCCCAACTAACAGCGAAATATAAAAAACCGTATTGAGATTTTTCTAAGCTTCGGATTTTGCAAATTGAAAATGGACAGGACATGCATGGTCAACACACTACACAACAAACTCAGTTGTGTCAAATCTTTCTCTATGTCAACTCTAATCTCTGATGTTTTACTATTAATGGACATCCAGTATATATGTGGAACCCAGAGAGTTACATAAAAGAATGGATAAAAAGTCATAGGTATGCTGAGGATAACCAAAGCAGAAAGGCGAATCTATAAGTGATCAGTTCTTCAGCATCTGGAATTTTTTTTATGTGAGTACCCCCACTTTTTGTTCGGAACACGACCCTGGCTAAAACACTTGCCGAGAGAGAGAGAGCAACAGAGGGAGAAAGAGACAGAGAGCTAAGCGCGGGTAGGAAAGAAAGAGGCTGATAGAACGGCCAGCGCGTGGGTGCATTGCTAAAACGCTTGCCGAGAGAGAGAGCGCAACAGATGAAGAAAGAGAGAGAGAGCATTTAACACACGTGTATTCAGCGTTTCCTAAACATGGTCCATACTGCTAAGTTGTATATGAACTCACGTCTGCTTACTTTTGCATCTGTTATTTCCTTATAGAGTACCCATGCATTAATAGCTGCCGAGGCCAACACATTGAAAAAAAAACATGCATAGGCCACCTTCTGCATCCACATTTCACTGTGTACAGTCGAGCCGTTTGATCGTCGACGTCAACGCCGTACTTGGTGCTATTGTAGTACGCCACTGATTCTGGTAGCTTTTTAGGATGTTGTTTATTTGTAGTAGCTGTGTCAAGCATTGAACTCAAAAGAAGCACATTTTTGTTCTTTTTACCCTGGTAGCATGTCAGAGTTATGTCACCTGACATATAAAGTACAGTTATTTGCAAAGGTGCTGCAGCAGTTTTGCTGACTGAAGGATTTCCCTTCTACATTTCTTTACTGTGTCCACAATGCTTGTACTTTTACGCTTCAAACTTTCGCAAGGCATTTGTTTGTGGAAAAATTGTCACATGTAATATTTCTTCCTGCAAAAACAAAGGACTGTATAAGACGCAATACAATATGCTCTGCAAGAGAAACACCTGTGGGGCACTGATCATCTTTGCCCCGGTGAGGAAAACCATTCACCAGATACTTTGAATTTGCATCAACTGCAAGCCAAAACTTTACTCCAAATTTGTCCGGTTTATTGCTCATATATTGAATGAAGGATCACCTAGCCTTGCAAGGAAACAGTTGCTCATCCACAGTGATGTTTTCACTTGGAATGTAACACTGCAACGAATTTACAAGGAAAGGTTTCCAGAAAGGAGTAGCAGCTGCAAAGAGATCTGTACTTAGTTTTTGAGAACGTCTGTCCTTGTGATCAAATCGCATAAACCGCAAAATTTTCAGCGAATTTGTTTCTACTTATTTTGATCCTGAAAAATGGTTTTCTCCAGGTATTCGACCATAACAACTTCAACGGAAAGTTTTTTGCTCCAACACCTCGTAAATACATAAGTGGTAGCACGAATTGCACCACTTGGGCAATAAAGCTTTCTTACTCATCGACAAAGCGTCTGAAGAGTGCCATTAACCAATCAGGAAGGAAAGCGATAACAGATGTGGACAGATCCGAAGGCTATCGGATGAGGGATGGCGGTCCTTCTAGTAGGAGTTGTTTGTACCAGTTTTTAGAAAGGTTCAAAATGCTTAATTATTTGTGGACGTGTTTGTCATAAGTATTTATTAAAATTCGTAGAACATCGGGAGTTTAGAGGAAAACATAAGGAAGAAATAAGTCTTCTAAAGCAGTGCATCCGTCAGAATGACGGGTACGGCCCTTCTAGTGCTCTTTATCTCAATTGTTTCTTCTGTCGGTGCCATTTTCTAATATTTTGTTGATAAATAAATATGAATTGATGATGTTTTTCTTTGGCTGCCGATTCTTTTAATTAGGGAGCAGATCCATGGAACAGACTTTTTGTCTCAAATAAATCAAAACCTTAGATTAATAATGAAGGTCAGAAACCTTCTTTCCAATATCCGTTGTGTTAGAATACAAAGGTGTTTCATTTATTGTATATACTTGCTTTATAAAATGGGGTACTGGCTCAAGGATGTATTTTAAGCTTTCGGACTGTCATCATAATTTTGTGTTACACTCTCAAATACTATGTGGGAATTTTAAAAGAGGAACTTGAGCCTAGTTGCCCTATGCTACTTTAAAATGTATAACCCACTTGTGATTAATATGCATTGTTATTTACAGGTTCCTTTTGTGGAGTTATACACAGCCGACGGGAGGAAACATCGCAGCAAGCGAACAATTGGTCTCAACTGTGATGAAACATCGGATGAAACACGTTGCTGTCGATACCCCCTCACTGTTGACTTCGAGGAATTTGGCTGGGACTGGATTATAGCACCAAAGAAATACGAAGCAAACTATTGTTCAGGAGAGTGTCCATACGTTTTCCTTCAAAAGTATCCACACACTCACATTGTTCACCTTGCAAATCCTGCAGGAACAGCCGGTCCTTGTTGTGCCCCACGAAAAATGTCAGCTATATCCATGCTTTACTTCGACAACGAGTTTAATATTATATATGGTCTTCTACCTGGAATGGTGGTAGACAGATGTGGCTGCTCTTAGGAAAATATTTTGAATAAATTGGAAATTTACGTTTTTGTATAAAGACAACATATTTTCAGACATGACAAAAAACATAAAATACCATTTCAAGGAATCAAGCAAACGTGATACATGAACTGGTATAAATTGAACTGCGTTATAGCCATATAGTTCACTTCTGAAAATTATTTTAAGGAGGCTATCAACTTCCTTGAACAGTTGTCAGTACCATGAATATTATTTGGCTGTAAGGCAAGGCATAGTTTTCTGTTTTTAAATATTATATGTTGTCATCTTTACAAAATTACTAAAGAAAATCTTTGAAGCGACGAGTTGGAAGGGTACATAGTAGAAGTATCAAGTTTAGCTTCGTTCCTGATCTTCCTTCCATCTTTGTCCATGTGAACCTATATACTGCATTATACTTTTCGTAAGATGAAATGTGAGCAGCTTATTATTATCACCATTATCTGACTGAATGAACCCATTTCTGCTTTCGACTGTTATCTTCGATACAGATCCAAGCATATATTCCCTGCCATTGGCAGATGATATACGCTTTGTCATGCCAACAATATAGTCATTAGAATTTCTTATATTTCAGTGCAAAAATACCTTTGGAACTTTTAAACGTAATAGTTGTATTTTGATTGCACTCACCCTTCTATAAAAAATAGATTCAGATTGATTTAAAAGAAATTTAAATATATATTTCTTGTTCTTGACTTTGATGTGTTAATTACTACCCGTAGTTGTTAAATAGTATTTGGGAAACATATCAAGAAACATATGTGTTAGCCCATATATGGGTTCACAAACTTGGCAATCAATACTTCTTTTAGAAAATCTGATGCTAAAGATAAAAATCTGTCTTTGAGAAAAATTTTGTAATAATTCTTCACATAAATAATTTTGTTTGTTGGCATGATGAACTTAATTACTTAAATATGGGCCGTCCATTTTATAACATATTGCTGAAACGCGAGTGTTCAGTTTTCTCTGCTTTGTGGTTCCGAAGATTTTGATGAAGTGCACACGACATACCGAAAAATAGTAAACATCACTGAATTTGTAATTTAGGTGTTACAACTTTTTGATTACCAAAGCTGCAAATATATATATTGTTCCAATGGCTTTATATCAGAAGTACACCTGTTGTACGGTTTACATTCTGGTGTAATACATTTAGTTTTTCGTAAATTTTCCTATACATGAAAGATATTTGTGAAATGTTGTGCCTTATTAAACCAAAAGTGAGTCAATGGTAGTAGCAGATATTGGAACCTTCGGAATCTATGAGAAGAGATCTTATGTTAACAGTCCGTCCGTAGGAGGGTAATTGTGTCTTTATTGGTATATAGTGTGTACTAATGGAAATCGAATTTAGAAATAAGTATTTTTGGAAAGAATAATTGAATCTCTGCAAGGTAATTATGACTATCTAACTATAAAAGTGTCTTTCAGACTTCTTAAAAAATGATGAAAGCTGTCACGAAGGTGTAAAGGCAATGCAGATAACATGTACCTGGGGTACCCCTAAATAATGAGGGTCCTCGAATTCAGCGCAACTATAAACTCATCTTCTGAAGCATACATTTACTTTCAAAAATTACATTTTTCCCAGTTAAAATTATTTCTCTCTTAAAATTAGAATATACCTTCGCAATCTGAGCACAGCTTCAACTATGACCAAGTTAAGTCCATGCCAAAGGAAAGCGACCTTATTTTATAAATTTAAGTGAATACTTTGCTTTGTTATGGACAGAAATAAAACTTCCGTATGTAATATCCAATACCTGTAACAATCCTCAGAAAGCATGGTCAAGGTGAACATTTACTGTTGCTCCTTTAAACTTAATTTTAAGGAATATTCTGTATGCTCTGCCAATGCTGTTCAGCTTTATTTGTAATATTCGTTTTAGTTGCAAGCGTTTAATGTTTACTATACATCATCCAAGACTTTTATTCTATATCAGTGTACCGCTTGCACCCAAACGAATATTTACGTTATGGATTAATACAAAATCTGAGTTTAGAAAAAGGTATTTAGTACTCTAGTGTTTGTCAAATAACAAATTACACGAAAATTTGCATTACAATTTGCTGAATACACACAAGTCTTTAGGAGAAGATAAGCAAACAGTAATGCATCATTCAATGAAGCTAACAGCATTGCATAAGAGCAATATTAGTCTACTGCACCTTCTACAATTTTGTGACTCAAGTAATAACTGTTGTATTAAGATAGATGGCCACCAGGCTTGATTGCTTTAATGATATAATATGCACCTACACAGAACCCACTGTAATCTAACATAAAATCAGCTGTGCTCTGAGGGTATACAATTTAATACTTTCTAGGGTCTAAATTACGTTTGCTTTTATCCTACCTAAAACAGCCCTGAACTACTGTACAATTGCTTTTGCAGAGTATGTTCTTTACTAAAATATTTCACGATTTATTTATTTTAATGTTGCCGATTTGCATAAAATATTGACTTTAGTGTATAAAATGTAGCTCAGAGATATATAATCGTCCCGAAAGGCGACGAAAGGTTATGACTAAGGCACTGAGCAATAATTCCAACTAGCAGGAAGCGACTTTTCAAAGCAGGTTATTGCTGCTCTGATCTTTGTAAGAGTGTATTATGCACTGTTGCAGCACTGCCAAAATTTATTGACAACGGCAACGAAATTGAATATACTTTTTTGAAAATGAACATGATGAGCTTTGTATTAAAGTATAAAATTTAAGCAAACAAAGATAGTATTTCAAATGAGTCGCTAAATAAGTGAGGCCTATTAGGGACGTGCCGTGTATTGTGATATTATTTTAGTAGATAACCGCAATGGTCTTCATAATTATTCATGTCTTTGTGACCTGTGAACTGTAAGAGATGTGTTTTCTGTCGATAGTTCTATGACTGAGAAGTAAGCTAACCTGGGATTTGTGGATAATTTGTAACCTTTACGGTGTTTATCAGTCTTTATGAGCATCACAGTTTAGATTCATTTACCAGCAATTCTAAGAGAAAATGCAAGAATATACCCCAACTGACTTTTCCTTAAAAATTTAAACATTTATATATTTTTCACAAGTTACGACTATGTCGCACAAAACCATGGTTTTTCAAATTAATTAAATTTGATTAAACGAATACATGGGGTATATTAAACGTAAAGTTTACCTTAGTGAACTGCCGTCGTACTCAAGAACCCCTACACCTACACCAAACTGTTTGGAGTTCATGAAGATTGGGCTTTACTCAAGATAAAAGATGTATCATAGTTTAGTTTTAAAATTTAATCCTGTTTCTCAATACACGCAGAGAAAATAGTGAACATGTTTTGAACAGTTTTGGAAGAATAATTATATAAATATAGATGAAACATTAAAAATGTGACATATTTTCAAAGAAATGGAGCATATTCTAAATCAAATATTTATTATCCAATATTACTTTTTGCTCTATCTCTTTGATCTGGCCTATTTATTTCGAACCGGGAAACAAAATTAAACGCATTTTTGTAAAGTCTCTAAGTTCCAAACAATATTATATTAAAAATAGTGTTTATATATCCATTACAACACTATAAACGAATTAACTGCATCAGTAGGTATATTCTTGCATGTTCGGTATTTATTCTGAGAATAGAAAGCTCATAAGAATGTAGCCTATATTACACAGAATAATAGATTTGTTTTTAAGAGGATTAGAAATATTTAAATAAATCATTTATAGACCCTAAAGTGAAGATTTACAGAAACTTGCATACAATTCACTAATTGGTATAATTATATTGAGAAAATCTCTTAAATGTGTGGTAAGCTTCCTTAACACGTCAGAAAAAAATCCTGATAAACCATTATGATGATTTTGAAAGAAAGCAATATCAACATGGTTAGAGATTTCAGTGTGACTCACAATATCAAAGTTGAAAATGATGTTTTTAAGAATGCTTTTGTTTATTTTTCATTGTAATATTGAACTATTAAAACTTGTTGAAGAACATTTAGCTAAAATACCAAGGTTAAGAATTTTCCATTTACAAAGATAACTTTCTGCTTCAAATCAAGGATGACTTTATACTTTTAACCAATTTTGCTAGACTCTTGTTTTTCTAAAAGAAAAAAATACAGGTCAAAGGAATACTAACGTTTTGGACATTATAGTAACAGCATCCATAATAATGCTATTGATTACAAATTCTTCGTGTAGTACATTACCCTAATTCTCTTTATGAGTGAATATAGACTAAATGAATCAGCAGTAGCATTCACAACACGGAACAAACAATCCCTATTTTAATTCCGTTGCCACAGTTGGAGAAATATAATTTTTCGGCGACAGCAAATATTTTCTCATTTTGTACCATACTTTGGGTATCTGAGATACTTTAACATAAGTTTACAGAATCCAAATTTTGAAGTGCTAATTTAAGGATAATTGTACTTAGAACATGCTAAAGCATTCTTAAAAGTATCTCTGTATTTTGAGTTCACAATACTCAGCAATTCAGAACCAAGTACCCCACTTACAGTACATACCTTATTGACGAATTAACAAGGAGACAATTCCGTCCAAGTGAATAGTGACAGCTTTTAAGGCTTCCTGTTCAACAGAGAGGTAAACTATACATTCATCTGTCTTGGGTTTTATATTGTGTGCTACTAACTGTAGTACACATTATTAATTGTAATATTTTAAACTTTGCATCTGCACAAATATGTCTTTTTTTACTATAATAATATGCTCCGTTTGTGTAACATTAGCAAGTAGCATCCACTTACACAGCAATGCAGTTTTCAGAAAAAGAAAGCAATAGGTTACACATTTTCACATGCAAGGTACTCATCCTTGCTTTCCATGGTGTTATTCATCCAGTAATAGGTACCTAAATGTATTTCTTAGATGCTGTGAAGAATGTGAAACACTGTTAAGAGGCTTATGAAAGGTACCTAGTACAGGACATATTTGCAGCCCGTCCAAATCACCACGAGAGTGACTCCAAGGGATTTATACAGATTCCGTTTGTTTCAATATGTTATGTCACATTCAAATATATACTTTCATTGAAGAGTGCGTGAGGTGCGTGTGTGTATATGTGTGCGCGTTTATGTGTTATAGCAGCAGCAAGATTTGCTGAAACAAGAAATTTATGTAATCATTCCTCCTGGTAGATTTACGGGCTGCCTCTAGCCATTCAATAAACTACGATCTCTAATATACTGTTGATATTGGTGGTGGGATTAGATAAGATAACAACATACTATTATGATTATGTTCTGTAGTGATTTACTTAGATTTAACTTCTCGGAATGTTAAATGGTGAAGCGTTGTAAATTGTAAAGCTACTGTTACACTGGTACGGGGTGCTCTGTATGACATCGTATTACTTTTGACTTTTTTTGCACGGAGCATTACGTCACCAGAGACAGTAGCTGTAGTGATAAAGAAAGAGATGTTCCTTAGAGGGAAGAATAAAATCAGCATTTCAAATTGTTTCAAGCATATTACCGACAATATTAGTACCTTTAGAGAAGGGAAGATTGTAAAATCCTGTTTTGCCTCTACACTGCTATATCATTCCAAGTAAAATATGATTGTTCTCTGAGAAATGAGTGCCACAGTTACCCAAAAATGAAGAAATAAACCAATGTAAATGTATTTCGTTTGGGCATCATATACCACATATGGAATTTTTGATCTTCTAGCAGCAAGCTTGGAACGGTGTCAGTGTGTGTTTTTAGTGTTTCGCTCTGAGCTAGTCATTCTTTCGTAAAATCTATTATAGGAGTGAATATTAGAGCAAAAAAGCAGGAACTAGAAGATTGCAGAACGACTAAATAGCTTTTTGTGTAATGATAAATAATCTTACAACTTTTTTCACTTTATCACACCCTGTGGCTAACTGTCTATACTTTCTATTTTAAAGCAACAAGAAACTGTTTGTCTTAAATTTAAAATACAGAGGCAAAGAAATTAAGGTCTTCCCTCTTCCCTTTGCTGCATCAGGCCCAAAAATTAAAAAGAAATTAAAATGCTACCAAATGCACATTTAAAACTTAAATTACATTTTAACAAAATTACTTATCAAGCATTTAAATGTGAGCAAAATGTCGCAAATCTTAACTTTAATTACTAACTATTGTGATATGCATTTGATATATATTTGTTGTTGATATTAGTTTATTGTAATTGTCGATAATTGTGATTTTTTTCGTTGTGGATGTGTAAAGTCACCGCATGTGTTGGTTGTGTCCTGAACCAAGAATCAAGATATTTTTGTCTTATTTCTTATATAAATTACTATTGCGGAAAGGTGATATCTTTTTGTAAAAATTGGTAAAGGGTAAAGTATTTTTTACAATATGTTCTCGGTCTTTTTGAATATAAATAAAAACAAAGTGAAAATAAAACTTCCTTTATTGTACCTTTTATAACTCCATCCCAAAGAGCATATTAACTACAATGGCAGCAATTGAATTCTAACAAACTAGAGGCATTTAATGGCAGTTTAAATATTATTGAACCAAATAGATTGGTTGTTTTAGGTTAAGCAGCCTTCAAGGTGAGCTTGCTATATTTGTATCAATTGGAATAAAATACTAAGTATATAAATTAAGATACACATTTGAGCAAAGTTTCTTAAGAACGCTTAGATTCTGAAGAAATCAACTTATACCTTCAATAAATATTAGAAGTGAATTGTAACTATTACAATTGAATAAGATGGAATTTTGCTCAAAATATAATTTAAATATTGATACACAAAGATGAAACAGATACGGTTCTTACATTATAAATAAGGGAACCGAAAAAGTATATCTGCTAAGAAATTGACTGTGTAAAATTAACATGGAACCCTTTCACTGCTAAAGCCGTTCATATGCATACGAACACTGCGTTTACTAATATATCTGTCATTAAGTACAATATTTTCTTCCCTTAGCATATTAATCGATGTATTCTCTGCCTTATGAATGGCCTACGTTAATGCCTTTGGCTCCAGGTTTTTACTTCTGATTAGAATTTTGATTTCCCTTTACAACATGAATTATCGTGTTAATATGAGTTTTATATAGCCATTCCTTGTCTCATTTCAGTTTGTCGATAAGCGTGGTTCTTCTACTGAATGTTGACATTACTGCTATTGGCTTTCTGGGATTACAGAACAGAACAAACGTGATGTACGCCGCGCAACGCAGTGAAAGGGTTTATGCAGCGACGATAAACTGCTTCTTAGCTTAGAGAAAACTTTGAAAGTAAGTACAAATCTTATTTTAAAATCAATTTAGATAATGTTCAATGGCTTATTTTTATGTCATTAGCCATAATTAGCATTAGGAAGAATTTCCACAGGTGTAGGAGAAAAAGATTATAATAAATTAAAAATTGGAGACGTAAGAAGTAATTTAAAGGTGGAGAATATAAATGCTATAATATCGAGAAGAAATTAATAATGTATCATTTAAATTGGATGAATTATAGTAGAATTCCAAACCAAATAATAAAATACTTATTAGTTGGAAGTAGAAATTAACGTGGTCTGGAAAAGATGGTCGGGTGAATACTCTTGAAGACGTAACGTACATACATGGCCCAAAATGATATGGCATAAGTCCTGTGCCAATACAGGTATGACATTTCGTTATGAAAACTAGGCATTAATATCAACGAAAATGGATTACTTGAGATTGCTTCCGCTTATACCAAGAGACTGCTCTGTATAACAACACTTGTTGAATTTTTGTTTCTGATTAATTAGCTTACTGAAGATAAGTAGTTAATCAGTCATACATAGACACACACACATACATACACACACACTGCACTGATGTCTTGATTACTTTCTGTGTTTTATTTACGTATTCCTGGCTGTTCCCGTAATACCGTCTCTTTGTAGCACAGAGGTATCTGAAGACAACAGAAAATCGCCCACCTCGGTAGCGTAGATGGTAGCATGTCTGCCTCACGTTCAACAGGTCCCGAGTACGAATCTTGGTCAGGGTGAGTTACCTGGATAAGGTTTTTTCCGGAGACAGGCTAATGTCCAGTAGGTCTAAGCTCCATGGACCCTGAACTCATTTGAGCATCATTTCACCCAGTTCATTCCCGTCCGATGTGACTTAACGTTGGAGGACGTAACATTGAAAAAAAACAGGAAATCATGTTTTAATCATATGATTTTTTTCTAGTTATCAGTGGGTTAACTCTGCAAAGGAATTACGTGAAACTCAATAACGTAAATAGAAATATCCATTGTTAAAATACGCCTTCAAAATGAATACTTAAATGAACTGAGGTAAAATTACTCTGACACTGCTTTCTATTAATTTTTGCAAACTTACTAATCTCTTCTTCTTTCTTTTTCACCACCTCCCTTTTCCCTTCGTAGTAATTTGGGTAAATTTGACCTTCAAGATAAGTAATATTATTATTGTCAATAATGATGCATGCTCATAACTCATTCCTGGGCGAGGTAGTGCCACGGTAACGTATACGACTTGCATTTGGGACTTTGAAATAAACCTCTTGACCCATGAATTCTTGTGTGGGAGTTTTCTTCGGCCTATAGGCCAATCCCGCAAAGATTAAACATGCCTCAAATTCCCTGTCCCTTCCATTTAAATTCATTTATTTCTTTTCATTTCACCGTCATCTTGCTTGGTTTCTGCCAATAGCTTGGCCAATCTGCGGGGAAGCGACGTTTGGAATACAACTGACTCTTAAACACCTTTAAGTTAAACGATGTAACACGATAATTATAATGACAAATACGCGTTGTTAGAGTTACATATATCTGTGAAATTGTAAAATGAAAGTTGAAAAATCAGCACATATTTTTCTGTTACCTATGATAGGTAATTCATGTATTAGTCTATAATTTTTGTGACGATAGCTCTACATTTTTGACTCATATACAAGACTTGTATGACTACCATAAAATTTATTAATATATTTAAAATCTCTACAAAATAAATTCAACTGTGCTATTAGAGCAAAACAGCTTTTACTGACATTTTTCAAGTGGAAATGTTATAGCGGTAAACGCATATATCAAGAAAGGCTGAAAACACAGTTATGTGTTAATTTTAAACATTTCACCACACTTATACGAGAACTATTTTCTGTTGTGCAAACTCATAAGGCCACAAAATGAATGAAAGCTCCCTTGTCACCAAAGAATTCACTATCACATTGACAAATGAAGTACTAATCATTCACGATATGAATGCGTTTGGAGAATGGCACCACTGTTTTGTTCACAATGTATAACGTCATCACTGCTAGCGATCAGAGAGGAGTAACAGTCAGGGGATAGTGGGAATGTACAGTTCCACAACAAAAACCGTACTACATCTGCAGGCCTCAGCCTCATGGTAAATGGAACTCGAAACTGCGTAACTCCGCATGCTGCCATTAACTGACTACACCTGCGATGCTTCATTCTTTTTTTCTGATAACTGTTTAGTTCCTCTTCCCATCGAACGCTGTCACATCGTCATCGACAGTTAAACAGTTATGGAGCAAGTGAGTGACTCATCGGAAGTACAGTCATTTAGAAGACATGTGCAAATCCAAGTTGCAGTTACAAGTGAGGATAAGACGTGCAGATCTGGTACTATTTTCAGTGTGCAGCTGAAATCCTTCTATCACATTACCCCTCTGATCGTAAGCATTTGTGATATGCATTGTCAATATCGGCGCCATCCACCAAGTGCAACTAAATCTTGACCGACTACCACAAAGGGGCACATTAAGGTCGTAGTGCAGCTTGCCTTGCTGTTGCACTATACCTGCTTTCTAGCCGCAGATGCAAGTGCCAGAAAAGCTTAAAGTCCGGAGAACAAATTTACAACTATTTTTGGCAAATCTGTAGTGAGCCGTAACAGACGACAGGAAGGAGATAGGGCATCTCTTGCCATCAAAGTAAAAGCATGAATATCATGATTACGATTTTCTTCAGATATTTGTTATAGATGATTTAAAAATAAAGTTCCATAGATAAAAGTAAAAAGTTTAAGTAAAACCTTTGTTTAAGGCAACCGGGTTGCCTCAAGAAGTAGGACACTGGAGGTGGAAGGATACACAATGAATTGGGACCTATACTCCTCCTCCTAGTTCAGATCAAAGACTTGGGAGGTCCAAGGATACAATTTTCTGTGACCTGAAGCTCCTCCCAATATAACCGATATATGTAATAGTTTTCTTTAAAAAATCCTGTACACATTCCAAGCAAACATAAGCGTAAGCAACAATATCATTTTTAGAAATAGTATTTTACTATTTGAGTGCGAAATTACGTGTAGTTTATGGTTTCTAGTAATAAGGTGTAGTGCGAAATATTATCATGAGCAGAAAATAATGATAATTTTACTCAGTATTTGATATCCATATAGTTATCGCTGCCACTGTTTCCAAAGGTATTAAATCCGGATTGTTTATGAAGTATATTTAACAGACAAACGTTCCCTTGCACTCGTAGTTAAGTCGTGAATGTATGGTGTACAGTCACTCCACGCTGGGAAATATACTCATTGCACGTGTATCCCTCAAAATGACGAACTTCTATATTGTTCCCGCAAGAATAATTATTCCACTTGATCTGTAATATGGGGTGAGTAAAAATATTGAATAACGCTTGTAAATTTGTTGTTATACTTTTGTGAAGTGATATTCGCTAGAAATTGTCCAAAATATCAATACGTTTTCATATTATTATGATTGTGAATAGGGTGTGATTTTTTAATGGCAACATTTTTCTCTTCATTATATTGGTCTTCAGGTCTGGGAACGTACAGGGAGGTCCCTTTTTGAATTGTAATTTAAATTTATTAGGACGTATTTACATCACAACAAAAAGAAATTTAAACCAAGGAAACATATTCATAAGAAAATTAGTGGTGTTGTGTTGCAACACATGATGAACTCACTTCAAAATGTGCTCAAAATGGTCTCCATTTACTTCCAAACAATTCCAAAGTCTGTCTTTGAAATTATTTAATTTTTCCGGCAACACTGTTTACCTGATCAGCTGCATTTCTTGCCCAATTCTTCGCTTTAACTCTTCAATATTTCTTGGACAGTCCTTGTAAACCCTACACTTCAAATATCCTCATAAGAAAAAGTCTAAGAGTTTCAGATCAAGAGATCTAGACGGCCATTCAATGCTTCCACTTCTGCCAATCCATCTTCCAGGAAATTCATGATTTAGGTAATTAACCACCTGTCAGCCATTATGTGCAGGGGCACCATCTTGTTGGCATAATATATAATTTTTAATTATTTGTTCTTCTCCAGGGAATAAAGTAGCAACGTAGGAATTGTTTCATTTTTAGGAGCTACACTTTAGAAGCTAAGTTGCCATCAATATAAACTCGGCCTCTCAATCCACTATTAACTACAATATACCACACATTTAGTTGTTGTGAAAGTTGTGTATGTTGTTCAGTCATCCAATAGGGATTCTCTTTAGCTCAATAGTGACAGCTGTGACGACTTACGTTCCCATTTAGGCAGAAATTCGCTTCATCATAGAACGCAATTCTATTCACGATATCAGAGTTCTGATCGAGCATGTCGTTTAAGGTTTCAGCAAACTGGGTACGTCTCTCAAGATCATCCTCAGAGAGTTCTTGCAGCAGCTGTACCATTTGACTACCTTCATTTAGTTGCATATGGACTTTTGACTGACATTGTAGTCCATTGCAGACTGGCGAGTAAATAAATGTGGGTTTTCTTCCACTGATAATAAAACATCAAGAGGTTCATCACCATCTGTAAATTGTTTTAGTTTTCTAGACTTTGAATTATTTTAACACTTCTAGTTTTAATATAATTTTGAGTTGAACTAGTACTCAATGCTCCACTTATTGTCATTTACCTAGAATGCGTTTCGTTAAAATCTTCCTAACATCATCAGTTATTGTCGACTAATGGACTTTGGTTTGTTGATTTCCTTGGAGGCGATAGGTGCGTCTCTGTCGGTATCTTGATGAATTTGAAGTTTGGGATTTCTTCAAAGGTAGTGTGGAAATTAAACAAATTTCTTTCACATTTCTTTATGAAGATTTTCCCATGTGGTTAATGCAGCTGAACGTTGGACACATTTTAACAAGTGTATTTCTTGTTCTATATCATTAGTCTCCTTCCAAAACTGGTATGCTTCCACCAATTTATATATTTCTTTGTTCCTGATGTTCCTAAAATGCTCTTTAAGCCTAATGTTCAAGTTCCTTTTAGTTTCTCCTATGTAAAAGTTGTCACAGCATTTGCAGTTTATCCGGTACACACCTGTGTTTTTGTCTGTGGGTATCTCCTTTGTATTATGTGATTTCAAAAGGTGTTGTGCACTAAATTTGTTCTGTGGGACCAAAGTAATATTGTGCTCTTTGAAGGCTTTTTGGAAAAGGTGTGTAGCTCTGGGATGATATGTAAATTTTCTGTATGAAGTTTCATAGCTGATAGGGGAAAGTGTCATTACTTGTTTGCATCTTTGTTGCCTTTTGAATTTATTAATTTTCGTTTTGACCAATTCAGCACTGAATCCATTGTATTCTGCAAAGTGAATTATATTGTTTTCATTTTTGATATATTCCATCTTGTTTAAAGCTACATTAACCAGTCTGTAAGTTAAACTGTTGATAACAGCATGCTTGGGTTGTCTTGGATTATATTCATCTTATTTTACGAATTTTCCATTTTTATTGAGTTTTTTTTCAAAATTTTGCTTACCGTAGAATCAGTAATCCTTCCTTCTGAGTGCATTTTATTTAACAAGACAGAATCCTTTTCTTGGAACCTCCTCCTATCACCATATACAATCATCATTACTATTTCACTTCGTTGTCTTTCTGTTAAGTTGTGATATTATTTTCAAGAACAGTTTGCAATGAAGTAAGAATTGTTGTCCTTAGTAACTTAGCTTTTGTCTGCATTTGTTCAATCCAACTACTGTATTATTTAAGGGCGCCGGGGTAGCGCGGTGGTTTCGTTCGCGGCTCCCGTTCTAAGGGTCCCGAGTTCGATTCCCGGCTCTGGGGTTGGCGATTTTAAGTCGGCCCTATCCACGCCTTCACCTCTGTCTAGCACATGTGAAGTATCCCCTATGCCCAACGTGGTTCGGAGTCCACGGTAAAAACTGTAGGTCCTCTCACCTCACCGCCATCTTCACTATCACCCTATCATCGGAGGTAATGGACACCGCCCTCTGGGTGCCTCCACCTGAGAAATGGGTCCGGTCATCACTTGGTGGGGTGAGGTTACCCCGAAGGCCAAGGTTGCCATGTGGGGAGTGTTAGTAACTAACTAACTGTATTATTTAATTCAAAACTTACTCAAATTGAGGTAGTGATGCGTTGTCCTTTGCTTAGTACACATGCATTAAGGTCCTAAAATTTTAAATTGCAGTTTGAAAGGGTATTTGTTTGTGCGTTCTGAGACTTGAGGACCGGAGGGGTGCAGAAAAAAAGAAATGTTGTAATTTAACAAAAGAAAAAAGAGAAAGAAAGAAGGAAAACTCGCACGTTGATTTGTAATCATAAAAATGAGAGGGCGTGTTGATAGCTTACAGATTTTCTAAAAAAAATGTCACTTTATAGAGCTGTAACAGCTGGGTTACAAGAATCGTTCCGTACATTTTACTCACCCAGTGTAACTATAGATACAGCTATGAATTCAAATTTGACAATATGGATCAGCTCGCTTACCCGACGTGAAAACAACATTCAGCTATCTCTTTCTGTCAAGACAGATTTTAAATTCCGTCCTTCTGTCCTATTGCTACAGTGCAGTTTGCATTCAACTTAAAATTTTGGGGTTGGGGTCCACAGGGAGCTTTCATGTGACATTAAGGCAAAATGAATTATTAGAATAAGACTATCTTTGTACGTTATCATCATCATTATCATAATAACGTCACCCCATAATCGGGATTAATCCCAAGGGCGCTCAGCATGAGAGCTGCGAACAAAATCAATGAACTACCCGGCGCCACAAACGATGATTATGTTTTTCAAATAAAATATAGGACTACTGTTTTCTTAGACAACTTTTGAAGCGCTCCTCATATGTACGGACTTTTATTATGAGATGAAAATAATTTAGTCAAATACCCATAACAAAATAATTTGGAATTAGTTAAATCTATAGTTACTTTGTTCGTAGCATTAGCCAGTTTTGAAGCACTCCTTCAGGACCCTATTGCTTTGGAGGGTAGTGCTAACTCAATTGTCAGGAAACGTTAGGAGAGGTTATCTGCATATATCACGAGAGCTTCCTTCAGAAAATTCTAAAATCTAAATTGTATGGGTAACGAAAACCGATAATGGAGATTTCACAGATGATAATATACAACTATGGGCCCCTTCCCCAAGATTGTGTTGGTGTGTTTGAAAGTTTTCATCATCAGATAGCCTGACTACATCTTCCTATTAGCATATCTCTAGATGAAAAATAATTCAGGGGCACGAACAACGAGCTGTTGAACTATAACCTAAGCAATGTACAATGAATGTTAATTTGGATAAACCTCAATGAAAGTTTCTCTATGATTCCTATAACAGGAAACATTACACAACGAGACTTACAGTACGCGCAGGATAAGTTCAACACTGGATTTACGGTGCGGTGCGAGCAGAGGGGAGGAAGCGAGAGCTAACGTTCTTTTGTTTATGCAGTGTCGTCAATCTTGAAAAAACAAGTTCAGCAAAATAGCGTGTAAGATAAGCGAAGATATCACGTATCTGAAAACATTCCTTAGTTTTGCCCACGCCAGCTCAATTGCATTCAGATCACAGTTATACGGAGGTAGACGAATAATAATGTGTCCCTTTTCGAGAGCCATAACATCCACAAATGTTCATACAAATATAAGTGCTTTTCAAGTAAATGCTGATGTACCACACTCGTAACAAGGATAAACTGACAATTCGAGCGCACCAAACGAGCCTTTATGAAGGAAGCTTTAACTACAAAGGGATAATGTTATACAATAAACGTCCAAATTCATTTAAACAAGCTGCATCATTAAAACACTTTAAGAATAAGGTTAAGAAATTTTTGCATGCACACTGTTTTTATACGGTTAATGAATTTGTAGAACTACAACCATGTAAATGAGCACTGGGAGCATAGTACATTCACTAACCTGTTATATTTAAATTATGACATTTCTTATAGTAAATTACTATATGCAAATAGCTAATGAAACCATAGAGAAGGTGCTTACTGTGTATCTTTTATGTAATCAATTTGACTTTATGTATATACTGTATTTATTCATTTTGACGTGTCTCATAACATATATATGTTGCCAAGGACGAACTAAAATTATAATTCTAACATACGATTGTTGTAAACAGGTTCGCTAATTAACCTCGAAATTGTTAAAAACGAAATATGGCGGACATGATAAAGCTTAGCGTATTAGCCACTAGATATGAGTGTATAGCGTATTTTAAATGTCAAAGTTGTCATCTATGTTCACAGAGTTAAACGAAAGTTACCAAATGAGGACGTGGAACCCGATCGCTCTTCTTATCGCGTGTATATAGTACTTCTGCCTTTAATAAGAAACCGAGAAATAATAACATCTGACATTTCTGTGAGAGCTTTCATCAGCGTCACCGAGATAGACACAAAGGGTTCTAATGTATACATCTGTGATATTATACTTTAAATAAATGAAGCAAAACCTTAAAAGTACTCCGCTAGTGGTAACATGTGGTGTGTGATGTTACCTTCAGTAATTCGGTCATACATTAGGGAAGCGAAAGTACTCTAGCAATCTAATGGCTAAAGCCTATTCCCGGAGAATAGAGTAACCCTGGCTGGAAGAGGTTTTGGCTAAAATTGACATCAGCAACCTAATAAACTGTGTTAAATGAGCCACTTTTAGTGCACAGCAGTATGCGTTCCGGACCACTCACGTGCTGTAATGAGGGAGAATACAATACACGGTCTCAAGTATACACTAAAATCAGTGTGACCAGAAGGCATAACTCTAAACATGCAAAAACAACGAACATGATTTAAGTTTCCGTTTTCGTTTATCTTTTAAACAAGTATTATGAATCTCAGAGAAAAATTTCTTCTTATTATTAGTCTTATGAGTCTGCTTAATACACACAAAAGATTCACATGTTTTGATTGATCAGTTTTTTAAAAGTTTACCGGAACCTAAAAAATTGTGAAACTGAGAAAAACAGCTTTAAAGTTTATATATTGATTACTGACTTCTCACATGAGTCAGAACATTCCTGCTGCATAGTCTTGACCCTCTGTATTCTCACTTGTTCTTTTCAAGTTCCTCTTCATTTTTCTTGCCTTCTTGGCCAGTTCTTCAACCATTTTATCTGCTTTCAGGACTCGCAGCTCGTCAATTCCTGCATATCACTACTACCATGATTAGCACATGTATTGTGTGAACTGGGCCTACTAACCTCAATATTACATGTGGTTTCATTGTCTATTCTATTTACATTTTCCATATTTACTGTTCTGCTTTTATTAAAACTATTGCGTGTAAACTTTCTCTTTCGAAATATTTTTGGCCTGCCTATATCATATATTCACCAAATAACTAGTACAAAATATTATTCAGAAAAAATAACTGTTCACATACACAGTCAAAGACAAAAGAAAAGCTAGCATCATTGGAGTTACAGTGGTACCAGCAGAAAGCTTGAAAGATGTCTTAAAAAACAAGGATTAATTCAGAAATATCTGTTCAGTATTACAGAAGTTGTGATAGATTTTCTGAAAGCTTACGAAAAGGGGCGTGCCAAAAACTTAACACCCACTAATATAATTAGCAAATTAGCTATAAAATATAGCTTCAGTGAACTTTTAGCTATATATTTGTAATCTAGAGGGATGGTATTACCATAAAATGTAAAAATAAGAAAAGTGAATTTTAATCACAAGTGAAATACCTTCTCACCCTAAGAAGAGTTAAACGGTGTACTACACGAGATTTAATAACAAATGAAACCATTCGAGAGGAACTAGGCATGTATAAATTACAGGACAAAATAGAAGAAAATATACAGAAATGGAAAAACATATGAATAAAATGGACGAAGAAAAAGTACTGGTTTTAATAAGAAGATATAATCTTCGTGGAAGAAGAAATGTAGGACGCCCTAGAGAAAGGTAGAATGTGAAGATGGAACAGGCCTGAAGTGAAGAAGAAGAAGAAGAAGAAGAAGAAGAAGAAGAAGAAGAAGAAGAAGAAGGAGAAGGAGAAGGAAACAAGATGGGGAAAACGAAGTTAGGAAGAATTAAAGGAATGAAGAAAGGAGGACAGAAAGAGAGGCAAAAGGGTAAAGAAAGAGGGAACGAAAGAAAGAGAGAAAGAAACACGGAAAGAAAGAGAGAAAGAAGAATAGAAAGAAAGAGAAAGACCAAGAGATGAAGATAGAAGGAAAGAAATAAAGTAAGAGAGAAGGAAAGATACACAGAAGGAAAGAGAGAGATAGAAATACACAAGAAAAAGAAGTGACCGAGATATAAAGAAGAAAGGAGGAAATAAATTGAGGGAGCAAGAAAGAAAGAAAGAAAGAAAGAAAGAAAGAAAGAAAGAAAGAAATAAAGAAAGAGAGAGAAAGAAAGAAGGTAAGAAAGAAAGAAAGAGAGAAAGAAAGAAAGAGAAAGAAAGAGAGAAAGAAAGAGAAAGTAAGGAAGATAGAGAAAGAGAGAGAGAGGAAGAAAGAGAGGAAGAAAGAAAGAGAGAAAGAAAGAAAGAAAGAAAGAAAGAAAGAAAGAAAGAAAGAAAAGAAAGAAAGAAAGAAAGAAAGAAAGAAAGAAAGAAAGAAAGAGAGAGAGAAAAAGAAAGAAACGAAGAAAGAAAGAAAGAAAGAAACAAACAAAGAAAGAAGGGAAGAAAGATAGATGGAGAGAGAAAGAGAGAAGGAAAGAGAGAAAAAAGAAAGAGAGAATGAAAGAAAGAAAAAAAGAAAGATAGAGAGAGTAAAAGAAACAATGAAATAAAGAAAGAGGGAAAGAAAGAAAGGAATGGGAAATAAAACTCGTTTAATGACTATCAGCCCAAAGAAATGCTTCTAATTCATGGAGGTAGTTAGAAATTGCCTTAGCTTGCTTTGAAGTAAGCCCTTGAACAGGGGAAGAAAGAGCTTGACTTGCATAGCAACAGAGTGGTTTAACAGAGGGTGAGGAAAACTAGTCAGCTGATATTGCGTGACCTCAAGGCCTTCCCTTCACAACACATGTGAGAGACCTGCACGGAAAGAAGGACGGTAAATCATCCTCTGCAGTTCTAACTATTGTCACTAGCGTCGCTTTAATTATCCTCCTCTATCATCAAAAGATTAGGTCAAACAATTTACTAAGCGCGTTAAACTTCTATAAATCATTGGTTATATTGTTCGTAGCTAGCTTTGTCACATAAATCATTGGCGCAACGTTAGGATGAAGCTCATAATGATAGCATGCCATGCTTTTACGGGTAACAAATAGTGTGCTTCCCTTGACACTGTTAACTGGTGAGGCATGCCTCTGAGGGGCAGCGGAAGGCGTATAATAATTACTGATATTCAATAATTAATTCCTCCACATCAACTTAAGCCTTAAATCATTAACACTCTTTCATTCCAGATAAATCTAATTATAGCTTCACAAAATCAATTTACATGGTTAATTTAACTTTTCAAAATGGTAGCACTTGTTATGACGAACCAAGGTTTACCCATATATACTGAATATTTCTAAATCTATTACACTTCTTTTTTATGTTGAAGCTTAGGTTTACGGAATGGCCACCTTAATCAGCATAAACAGTATTATAAATGCATTTTCCGGTTACCAAAACAATTTTTTATCAATTTCGTGACCAACTACCTTTTATTTCAGAAGAAACTATCAAACACAACATATTTCTAGTTAGTTTCCTGAATTATACATGCTCCACCAAACAAGTTCAAATTTAAATCCCTTTGGTAGTTTATGAATTGTCAAGGAAAGGGTACAAATCATAAATTTTGTGCGAAAGAGCTTTAAAATTCGCATTAGAGACTGAAATTAATGGATTTCTTGCTTTTCTAGATTTGAAGATAATAAGAAATAATAATAAATTAAATTTTGGTATTTATGGGTAGTCTACTCATATTGATAATTACATAAAAATACAAGTTTTAACTCTTTTTCACATAAATTTGCTGTTTTTATAAGTTTGATTTACAGATTAATACATATACCCCTGAATAAAGAAGAATTTAATAAAAAATATAAACATATTATTCATACAGCTTTAATTAATGGTTTTAATAACAACTTTATATAAAAGAAGACTGAAAAATTTGAATATGATAAACTGTTAATATTTCTACCCTTAAAGAAATAAAAGACGATTATAGTTTTAAAAAAAATACTTACCATCCTTTGGTAAATAGACATTTTCAATTTTTTTAAAGAAGTTGGTATAACTTTAGTTCCTAAGATAAATATAGTATAAAAAATTTACTACATTTCTCTAAAAACGATAAAATTCCTAATAATAAAATAAATGGTATTTATCAGTTTAATTGTTTCGATAACACAAAACGTAATTTAGAAACCAGAACGAAAGAACATTTTCGTGACATTAATTAAAAACAGACTGATAAATCAGACGTAGCAGATCATTTCTGGTCATTTAACCATGAAATAAATCCTGACGTTAAATTATTAAAACAATTATATGTTCCGATAGATTTAACGTTTTGGGAAAATAAATTTATTTAGTATAATAAACATCGCACCTTGAATTTTGAAATACCAGCAGTTGATTCTGTTTTTAGGTTTGCTTCGTTTTCAGATTTTGGTAATACTGAAAAAAAAAAAAAAAAACATAATAACAGGCTAACAGGAATCCTTGACAACGTAGTTTGTTCATGGACTAACGTGCAAGCAATTTGTTTGTGAAATCGATCTCAATTAGAAAGAAAATTTAACTACATTTTCTTAAGACAAGAGAACTTTTTTTTCCAAATAGTTATATTAGTGTATCAAGAGCTTTAAAACTTTTATATGTTGGGTGCCTTTATAACTATCAGAAGCATCCCACGTCACCTTTACCTTTAAATCATTACTTTGAAGCAACACAGATATTAAAATAATTCTTTCTGCAAAATACATTTAAGGCAATTTTTGTATTCAATGACACATGTTTTGAAAATCAACTAAATTGCCTTATCTCTGAACCCTAAAGAAACATAAATATGAGCGTATATAATGCAGCGAGAGATTTGTGTGTTTAAGTTACATAAGACACAAATATTAAATACTATTCTTGGAAGAGACTTAGGTTTTTTAAAAAGTGTAAACTTTTGTAGTTGTTAAATATAAATGATGAGAAACTATAGGAATAAAATACCGAGCGGGATGGCTCAGGCGGTTTCGTCTGTGGCCCGCATTCGGGAGGCCTGGGTTCGATTCCAGTGGCCAACCTACCTGAACCATGGGATTTTTCGGGTTTTTCCCGGGTCGCTAGGCAAATGCTGGGTAGGTTAATTACATCCTCCGAATATCCTGTCCCTCCATTTCATCTCCATTATCATTTCACATCATCTCTCATCTGGTGATCTCTTTCAGGGTAGAAGTGACGGCGAGTGTCGGCGGTGCATGGCAGGATGATATGTTCTAAAGAAAACTACTTTCTCCTCCGGTAGGTCGGTTTCGCGTCTTCACTCCTGTGCTGGGACCATTTCGGGATCACCAGCCAGGGACCTTTGGGACTCGGATTGCCTGTCTGGGACCATTAGGACTCGGCTGCTGGGCTCATTGCGGTCCCGCTGTAGGGGAGCGAGTTCGTTGTCCTGGCCTGTCGGGGGAAGTCTCTATTCAAGTAAACTGTAGGGACCCTGCCCTCTGTACTGTCGTGGCTCCTTGGGACGGCCGTCCTCTGTCTCCTTCGCCTCATCCTTCCTCCCGGGTGTGCGCCACTTGCCGGCATAGGAACAATGGGTCCAGTATGATGGACCGCGTATCGAATCCCCTCCGTAATGAAATCCCAATCCCATTAAGAATAAAATGATTCTGTCAAACAAGATTTTCAAATTATGTTAAACCAAATGTTCTATCGATTTGTAAATGAACAGAAAACTGTACTCGGAAGAAGCGGTAATTCCATTAAGACCTAAAAGCTGTTAAAGGAAAAATAAAATAAATGAAACGTATAATTCTGTGGCTTACAGCGACCCAAAATTAACATATAATTATGCTGTGCCTCAGGTTCGAACCTCTAATAGAAGCATTGTCATGAGCTGCCAGTCTTATTGATGAGGGAAAGAAATTGTCTAGAAGTTATATTAAACATAGATTGCACGCTTGATACACCCATAAAACACATGGCTTTCACTCGGCATTTTCAATTTTGTGCTCAGTTGTTTAAATGTGGGCTCTTAGAACACTAACCTAAAATTGTCCTTAGATGAAGTCACAGGAAGAATTTGATTAATAACAAAACTTATGGAAATCGGTCGACCTAAGGAGCACAGATCCATACAGCTTGATAATCAAGTTAAGTAGTTACGTTTCTTTGACCCAATTAATTTTCTATACTCACGCCATCTCCTGACCTGGCATTTAATTTACTGTAAACAGTCTTTTGTTCAGTAATGTGAACTTTGATAGTATTTTGTCTTTGTTTGTAGTTGTGTTATATTTGTCGCCAGGAAAGCTTCAAGTCTTATTTTAAAATTTAAAAGAAGTTTAAAAACACTGGCACTGAATATTTGAATTCTTTATTATAAATCAGACACGACATTTAGTATTAGAAATATATTGCACACAAATATGTGTTTAGTACGTAGCAAGTTTTCGTCTAAATCTGTAACTATCCCACAGCTACAAATTCCATTTCAAATTTAGAGATCTTCAGGGACAGAATAGCATTGCAATAAACATAAGCATCCTGAATCGAGTGGCGGTGTTTCAAATCAAATATAGTTTAAACTTGAACTTTTTCATATTATAGTGTTTTGGGCTTAGTGGGTTTCTGAAGAAATTATATTTTTATTGCGAGGAACCTCCAAATATCCCATTGCCTCATATGAAAACTCTGAAAGAGGTCGGTACTCAAATAAGCTCTCAAGGTTGCTTGACGTTACTCTAGTGGAATGTTTCAAGCTTAGGTTGGGAGATCATGGGTTCGACCCTCCTGATCTATCAGTTCTTCAGGGTTTTCTCCGAAAAGGTTCATTACGCGAATTTCTTCTCCTTCAATTCCACCTCGCTTTTCATTTCACTACACACTTCTTTCCTCAAGTGTCACTGGTGCTGCATGGCAGGAAGAAATAATGCTCTTCATCCCCTGGCAGGGTAGTCCTCGGCGGAGTAGGGTACCGTTTTTAGTACTCGCTATCGATCAGCTGAAGCTCTCTACTCTCTAGGGGCTTTCGGACTGAATGCCCTCTCTATTCTTTCTCCTCACTTCTCATATTCGGGGTGCGTCTTATGAAGCACAGGTATAACAGGCCATGTCATGTTGGTGTGTAGGTCCATGTGCATAGGGCTTAACTAGACTTACTTCACTAAATGAAGTTAAATTACTTGGTGTTCAACTTTTTTCTTAAGGTCAAGCTCATAGGAACAATTATGGCCATCCGTTTATCATTTCTGAGAACGTATTTAGGAGAATGCTTTGTTACAAATTCTATTTATAACTGAGAAAATTTAAAACTCAACGATAATAGTTCATTGAGAGGTAAAACTGTGATCAAATACTGCATGTTAAAAATGAAAAAGGCAGCGACCATTGTGATCATAACGGTACCACTGAATTCGACAACTACACAAATAAAAAGCAAAGCCAAAACACTGGAGTCATTGCCCTAGATGCGTGTAGTACTATTTCGTATTTATTATACAACAGCCTTATTACATAGCAGTCTTTTTATTCGCCCGCCACTACAGGCAATATACACATAAGAAAGATCCTAAGTAATGAAGCAGATTTAAAATGGTATTATCCACAAGGACGCAATTGACTAGTAGGAGTTTCGATAAACCCAACAAGATGCCTCCACGGTGACGTTCAAGGCTGGCATTGGAGAGATACCAGGTTCGGCGCTTGATAGCCTCCCAAACTGACCATGGGCTTTTCCATGGTTTTTACTCGGTCGGCAAGACAAATGCTTCGGTAGTGTGTCTTCTACTAAAACTCACCCTTTTCTCTCTCTCTTTCATGTTACAGGATGTGCGTGTGTGTCGGTCGATGGCGGGCAGATGGCGCAGAAGCTTGAATTTGTGGAACTTCTAAGCTCCACCGTGAGGTGGCCGTTCGAGCCTTCACTGCAGCTTCCCAGCTGCATGATCAAGCCAGCAAAAACCCATCTCCAACTCTCCCGAATTGCATATTAAGCATGAATCAATTCCCTGGCTACCTCCTACCACCTCCGTCAAATACCTTGGAGTAGTGCTGGACACTAAACTTACGTGGCGAGCCCATATTGATCGAATTATCTCGTTGGCATCAGGACGACTTTCAAAACTCGGTCCGCTACTTCACAGACACACTCCTCTTGGGATTGAATGCTCTCTGCTTCTCTACAAATCTCTTGTCCGGCCACTTATCACATATGCTTCCCAGGTATGGGGTACGGCTAGCAACACTCATCTCCGAAGGCTACAGGTCCTGCAAAATCGATTTCTCCGCATCGCCACAAATGCCCCTTGGTACGTAAGAAATCAACAACTGCATAAAGAACTTGGTCTCCTTCCTCTTCACCAGTACATACGTCAGATCGCCTCTCGCTTCTTCTCAAACCTGCCAGATGTTCCAGGAGCTGTGATGTACGACATCGGCGTACGAACCCGCCAGCCCACGCGACCGAAGAGACGACTCCCACAGGATCTCCTCCTTAGTGACTCTGATTGAAAAAACTATGAATATTGTTTCACAATGACTGTTGTTATTATCTCTTTGATTACTTGTTTGTTTTAATTAACTTATTTTTCTCTTGTTTCACCGTGTTAAGAAGATAATAGGAGCCAACTTGGTTTTCCTTACATGTTATTATACAGTTCATAGAGATTCAATTAGCCAACAAGGATCTGTAAAGCATGTACTGCTGATCGATCATTGAATAAAATACAAAAAAGCCAGTAACTACCAGGAGACCCAAGCACCTAGGAACCAGCTGCACGGTGTTATGCCTCTCCGCGCACACGGCGTTCGTAACCGTCTGCCACTAACATGGAAAGGCGGATGAAACCATGCAACAATTTGAAACTATTTTTAAAGGTTTTACATACCCAACTTATTAGAAAAGATGCTGTAGCTGAACACTGTCGTTGTCCATATATGTCCATGGGCCTCTTTTTGTGTCAACATTTGACTCCCGAACATATGTGAATACAATTTCGCCCCTGCAACAGCTTAGACAGACAATTTTTTGATGAACACCATTGAAAATGCGTTTTAGGTCACAATCATTAATAGAGATTTGTAGTCCCCCGACCTATCCTTGCCCGCCTAGTAAGCAGTCTACCTCAGGTTGAAGAAGTCATGAATTCAAATCTCGGTTAGGATGAGTTACCGACGAATGTAGGTTAACCCTAACGTCTAGGGACCCTGGGCTCATTTGAGCATCATTTCACCCATTTCATTCACCGTCCGATATGACTTAACGTTGGAGGCCGTAACTTAAAATAAATAATTAAATCACCTACTCTCCTGTGGTTTCTATATGTGGAGTAACTTAAGGTATAAAATGTAGTACGAGACAAACCCGCTCGCCCTGGAAGTAAATATTCTCCTAAAAATTTCCAGCACATCCCTCTCTAGGAGTTGTGCTGGAGGACGCTGGAGGACGCTGCGTCTCAATTTGTAAGCATTAGGGACACTGCTGTCTCACTTCAACTAGAAACATCATTCGTGTACTCTCTTCTCACGCCTCCCTTTCTCGCAGAATCGCTTCAGGTACATAGACATTGCTATATTTGTCTGGTTACCCGGATACAATAGGATACATTGAAACAAAAAGTAATAAACATATAATCTGCCAAGTACTCTTTGGCCACATGTGTTTTCTTCTGTAAGCATTTTATAGCTCACATAGGAGAGCATCATTGCGAAGCGTTTCAGCGCCATTAAAAGGAACTAAATAGTAGAAATAGGGGATGTGGTTGAGGCACATTTCTTGGAGAAATGGGAAACCTTGAGAATAGCTATCCCTAAGCATCCACAATCCTGCATTTAAATGGCAACTTTCAGAAAGAGCTAAAGTTCAACTACGACCCGGAAGCAAGCATTAGGCATATAATTAAAATATTGATGAGGCTGTTCTACAAACACAAATCTCAGGAAAACCCAAAGCATTAAAGCAAAATAATAAAGCGTACCTTGCCTTGTACTTCTGCATAAAACCAAAGCTGTCGCTGTAGACAGCGTAACAAAAACTTTTTAACTAGATTGTGGCAGTGTATGAGAGCAATTGAGTGGAAAAGCGAGGGCGAGGTCAAGGAGCAGGCGTTCACAGGCAAAAGGTCAACTGGCTGGTATACACAATGTATATCAAGTTCATCTCTTTCCACAACTTTGTATTACTCGGGCATTTTCTGGAGTTGCCGTGTTTGAATAAGTCGGTTATATCACCACTGCTATAGCTCCACATAGACTAAAGAATTTATTCCTTAGGCATCTCAAGTTGCGACGTAAGAATTGGTCCCTTACTTTACGAATCACAAGTTCAGAATAAAGCATAAAGAAGTTAACAAAGAGCTAGATAGCTCCAGCCTAACGTGAGGGACTTGGCATTTGGATGGGCACGGGCTCAGTTCCTGTGGGCCATAAGCAGCAGTCTATGATTCTTTGAGCATTTCATTGGTGTGTTGGCAAATATTAGAGTGAATTTTCATGTACCACATTTTATTTCCATAATTTTCATTTTACTTCGTCTCTACATTATCTTTCAGTTGTTTTTCTAGTTGCCGGACCGATAGCGTGACTGTTGCTAAAAGCATAACGTACTCCAGGTGGACATTAGAGGGCTGCTTGGTTGGCAGGATGTTCATCACCTTCCTTAGACAGCTCCAGTTATGGGATGGGCCATCGAACGTCGAATTTTTAGAGCCTTCCACGCGTCTTTGTAGCCTACCTACCTGCGTGTGTAGCTTACGGTGGTTCCCTCGTTTTATCGCTTCCTCCCTAGGGTGGTAGCTGCAATCATCTATGTATACTTATGTGTACAATGCGTCCCCATCTATAACCAACATGCACCGCATAAAAACACGTACAGTGTGTCTGGAAACTGTAATCAATTTTATTACCCGTTTTTTAAACATATCGCAATGCTCTGTATTCTTGAAGGCTGAAGATTTCTAACACTAAGCCGTATTTGTGGGTTTATTGTGTACCCTCCAGCTAAAGTGCACCAGCTAAAAAACCAGCCTCCTATACTCTTCCTCCGTCTGTTTCCGCTTGCTCTTACTATAAGGACCATTTAACTTATTATACCTGAATATGCAGTTTGATATTTGTTTATTTGTACAGTTTCCATTACAATTTCAATATAATAAATTTAAGATTGAACATGCTGTACAAATAACGGACCAAATTGCTGACCTAAGATTTAATCGTTTACTCAGGTCCCCTGGCCATAAGCCTTTGGTTCTTCTGATTAGATTGGTTCATTTCTTCTTGACCTTCATATCTCTTATCCTAATCCACTTTTCTCTTATCCTATATAAGAAATCTCCTGTACACCTATTTTTCTTTTCTCCCATCCCCGTTAGCATGCGTACCGCAAATATCTCTTTACTTACACTGTTCCATATGTGATTCCATATTTTTCTCTTGTAGTTTTTTAACTCCTTACACTGTATCAGGTAATGAACAGTGCTGTCTTCGTCTCCACAATATTCACATATGCCTCACTCATTACTTCTCAACCCTTTTAATTATAATATTCCTACTGTCATCCATGCTATGCCTCCTCTTCCAGTTTTATCACATTGATCTATATATATATTTTTCCTGCGCCATTCTGTCTTTAATTGCTTATAAATTTTCAAAGATTTCTTTTCTTCTATACTTTCCCATATCTTTTGCCTATCTATGTCTTGTAGTCTAGTTCTCACTTCCTTCCAAGAACCGCTATAATTTGTCTCCTCTGCTCTCCATAGATCTCCCATGCCTATCTTCAGTGCTATTCTTTCCAATTCCGACTACCAACTATGTGTATTTTTAATGCTTTTCTGTTGCTTCATGTACAGATTCAATAATTTCCCTTTCTGCCCTTTAATACACTTATACCAGAATTTCAGTATTCTCTCTGATATTATTGCCCTCCTTTTTGTATTACACAACTCTAGTAATGCAACTTCTCTTGGTGCCGATTTTGGCAGCCCTAGCAGTTCTTTTCAAAACAATCCATACATCTAGTCTAATTGATGTGCCACATACCTCCACTGCATACAGTGTTCTGGCTTCAACGACCACTTCGTACATTCTTTCTAACCATCTAACTGGCATCTCCAGTTTATGTTTACATATTCTTACCCCTGTCATTGCCGCCCTGCCATTAGCTATCACTTTTCTGGCTTGTGCAGCCCATCCTTCACTGCTACACATCCTTACAACTAAATAGTCATACTCCTTTACCACTTCTACCTTTTGATCTCCTATGAACCATTCCTCTCCTTTCCTAAGTATCGATCCTCTTTTAAATAACATAATTTTTTAATTTTTTGCCGTTTGTTCTTAGTCCCCAGTCATCGCAAAACCTATGAATTGCCTCAATTGATTTTTGTAGACCTTTTACAGAAATTGCTCCAACCATTAAATCATCCGCGTACAATGAACCAGCAACCTCTTTGTTTATTATTATTGGGCAATGGGCATTGATTTGCTTAACCCCCTCTATTATGTCATCTATCAATAAATTGAATAGTATAGCACTCAATTTGGACCCCTGTCTCAAGCCTAACTTCTGTTTAGCCTCTTCTGATAATACATTCAACCACATCTTATTCTGAATTTAACCCCAATATTAATTTTATCAATTTCGTTTATAAACTCCTCGCTCACTCCTTTAATATGCAGTTAGTTTTGTACTTTTAAATGCTTTTCTACTAACAATGTCCTTTGTGCCTCTCTCAGCAAGTTGTTTATTCTAAATCAGTGTTCTAGCAATTTGTTTTTCCCTCCAAACTCCATTCCTCCAGGTAAAATTTTATTTAGAAAACAGTTACATTAATTTTAATATGCTTAAGTACTGTTTCTTGAGATTTCGTATAATTCATACCGTTAAATTTTAGAATGCATTAAATTCGCATATACATTTAAGGAAAATATATTTCAGGGAACATTCTTCACTCTCGCCAGAACCATGTAACGTATTATTCTTTTCCCCCTTTTTCACTTTCACTTGTCTATCTGTACTCCCAGCTATTTTGCTCTATACGATGTTCCCAATATTAGGTGCCAATTGCACATAAGGCATTTAATTCATCGCTTCCTTTGTTGTTTCTAATGTAAATCTCCCATTTATTTGTGCTTCTGTTAAACTCCAGTTTTTATGCTGTGATTTTCTGTTTGATTTTTGACAAAACCATAATTATCTTGAGAAGATAAGCTCAATTGTTCCCAGGCTTTGATGACTATCTTGGCTCTCGTCTTCATCCTGCATGAAAGGATTGTGGACTATGGTTGCTAAGTTATTACAAACACTTATTCATAGGTAATTTATCACATATGCCAAATTAAGTAACACATGAAATATAAAGAAATTAAGTAAAAACAAAAATATGTGTTATATTTGTTTAGCACAATCAATTTTCTTACTGGATTTCCTACGGTACACATTCTGTCCAAATATGCATCTACCGTTATTCCCCACTGCAAAGAGGGCAGATTTTTCTGTCAGTACCTTCAGTCATTTTTATCTTTCTAGGCTCCCTTTGCAGATCATGCTTAAACCTTACGTCTTCAGGAGCATATTTCTCTTACTGCTCTTTCTGACTGATTGACTGCCTAACTGTATGGCTGACTGACGGACTGACTGACTGTCTGACTGACTGACTGACTGATTAACTAACTTTCCGACATAACTGACTATATATAAGCTATATATAACTATATATAACTATATATAAGCTCGAGGGTATCTACCAGAGCAATCCACACAAAGTGAAGACTGACTTCCCCTTGAATGACCAGGGAGTTACTGAGCTGTCCCAAAAGAACGCCCAGCGTCTCCGTGGGGCTTTCCATAGGGCAAGACCTAGAGACTAACAAGGCCCCCCCCCCGCCATCTGCTCCTATGGACTCAAGACGGGATGGAAGTGATTACGCCACTTACGCGCGCCAGCCCCAAAGGGTTAGGCTACCGATTAATCTTGGTAGGGCCGGCTGGTGATCTAGCACACCTTCTACTAGCTATGCTGGCTAGTACGCGGGAATATATGGCTTCCTTCAACCCCGTCCGGAGACGTACCAGATCTCCCATGAGTATCGGGAACCACTGCCCCTTCGAGTCCACCCCAATCCGAACAACTCCCAATCATGGAGGGGCTCGAATGTTCGGCCCTAGGTTCCTCTAGTAACGTCAGAGGTGCCACGATTACTAGGGGTCCGCAGCGCCCGCACCACGGCAGCTGAAGGGGACGGATCACCTCCAATACGGGATGACCTGACTGACTGATGGACTCGCTAGTTTATTCTGCTTATCGTCGCACAAATCAGAGCCTATGCTGACATGTCAGTTATGGAGTGCAGCTCAATTAAATCAGTGAGGTTACCCAGGAAGGTGATCAGCCCAAAGACTGGCATGGGAGTGAGGAGTGAGATGATACACACATATGGTGAAATGGATGAAAGAAAAGGCGACGGTGGAGTCAGTGGTTGAATGAATGACGGACGATTCCGGACAATCCGGAGAAATCCAAAGGTCTGCATAGTTCTTTCGTTTCAATGGAAACTCAATTTTCAAAGCTTATAGATGATGTAATTTCACAATTCCATTGGATTTCCTCTCTGCTACCGTTTGGAAGCATTTTCACAAAATTCTACATGTTCTTGGCTTTTATTATATTGACACACCAAACTATACTTTTCACTTCAGACCATTTACCAACTGATAGCTCCTAAACTTCATTGTGTTACACTCCACAAGCGTCGAGCATGCCTAACGTTTCAGTTTCCTTGCAAGTGATCGTGCACTGTTTAAATATGCTTAAAATGTCCACTTGTTTAGTATCTAATCTATCAAATTTGGAGTTGTTCTTTCTTTACTTTTTAAAAAGTATCCATAGTCATTATTGTTTTCACTTGTTTGTACTCCTTACTCCTTTATCTCCAACAGAATGCTACTTAGGAGCTATTCCTTTTAAGTACCATATCTTTAATAAAAATGAGTTTCATTGAAGTCCCTTCTGCTACCGCTCGGCTCTTTTTCTGTAAAGAGTTTTTTCTTATATAACCAAGTAAACACTGAATACCTGAGGCGAACGGGGTACCTTTGTCTCAGGACTCTATCTACCCTATTTTCTATCAATCTTCTTCCTTTAGTGAAATTTAATTGCTCCAGCCGTGTGCAGGCAAGAGTATGGAAAGGTAGAATCAATGCCATAGCCGAGAATTGCACCACGTTTGTTTTGGTTCTCATCCGGCTGCTCTTAACCATTGAGCTGCCATAGCCACCTTGCCAGCACGACATTAAACTCTCCAAACACGATTCGCAAAATTGTTTCATAGTATCCCTTAGCAATCCGAGCTTCACTTCTGTAAATCCCCAGTGAGCCAGTAGTCGCCATGTATGGGGACTTTTGTGGCAGTTTTACTGTTATCTTAATAAAGGAAACAGCATGGCATTAATGCATAGAGAGTCCGGTAGTTGCAGTTGAGGATTACAGCTGCCACATAATTAATGCGTGAACTCTGATTATTATTCAGAAATTGCAAGCGCTTTATGCTGACTGGATTAGCATGTCAGTTTTATTGAACTCGCCTTATAATGTTCTCTTAAATAAATAACAAAATCAGTGATGTAACAGTAACTATGGTGACTTTTGTCTCAAACGAGGTTCGTTGTGACGAGGTACCGTGGTATAGTGACCGCGCTTAAAGGCTCCCCACGCGGCTAGCTTTGTATGGAGAAACAGTTCTTCCCCCTAACCACAATGTCATAAACATCTTAGGATACACTTACCGGGTTGGAGGGGGGAAGAATGTTAGGCTCGTGTTTACAGCTGAGAATACCCAGGGTTGCCGTTGTTTAAAATAACGTTTAGAACAAAAGAAATCAAGCTGAATTCACTGTACGAAGTAGTCATTGACCTTTTCAATTGAATTTTAAATAATTAATGTATCCTATAGTAATACATAATGTTACAACGTTTTATAACATAACTGACAACGGATATATTATCTATTCTGTTATGGTATTAATACTTATATTATCTACAAAAACTAAATGCGTGTTAATGGCATAATATCCAAGGAAATCTTTGTAAAACATTCCGATACCATGTTGTAGGACCATCATTAAAATTTTAAAATGGCTAAATTGCATCAGTGTGCATGAATTTGTGAGGGATATTTACTTGCAAATGAAAGAAGCACTTTGATATTCTGCTAGCTAATAATAATTTATAGGCAAAGATTGCACCTTAGAGCTTTGTTTGCTGCAAACTTGTGCCGATTTATCCTAAAATATTTTCCTATTTATCTATGGCAGCCACAGGTAGTGAGTCAAATTTCATTTGATTTAACAAAGCGGTAGAAAACTCAAAAGGAAAAACAGGAATTAAAGAAAAACTGGCAAGGAAAATCTATTACTCTTTTTAAATGCTGGAAGCTTTTTACAAAGATGTCTGGTAATTTTACAATTTTGAATAAAGTTAAGCAGTGTAATATATCTTCTGGGGTGGGACCTTCTGTTAAACACAATTTAAATAAATAATCACGTACATTTCGCATGCCATAAGCGCTTTAGAACTCGAGAAAGGTTATTAATACTGTTAGGTATATATTCTCACGTTCAGGAGGTCCCGAGTTGGAATCTGGGTCAGGGCGAGTTACTTTGATAAGGCTCTTCTCCGGATTTTTCCCTTATCCTCAAAGACGAATGTCAGGTAACTCCAAGCCATACGAACCCTGGGCTCATCTGAGCATCATTTCACCCATTCCATTCATCGTCCGATATGACTTAACGTTGGAGGACGTAAATTACAAGGCTTCCATGTGAGGATCTGTCTCGCGTTGACACCCCGGAGGATGAAATGAACGCAACTAATATAGCTATGTCTTTCCGTGGTCGTCAAGGGGATGTTGGAAGGGTGTGTCTTCTGTCTCCCATTTTCTCTCAATTCGTCTCTTTGATGTTATAGGAGGACTCCAGGACTGAGTCTTTGGACGTTGGCCAGGTAGGCCAGGGACTTGACATTTGCAACTCTTTGTGAGCTCCATCAAAGGGTGACGTTCGATTCACTGCTGCTGGGTTCAGCTGGACAGGGGCTTCTGACTTACCCTTCTGTGGTTTGGGCGAGTCGACTTGAGCGCTTCCCAATGGTGAAGCCAGTAAGCGTTATGGAATTGGGCGAGTCACTCACGCTTGTATTTAGGTCATTCATTTCGCAGTTATAAGCCTCTCTGAGGGAGAGCGACGTAGCGAAGCCGCGAACACTGGTATTTCAATATGCACCCGCAGATATCACCAACCGACAAACCAAGGTGCTGTCAGGCTGAGTACATCATAAGAGTTCTTCCCATTCTCAATACGGTTTAACTGTAGAAAGATTTGTATCAGGGGAATGTTCAGGTAGGGTTTTTGATTTTAAGTTTAAAGTAGTTTGTGACGTTACACGTTGCTCCTCTGGATTGCGTCTGCCTATAGGATGCATTCCATTACACCCTGATGAGAGTAGTAAATTCAAGCTTAATTGTGATTTGTTATGATAAAAGTTTAAGGCAGTTAACTCTTTAGTGGCATACGTACAGAGCCCAGCTTTTGTTTCTGTATATCGGTGTTATCTTGAATGCCTGCAAGCCATGGGGATACCTAAACCGGTGTCTTCTGTGGTCATAATTCCCAAGTGTTCTAACTAGGACGTTCTGATATTGTGGTAATCCTGCGTAGAATTTTGCAACACGGCGCCTAATTTCATCTTCCATGATTGGAAGAGATGGGGCTATATGAAGTAGGCCCAAGGGGAAGGAGCGGCCAACTGAATTGATAGAGCGTAGTCCCTCTAAGTGGTACGCGGTGTACCCATAATAGCCAGCTGTCTGCGGCCATGACCCAGATCTCACAGGCGTACTTTATCACTGGGACTATGAGAGCCATAAGAGGAACCATCAGGAGAACGAGCTTCGAACCAGAACCCAGCATAGGGTATAGAGTGAAGCTATTGTCTCTTGTACCCAAGCCGAGGCGCCCTAATGTGTTCGCGAAAATGTAGATTTCTCTCCATCTTTACTATTTGGTAATGGAAGGAAATTCGCCATTCAGTTCTGCGCCGTCGAAATTGGAAGATTGCTGAGTCTGTGAGGGCCATTATCACCGCTGTCTTGTTATATACAATATGTATATACCTTAGGAAGCACTGGAGCCATGTCGTCAAAATTGCAAATAGTCCTACTCAACACAGTAACCAGTAGAACTATGCAGCCATTTAAGCACCCGTGTTGTATCATCCGCTAAAACCTTTTGGTATTACTCAAGCAATACTAGATTAATCCTTAGGTGCTCAGTGATTCGGTGTTTAATATCGCAGGTTCGTCTCTGAGATGCTGCACTTCTGTGTTACGCAATCAGCAGATTATCTATAAATGCACTGAAGTCTTTAAAGTACATTTTCACTGACTAATACCTAATTTAGGTATACCACACACATACACACAAAGGTGGACGTACATGGTAACTTCTCATTGTATTATTGACTGCCTCATACTATTCTGCTAAAAACGGGTTACAGGTCGCTTTGTAATTCCAAATTTCACAGCGCAAAGATGGGTGAGGTTGTTCACAGAAGGGATTGATGCTACCCATTCTAGTTGAGTAGGAGGACGTGTCTCTCTTGCTGACTAGAATGCAGCTGTAATGCTGAAGCAGAAGGGAATTCGTCTAAATAATCTGTGCCACGAGGCCGACTCATATAACACTATTCCCAGAAGAATTATATCTTTTTCTACACGAAGAAAATGAGTGGTGCAGAGAAAGGCATACTTGCCCATTTCTATCTACTCGGGAATGGATATACACTTGAGGTTTACCATAGTTTAAAAGCTTACCAATACAGACATCACTGGAAAATATTTCAGCTCATTCTATTCCCTCCTTTAGGATTGACTTTCCTCATGTAACTACAGAATGTCCTAGAAACTTACAGTAATTTACATCTGGTTGCTAGATAAGAAGGGTAATAGAGTGCTGTGCTAACCGTCCTGATGTGTGATCTGAGGTTTAAAACAAGTGACGCTGGAGTTTCTCTGCAGATATGTGAAAGAGGGCACAACATTAGTATTGGTTGTCCCGAAATAAATAACTTCGATTACGTTTTCGTGTGCAAGCACAAAAGTTTATAAAGCTCAAATAATACAATATTATATATATGTTCAAATAATATCAAGTATTAAAACAAAGTGGTAATAAATGGAACCATGAGGCTACGAACGAGAGCAATGCTTCCAAAGTCACCAGGCCACAGCAAATACCGCCACGCTTCTTTCCACTTGCTGTTGAGTGAATCACCAGCAAAGAACCTTCTGTAGTGTTTCCCTATCAGTTGTGAGCACACCTTGATGTTCTCGGTTAAATCCATTATATATGTAATTAACTTATTGCTTGTTTATTATCCTAAGGCAGTAACCACAATCTTGGTCTCAGGCTGCGTTCACCAATAATCCCTTTACTCTGACGGTTTCCTCGAGGAAAACTTCCATATCGGAGACGCCGATCCATCTGAAATTTTAGTTTAGAATATGTTTAAAGAACGAATAGAGTAAATAAAACATCTGTTAAAATATGCTTCCATAAACAGCGGGATTAAATTATACATCTAAAGAACGATTCGGGGCAAAGGACATTAATACCAACGTTAAGTATATTTGACTCCCAGCATTCAAAACAGTCACCAAAATCTGAGGAGCCTAACAGTAACCTCAAGAGCAAATGGAGTTCAATTAATATTTGTTAATTGACACAGCATTTTATTTTCTTCACATACTATTTTTATGAGACTTAAGTTAAGTGGTATCCATTGGGCAGTATGAAATTTCTGGGCAGGAGCTATTATATCAAAGTGGAACCAAAATTTGACTAGAGAACAAGAAGGTGGAAAACTGGTTACATAAGATTAAAAATTATTTGAGTACTTTTCTTCAGAAAAAAATAGTGTTTAAAGAAAGATGAAAGGAAGTTGACTAGTGCATTGAACTATATGCCTGGTCATGAGGTCAGCAGTCGCCTGAACATGGCCTCCTGAACTACGGGTACGCACGGCGAGACACACACGCACACAAGACAGGGGTACACAACCTTCATTCCTAATGTTGTTCCTATGGTATTATTACAGCGCATTAGCATTCCTCAATTGTATACTTCATGCAACGCAAGCCTCTCAGTACTTTTCCGCGACACTTCAGTCAGAACTTGTTGAAGTCCGAAATTTTTCACAGCTGTAAACCTGTACAAGTTTCTGTGGCGTGAGAAATAACTAAGTAATCCATTATTACATCTCCGAAAGACATTTATACCAATTTCTGCAACTGAATGTAATTTTTCTTTTACAGAGGGTTAGTGTAAATTTTTAAAAGAAGTGAGCCGTTTACATTATTGGCCAAAGGGCTGTGGTGCCAAATGAGCCAAAGTAGTTATATTCGATGCTCTTTGAGGTATACGTCAGTGTAAGTACATTCCACTAAACATTTCCCTTAAATCGCAGAGATGTTGCCTCGAAGCTCTTAACAGCTGTTACAGGTTCCCAAGCAATATGGACAAAAGCAAGTCAAAGGAACAAATTAAATGAAACTACATATTGATTACAGCATCCTGCTTAATACAAAAGCTTTCTTTTCATATCCATTAACACAGTATGGCAGAAAGTACCAGGTGTTGAGCTAATGGTGTGCTCCTTGCTGCTGCAAAGTCAGTGGACGATACTCGATTTGAGTTTTATCCGTTGTAGCTACAGTTTGATGACTTGTACAGGACACATTTCTAGGAATTTATCGTCAACTTCGAAACACAGTAAAGAGGCTAGCTTTAATATTGGCTTCGCCACTGGTGAACAACACCACGTCGGAGGCAGAAAGTACGTCATCTTTCTCTATGCATGAACTTTATAAAAAGACCACAGTTACATTTGCATACCTTATTTTTCATGATAAGTTTGGACGTTAACAAATACTAAATGTAAACAATGTTAGAAGGTAAGGTGAAAGCATGAATGAAGATTGCTCGGTATTACCAGAGGTTTTTGGTTCAACTTTCTTCGTGCAACAGGATTTCGTAGTTTACATGTTATTATTGGAACCAACAAAACATGAAAAATAAATTTTTAAATCCAAAATAAGGGTGTTCTACCATATTCCGAGTGAACCTTAACCATGACAATGATAATGAAGAAGGAAAAAGTCAAACGATAGGTTATGAGTTTGCATGGAACATTTGCTTTTCTTTGTTGTGAAACATGACCTTCAAGTTTGAGTAACAAAAGGGGTTGTATATCAATTGAGACCGATCAGCTCTCACTTCATCCTCAAAATGCTATGTAGTTTTTATTTTAAGGTGCATTAGTATTTTAGTTTTTTTCCTAAAGATATTCCTTTTCACCTCGTTAGGACTGCCAGTTTGGACGTGGTCCAAACGTCTGGACATGGTAATAACAGTGACTACGCTAAAGCCAAGAGCGTTTACTACTAGGAGCAAAAGACACAATAAACACCAGTATAGTGTCCGCTAGCCATTTGCTTTACTCTATAGAACAAAAATAGAACAGAATAATTAAAAGATATAGCTCTGCGGAAACTTGTGGGTAGCGTGTTCCAGAGATGCTTCGAAAGGTTCCCAATGTGACCTTGAATTTTGTGGATTTCCTTGGTAAATAGGAAACGCTGAGGTTTCTTATCTCCAACTATTTCGTTTCAAAATCTTCCTTTTTTCATTCTGTTTACTTCTCACCTTTCAAGTATGCTAGTAGGTTTCGTGGCATATGGCCGTGTTGGACAGATGGCGCGGTTACTTGCTCATAGGAAGTGTTTCTTCTCGTGGACAGTAGAAGGTTGTTTGACTGATAAGTAGTTTCCCTGTTCACTATGGTATCTGTCAATGAAGCCATCACCCAGCTCAAGCCAATGTTCCGAGGCAATATTTTCATTCCAGTTCTCCAAGTCATGACCACCACATATTTTCACTGGCCAATAGGTTCCAAGATAAGGTTCACGGGGTTGCCTTGGGCAGTTCTCTTAGCCAAACTGTGGCCAATTTTACACGGAAAGCTTCACAGCTACGGCTATACAAACTACCTACTAGTAGGGATATGGGGACGAGCAGTTTGGCGTTTAAAACGATTGAGAACTTACACTTCAGCATTTCCGGTCATAGGTGAATTATAAATACGCAGTAGTTCTATGAGAAGAACGACGCCATCCTTGGAACACAAAATTTATTGCAAACCCCCTCATACCGGAATACACCTGCAAGAACTCTAATCACCATCTAAGACAAACAGTTCCATGAATAAAATTCTTGTAGGCAAAGCTCACCTGATCCACTAACAGTAAACTCTGCGATGTGCTCTAAAGCATCTGGAGTAAGCATTATCTCGAACGGCTACTAAGCAGCGCACCCCAAAAGACATACACTTTGAAATAATAATAAGAAGAAAGATATTGCATAATTAGCACCATATTTGAAAACACCAGGTATATTACTTCCGATTTACTAAAACCACATAAAGTAGATGCAGTTGTTAAGCCCACAAAACATATTAACCATTGACTCTACTGAACCAAAATTTTAGGAAATCATTCAGTTCAACCGGGGTATAAACACGTTCATTTGGGGGAGTTTTTATTTCAGGAACAAAACCAGCATAGAAAAATAAGGGACTGCCATCTAGATCAACAGGAAAAATCACTGTTGGAGAGCATATAATCAATTATGAAATAAATACAAATTAGCACACACTACACATTATTATTGACGAACATACCGTGGAAATACATAAGTCTGTAAATACCATAATACCTTCAAGCATAAGGACGAATCTGAAGAAGTGCACATATCGTGGTATCCACAGTTAAATGATGTTAAGCCATAGAAGGTCCTTGAAGCAATGAGAAATAATTTTGCTTTCAACAGCTCTCAGGAGCACCAAGTTTCCTTCAAGTTCTTTGACTACAAAGATAGTCAATTGGCAGTGGCATCGTCGAACACTGTCACTAAAATGACCAGCACATTGTCATTATGCTTCCAAAGCCAGAAAATAGCAGCAGGCAACCTTAAAGTTACCACCCATGCTTTGCTGACTTCAAAATCATGTTTTGAGACTACGAGCATATGAACTATCAAATTTCTAATTTGCTTTTAGAAAAGCGCACTCCACAGAAATGTAGATCTTAAGACTCCCAGAAGAATTTAACAATGGATCATCATCACTGAGATTATTTTTAGATGTAGGAGCCACTTTTGAACGGCAATAGGAAAAGGGCCTTACTTATAAATTTCTCCAAAATTTTACTCACTTTCAAGGTTTCTTGTTTTTGTTGCAGTTGTAGAAAATCATCGCTTCTACATCCAAGTAAGCCCCTCCTCCTCTCAGGTGAGATTCCTATAGAATGGAGTCTCACAAGTGCAAAGCATATTCGTGATTTAATACATTTTACTTACAAATGACTTTGCCGTAGACGCCATATGCTGACAACAGTGTCATCTACAGCAAGAACAAAATTACTTATTTCCGCCTTGCAGAGATGCGGTGGAATGTACTGCTTCCTTTCTTGGCACCGATTTAGCAAATTAAAAACTTAATCCAAGCAAATGCTGACATATTCATTTTTCAAACTGGTATCACACTCCCGCAAAGCACACAATATTCCGTGGTCAAAGCTCGCACTGCTGTCAGCAAGTGAGCGTTATCAAGGAACAAACATTGTGTTAATTTGTCTACCTGAAGGATACTACCAACTAAAACACATGGCGACGAAATTGGTGGACTCCATCTTTCATATTAAATAAATGCAATTGTGATCCCAAGTCATCTTACGCAAATAAGATGTGGCCTTGTGCCTTATTTGGCCTTAGCCAATGTAGTCAAAACAAACCTGAAACAAATCTAAACCATAAATAATATCTGTATCAGAAAACTCTTACATACACCACATCGCACCACAAACCTAATAACCCACAGACACACACACACACACACACACATGCCCAACATCCAAAAAAGAATACTATGATGTACCTTCGTCGACACAAATTCAAATATCTTCAATTTCGGCAGTATAGGTTACATGCACTTACGAAAATATTATAAATAACCAGTGCTTCACCGACACTGCAGGTCAATCGACCCTTACCCCAAGTTCACCCAAAACTCTAGCTCGCTGCCAACGCGAGCCTGGGACTCCACAAAACTGGAGCTGCCACCAGACCCAACAGTGGATCTGAAGAAAACAGTGCAGCTAGTGTTTAAATTATTTATTTATAGGCTTTTAACTTTACAACAGTTGACCCTTGGTTCCTGCTTTCCAGAGATTCCTGTCGTACCATTGTCTGTTTTCCAGGCTCCTCTTCTTCACATGCCCATATAGTTCCTCGTGCCATGTTCTTCTGGCTTTTCCGCGCTTTCTTCTGCCTGGAACTGCCCACTTTAGGACTTGTTTGGGCCACCGCTATTCCGGCATCCGTTGTGCATGTCCATACAACTGTAGAGCTCTACTGGACATTGTCTATAACAGCTTCTAGTGCGTCTATTTCATGTCTAATGTAGGTGTTTCTGACATGTTATAACCTTTGTATCCTCATACTGCTTCGAAGTCCATCCATTTCTGTCCTAATAATAAATATTGAGTGATCATGAAAATATATTAATTGTTCTATTAAAGACTGATTTCATTCATGATATAATCCAGTTGTAAGAATAAATAAAAATAATATACTAGTTATGGCTAAAATTAAAATGTAAACTTCAGGATGACCATAAAATCAAAATAAATGTTGATATAAAATTGCATTCTTTCATTTGTTGTCCAACTTTAGGACCTATATGTAAGTATACTTTCTGTTATTGTTTTTAAAAATTGTTGTTTAGTCTTTCTAGTCAAATTCCTATTCCATAAAAGACTGTTCAAATTTCTAATCGCCTTATTTGCACAATTTACCCTATTAATAATACCTTTTTCACAGATCCTAGATACTTAAACTGTTCCACATATTTAATTCTCTCATCATTTATTTACACATCTTCCGAATTTCCTCCCATTACCATATCTTCAGTTTTAATGGTATTTACTTTTAATCCACCCACTTCAAATGCAGTTATTAATGTTCTAATCATATATTTTAATCATCTTTAGCCTGTCCTATTACAATCCGGTCATCTGCAAATACTAAATTGTGGAACAAGCGGCCATTGGCGTTTAGTTCCATTCCCTTACATGAGTGATTCCATTTTATCAACACCTCTTCTATAAATATCTTAAACAGTGTAGGTAACCTGCCACAAGTTTGTCTTAGTCCTTTTGCTGTCGGGAATTCTACTGATACTCGCTTGCCTATGTTAACACTTGCCTTATATTCATATTTGTATAAATTATAGTCTTTGAAACTATGTCGGGCGTTGTCCTCCGTGTTAGCCTCTAGTTTATTAGATCGCGGCTTTAAACCTGGTGGAGGACAGTTAATTTTTCGGAATTAAAAACTCTTAGTATGGCTTCCTTGGGAAGGATAATAAAAGCAGTGGTCCCGTTTAGTAGATATATGGCACGTAAGAGACCCTGAGCCTGATAAAGAAGCCTCTGAGAAAAATTAAGCTGTCTTTCACACCCTATATTGATTAGTACTCAAAGAATACAGCGGCTAAAGAGCAACCGTAAATTAAAAGAATAACTAATTTTCAATTTCATATGTATTGGGAGGTACACCTATGGTCAGGTGCGAATATGCATGTTCGTGGGCTCGCAAATGTAGCATGCTATGCATTATAAAAAGGGAATAACAAATGAAAAACGTTTCAAAGCAAAGAAAAGCACAACAGACGTTCTGCAACTGTTCTTGGAAATCTAGAGCAGATTCCTGTACGGATTCTGTATATACAAAGATCTCACTGTTTACACCATGTATTGGGTAATTGTATACACATTTTAGCACCAGGACCTAATTTTCTCCATTTACATGCAATCTAAACTGCAAATGTCCACTACCTGGTTAGCAAAACCGTTCAAACGTCCACGAACCTACAGGAAACGTCTGGAGGAATAAGAGGGAGCCATTTCCGTATAACAGGATTTGCCCATTCTTCGAAACACTCATTGAACCCATTTTTCGACAGTCTGTTCAGTATACCCATGACAACACTGTTCAACTCCTTAACAATTTGAATGCCCGCCTCGGTAGCGTGGTGGTAGCATGTGTGCTTCATGTTCAAAGGTCCCGAGTTCGAATCTCGGTCAGGGTGAGTTACCCGAATAAGGTTTTTTCCGGGGTTTTCCCTTATCATACAAGACGAATGTCGGGTAACTTTAAGCTCCATGGTCCCTGGACTCATTTGAGCATCATTTCATCCAATTCATTCACCGTCCGATATGATTTAACGTTGGAGTACGTAAATTACAAACAACAACATTAACACTTTGAAAATGGCGACCACGAAGCTCCTGTTTCACTTTAGGGAAAAGGTGAAAATGGCATGGTGCGAGATCCGGAGAATAATGTCACCCAGTTATCGGGAAGCACCACAAGCAACAGCTGAGAAGGAGCCGGAGGTCACGCCACGCCCACTCATCTGTCTCCTGTCACAAACTGAGGGGTGATTTGCGGTAGTGTCGCCGGTCCTTCGATGTTTCTCTCCCCTTCTCCGGTGGTCTGGAACGTTCGGTGATTAGAGACTTCTAGAAAAACACTGACATTCTTATAAAAAGGGTTTCAGAGAGACAGTCAGTTAGTTAGTGTTTGACGTGCTAGTGAAGTAGCGCCGTGTACGTGCATCGGAACGATAACGGACGAACTGGTGAATCGTAATTGTGTGCATTACGTAATTTTGTGTAATTGGCAAGTGTTTAACTGTAAGTCGGTGGAAATAAAGAACATTTTTTAGTGGTGAAATTGGACTTTTCATTTCACGAACCCACAAAGTCACACTGGTGTCAGGAAGCGGGAAAACAACATCACCGAACATTACAACAATGGAGGCAGCATTAGAAAAGATTTTAGCGGAACTGAGAGAAATGAAGACGGCTAAAGACAACATCACTGAGAAGATGGAAGAAATGAAGGCCGAACTAACAACAAAAACGGAAGCGGCAAATAACAGCCTGGCCGCGAAGCTGGAGACTACAAATAACAACCTGGCCGCAAAGCTGGAAGAAATGAAGACGGCTAACGATAACCTCACGGAGAAGATGGAAGAAATGAAGGTTGCGAACGAGGCCCTCGCCGCGAAATTTGAGGAACAGTTGGCCGGCGTGAGGGAGGACGTCACGGGACTCGGCAAGCGGATCGGCCAGGTGGACGAACGCGTCGGAGACCTCGCAAGCCGCGTTAATGAGCTAGAAGGAAAGGCCGACAACAGCACCAAGTCCCTGAGCGCCATGGTGGAGGACGTCGTCGGCAGGAGGTTGAAGGATTTGAAGGCCGACGCACCGGGACGCGACATAACATCGCCGCGCGTCAAACCTCCCAAGTATGACGGCGCGTCAACGTTTGAGGTCTTCCGCCGCCAGTTCGACACAGTGGCCAGGCACAACGGATGGTCACAGGAGGAGGAGGCTACACAGTTAATAGCCAGCCTCCAGGGACGGGCCGCGGAAGTGCTAAACGCGGTGCAGACGATGGCGGCGCCCAAGGACATCTGGGAGGCCCTGGAGAATCGCTTCGGGAACCACCGCTTAGCCGCAGCATACCGAAGCCAGCTAAAGGCAAGGTCGCAGCAGCCGGGGGAGACGCTGCAGGAGTTCGCCATAGCCATCGAGCAGCTGGCTAGCAAGGCCTTGGTTGACCTGCCACTGGAGTTCGTATCCCGGGAAGCCGCCTACAATTTTGTCGACGGGGTACGGGACACGGAGATTCGTCAGCGCCTAATGCTCGGGGAATATAAAACCATCCACGAGGCGCTGACAGCGGCATTAAGGATGGAGGCGGCCAAAATAACATCCATCCCGACGTCGAGAACGAGGAGTGTCCGCTACGCCGGAGACAGAAGACCAGCTGAGGGACGCCGGCGAACACCTAGTGGCCTGTGTTGGGGGTGTGGACAGCCCGGACACCTGCAGAGAGACTGCCCACACCAGGAAGAGCAGCCGGAAAACGAGTAAGGGCCGTCGTGGAGAGGGGCACGTCGGCGCCATCACCACCATCCCCTCGAGTGACACTGCGCGCCGTCAGCCGACGTATGGATGACAGCCTCATCGCGGACGGTTGGATAAGAGGAAAGCCGTGCCGCGTGCTGGTGGACACCGGGGCGGCCGTGACCATCATCAGACCTGACGTGGCGAAGGGTATGCCGACAAGGAAGCCAAGCCGGCCATACCAGCTTGTCACGGCATCGGGCGACACCTTGCCTGTAGAGAGGGAGGCCCTGCTGGAGCTGAACTTGGGACGGAGTGCCGTGCGTCAGTGGGTGTTCGTCGCGAAGGTGGCTGAGGAGGTGATTCTGAGACTGGATGCCCTCAGGAGCCACGAGGCGACGGTCGACGTCGGCAAGAAGGTCCTGCGGCTTAACGGAGAAGAGGTTATACTCCGTCAACCCGAAGAGCGCCTTGGAATTTGCAGGGTCGTCTTGGACGAAGACGTGGTTGTCCCCGCGAGGAGCGAGGTGGTGGTGACGGCGCGACTGGAGGGCCAGAGAACCAGGAACATGATGCTGGACCAGAAGACGCCTGTAAACGGACTGTGTGTAGCCAAGGCATTGCTGCCGTGCCGAGAGGAGGTGCCCGTGAGACTGCTAACTCCTACGGACGCCGATCACGACGTCCAGGCCGGGACGGAGTTGGGAATGTGCGAGCCCGTGGTGAGCGTAACAGCTATTGACGAGACACAGGAGCCGGCGCCGAAGCAACACCTGGGGCCCCGGCTAGAAGGCTTGGTGGAGAGGGCGACCGACCACCTGACCACAGAACAGCTGGAGAAGGCTCGACAACTGCTAAGGCGGTATCAGAGCGTCTTCAGCCAAGGTGATAGTGACTACGGCCGCACGGACAAAGTGCTTCACCGCATCGACACCGGGGACGCCCGGCCTATTCGGCAACCACATAGACGCGTTCCGCTGGCGAAGCAAGGGGCTGTACGAGACATGCTGGAGGACATGAGATCCAGGGGAGTGATTGAAGAGTCTGACAGCCCTTGGTGTTCCCCTGTAGTCCTGGTGACAAAGAGGAACGGCGAGCTGCGCTTCTGCGTAGACTACAGAAAGTTGAACGCCGTCACCCGGAAGGACTGTTTTCCCTTACCCCGGATTGACGACACCCTGGACACGCTAGCTGGTGCACAGTGGTTCTCGACCCTGGACCTGAAGTCGGGCTACTGGCAGGTAGCTCTAGACCCGAGAGACAAGGTGAAGACCACATTCTCGACGGGCCAAGGTCTTTGGCAGTTCACGGTTATGCCCTTTGGCCTCTGCAACGCACCAGCTACCTTCCAACGCCTCATGGAGTCAGTGATGAGAGGGCTGACTTACGATGCCTGCCTGCTATACCTGGACGACATCATCATCGTTGGGAAGACTTTTGAAGATCACCTCGAGAATCTGAGTAAGGTGCTACAGAGACTGCAGGCGACCAACTTGAAGCTGAACGCGAAGAAGTGCCAGCTCTTCCGCAAGGAAGTTAACTACTTGGGCCACATAGTCTCAGCAACCGGAGTGGCCACAGACCCGGAGAAGACAAAGGCTGTGAGAGATTGGCCTCGCCCAGAGGATAAGAAAGAATTGCGCAGTTTCCTGGGGCTGTGCAGTTATTACAGGCGCTTCATAAAGGGGTTCTCCAACATCGCAAAACCCCTCACCCGCCTGACAGAGGAACACCGGCCTTATGTGTGGACGGAGGACGCAGAAAACGCTTTCCAGCACCTAAAGGAGACCCTGTGCAGTGCTCCAATTTTGGGTTTCCCACAACCGGGTGGCGCCTTCATTGTGGACACCGACGCTAGCGACCATTGCATTGGAGGTGTCCTATCGCAGATCCAGGACGGCCATGAGCGGGTAATAGCCTACTACAGCAAGACGCTATCCAAGGCAGAGAAGAACTACTGCGTCACCCGACGAGAATTACTGGCGGTAGTAAAGACATTGGAGCACTTCCACAAGTACCTGTACGGTCAGCCATTCCACCTGAGGACTGACCATTCCGCCCTAACCTGGCTATTGAGCTTTAAGAACCTGGAAGGCCAGACAGCACGTTGGGTCCAGAGGCTGCAGGAGTACGACTTCACCTCGGAACATCGTAGACGGAAGAGCCACGGTAACGCAGACGCCATGTCCCGAAGACCCTGTCCGGAACAGTGCGGCCAGTGTACAAGAGTGGAGGAGAAGGAGCGTGCCGCAGCAGTCCGAGTAGTCACGGCAGTGCCTGCGGATGTCTGGGATAGCGCAGGCCTGAGGAGGGAGCAGCTGGCGGACGCAGACTTGGGGCCACTCTTGAGGGAAGTGGAGGCAGGGACGAGACCAACCTGGGAGGACATCGCACCGAGGAGCGCCACCTACAAGTCGTACTGGGCCCAATGGGACTCGTTGAAGACCAGAGAGGGTGTGCTGTTCCGGGTATGGGAGTCACCCGATGGGACGACGCAGAGAGAACAGTTGGTACTTCCCCGGAGTAAGGTCCTGGAAGTCCTGGAGGAAGTACACGCCGGTACTTCGGGAGGACACCTGGGAGCGAACCGAACAATTGACAAACTACGGCAGCGCTACTACTGGCTGAGACTCCGAGCAGATGCTGAGAGATGGTGCCGTCAGTGTCACGTGTGCGCGGCGAGTCGTGGCCCTCAGACTAGGAGCCGGGGTCGCATGCAGCAGTACAACGTCGGAGCGCCATTCGAACGGATCGCCGTTGACATTGCTGGACCGTTCCCAGTTTCCGACCGAGGCAACAAGTACCTAATGGTGGTCGTGGACTACTTCACCAAGTGGCCGGAGGTGTATGCCATCCCAAACCAAGAGGCAAAGACAGTCACAGACTGCCTCGTGGAGCAAGTATTCTGTCGATTTGGGGTGCCGTTAGAGCTACACAGTGACCAGGGCACCAACTTTGAGTCCAACCTAATGAAGGAGGCACTACAAAGGCTTGGGGTGAACAAGACTCGCACTACGCCTCTACATCCCCAATCGGATGGCATGGTCGAAAGGTACATCAAGACCTTAGAGGAACACCTGAGGAAGGTCGTGGCCAGCCATCAGCGAGACTGGGACGTCAAGGTGCCACTGTTCTTGCTGGCCTATCACTCGTCTACACACGACACAACTGGGATGACGCCAGCCAGCTTAATGTTCGGCCGAGAGTTACGCCTCCCTTGTGACCTGGCTTTTGGAAGCCCTCCGGAAGCGAAACAGCCAGCGACCGAGTATGTGGAGAACTTGGTGGACCATCTCCATGACATGCACGAGATGGCTCGCCAGAACATCCAGAAGGCGAGCGACCGCATGAAGACCAGGTATGACAGGCAAGCCAACAGCCAAGGGTTCCAGCAAGGTGACCTAGTCTGGTTGTACCGTCCTACCCGGACCAAGGGACGGTGCCCGAAGCTCCAGCAGCCATGGCAAGGACCGTACCGGGTGGTGAAGAGGATTAACGACGTGGTCTACCGCATCCAGAAGGTTCCCCGAGGGAAGATGTTGGTGGTACACCTGGATCGTCTAGCCCGCTATGATGGTGCTGTTCGGGACGACCAGCTTTGAGGAGGGAGCAGTGTCACCCAGTTATCGGGAAGCACCACAAGCAACAGCTGAGAAGGGGCCGGAGGCCACGCCACGCCCACTCATCTGTCTCCTGTCACTAACTGAGGGGTGATTTGCGGTAGTGTCGCCGGTCCTTCGATGTTTCTCTCCCCTTCTCCGGTGGTCTGGAACGTTCGGTGATTAGAGACTTCTAGAAAAACACTGTCATTCTTATAAAAAGGGTTTCAGAGAGACAGTCAGTTAGTTAGTGTTTGACGTGCTAGTGAAGTAGCGCCGTGTACGTGCATCGGAACGATAACGGACGAACTGGTGAATCGTAATTGTGTGCATTACGTAATTTTGTGTAATTGGCAAGTGTTTAACTGTTAGTCGGTGGAAATAAAGAACATTTTTTAGTGGTGAAATTGGACTTTTCATTTCACGAACCCACAAAGTCACAATAAGGTAGATGAGGCATGATGTCAAAGCCCATTTCTGCGATGACATCTTCAGCTGCATGAGCTCGTTGAGCAGGGGCAAGATCCATGTTCTCCTTGCGAGATCTGGTTGCTTTTCTGCGATTTTTCTTCAGTGGCCCCTTCAGTACGTCACAATAGTCAGCAGCAATTACTGTGCGTTGATTAGTTACAACATGATCATACAGAATGCCCTGTTTGTCAAAGAATACGAGATGCATAACCTTTGCTGCACTTTTCTGAAGTTTTGCTTTCTTAGGCTCGATGAATGTTTCCACTGCAAACTCTCCTGTTTTGTTAACGGGTCTTAATGTTGGAACCAACTCTCGTCACAAGTGATAACCCTATTCAGAAAGTCTGGCACTCATCGTAACCTTCCGAGCCATTCTTGACACGTCATGATGCGGTGAGCCTTCAGCACGTGCGGTACCCATTTCGCTACAACCTTTCGATAGCCAAGGTCATTGCAAATTATGTCGTTTACAGTGCCAATAGACAAATTCATTATATCTGCCACTTTCGAAATTGTTATGCGACGATCTTCTTGCACAATTGCGTCTATGTTAATGTTGACTTCCGTTTTTGCTGTTGCGTGTCTTCCAGGGCCCGGAGAATCTTGAAGTTCTTCATGACCCCCTTTCAAACATTTATACCACTTATTTATACTATTTAAAAGGTTTCTGTAGCAGTTTTGTCTAACAGAACACAAAACTTTATTGATGCTCGTTACTGCCATTTCAGTTCCATGGAGGGTGCAGTAAACACGACCTAACGTGTCGGGTTCTAACTCCTAACTGATTGACTCTGCATGACTGGGATTCACAGCACTGCTAGAGGAATGATTCACCTTTCCACCAGTAGTAGCCATGGCGCTCCAGGGCGGTATATTTAAATACAATTAAATTATTTCTGTTATTTATTGAAGGGCCCTCGTACTTTAACTCTAGACTATATTGTAACCATAGTTATAGGTCAACAGCTTGTTCAGCTTTTAAATGATGGCATGTTTAGCAAGACAAGTATAGAGGTTTCGCAAAAATGGAGGATATGGGGGAACGAGCAGTGATTAAATACTTCTATTTGGAAGGCTTAATGGCTAAAGAAATCAAGAAGGAAATGGATAGTACATTGAAAGACTCTGCCCCTTCATATACAATTATTAAAAGGTTGGTTGTAGAGTTTAAAATGGGACGTACGAGCACTAATGGTGAGGCTCGCTTTGGACGCCCTGTGGAAGTCGGAACTCCAAATATCATTGAAGGAATTAATCGTTTAGTACTGTAAGGCCAGAGTTTAAAGTTGTTTGAGATAGCAGAAGCTGCAAACATATTAAAAGAAAGTGCAGGTAATATTTTAAGTAATGTTTTGGTCTTTCACAAGGTCTGTGTAAGAAGTGTGCCACGTTTGTTGACATCTGATCAAAAGTTGCAAATAAAAACTGTTTCTGTTTTGAATTTGGAGCTCTACCATAAAAATCCCAGAGAATTTTTGCGACTCTGTATTACTATGAATAAAAGTTGGATACATTACTACGGTCAAGAAAGTAAATCATACTCAAAACAGTGGATTGCGCCAGGTGAATCAACTCCAAAAAGGGCAAAGTTAATTTTGTAAGCTAATAAGGTTATAGCGAGTGTTTTCGAAGTTGCAAAGGGAACTATTTTTATTGATTTCTTGGAAAAGGGTGAACGTATCACTGACGACTAGTAGAAAGCTTACTGTAGTGTTTGAGTGATAAGGTGAAAATAAAAAGAGAAACAACCTCATTTGGCAAAGAAGAAAATCTTTTTCTTTTTCACAATACGAACAGGGCCCATCGTTCAGTCATTGCAATGGGAAACATGTACGTATTAAAGTTTTAGTTCCTGGAACATACACACTCTTCGCCATAGCTAGCACCCAGTGACTATCAGCTATTTCCGAACCTCAAAAAACCTCTTGCAGGAACGAATATTTCACAACAACGAGGTGGTCATTGATACGCTAAGCAGCTATTTTGAGGACCATGATAAATCTCACAGCAAAGATGGTTCAGTATAATTAGGACAACGATATGACAAATGTATTAGCCCTTCTGTAGATTAATTTGAGGCACGGGACCTATTAGCCAACCCTCGTATTTCATGCAGCGTATTAGTGTTTGAAACTTTTAATTTTGGATCCAAAAGGCAACCACAACAACCATTGAGGTATGATTGTGAGAAAATGACAACTCATAGATTATTATTGAGTCAGTACTTACTTGTAGTGATGTACTTGAATTACACATACTCATGATCATGGAACCTACTTCCTTATGCCATTTTATGCATACAAATTAACCCTGGTTGCACGACATACGAAAGTAAAATTCAAACATGAAGACGCGGTGGTCTGTGTTCATATCGAGGGGAATCTGGTTTTATTAGTTAACAGAGCAACCACACCGAGAGCGCTGTAATTTGCTTACTGTTCCGCAAAAATTGCCGCTTCTTCTCCGTAGAGGGCACTATGATATCAATATAGACTGACAGGTCAACTATGACGTTATTCTTTCTCAATCCGAGGGTGGGAAATAACGAATAAAATTCAACACCGCATATAGATTTGTATAAATTTAGATAAAAATGAGGCTAAACATTGAATTCCTTAAACTACGTATACGATATTAAGATCCTAAAACCTTTGACGTCCCCAGAACTAAATGATGTTACAGTTCTCTTATGTTGTTCATATGTATCAATTATTATTGCAATAGTGATGACTCACAAGAATAATAAAAAAAGCATCAGATTTTGTATCCCTTAATGAGCATGCGGAACCCTACACCTTCAGGACTAGCATTAGGGTCCAGAACTTGGTATTGTGGGATCACGTGTAACCACAACAAATGTCATATGGAATTACGAAAATTAACTGAGCTTAAAATCTGGTAGAACTGCAATGGTATCTCTGCGTTACATTTTAACATGCATTTTTATTGTGAAAGACTCATATGAAGATGTATCCCAAGGAACAGACAGGAAATCCGCTTGTTCTCTTCCCTGAAACGTGGTCTGAAACGTTTCCGACGTAATAAAGATACAAGACAGTTTTAAGCATTTTTTTTATTTTTAGTATTATTTTTACAACATACAGAGGTAGCCAAATTATTAGACTAAAGCTCTGAAAACTCTCTTTATTTACTTAACTTTAATACATGAGCTCACAGATACATACATATGTCACAGAAACTTGCGTCACAACTTTGCGTACATTCCTTTGTTGGAAACTAACATTTTTATTCGGTTAGTCGTAGCCCCAAAAAATGTTTTACACTTTTGTGAAATACCTGCATTATGGTGCCAGTCACGAGTTCGAATCTCAGTCAGAGTGAGTTACCTGGATAAGGTTTCTTCCAGGGTTTTCCCTTATCCTGAAAGATGATTGTCGGGTAACTAAGCTCTATGCACCCCGGGCTCATTTGAGCATAATTTCACCCATTCCATTCAACGTCCGATATGACTTCACGTTGCAGGACGTAAATTACAACAACAACAAACAAATTATGGTGCCAGATATTTATAAGCCTCGATAAGTTGCATTTTAGTTTTAATGTGTGCTTTCTTGATTTTCTTCTACATAATGGACCATAATTTCTTGATCGGGTTCATATCAGGTTTATTTCCTGGATGTGGAAGCACTGAAAGATCTAAATCACGTAAATATTGTGTTATTTTCTTGGCCTTAGGATACAGTGCACCATCATGCATAAAAATACATGAGTAATTTCCGAACCAATTCCTTATCCGGGGTAGCCGCACCGTGGCTCAGTGGTTAGACCGCTTGGTTCTCACCAAGGCGGCCCGGGTTCGTTCTCAGGCGATCGCAAAGTGAGATTTGTGGTGGAGAACATGGCGCTGAGGCGGGTTTTCTCCGGGATCTCCGGCCCCCCCCCCGCCATCTCATTCCACCGTTGCTCCATCTTCATCTCATGTATCATCAGTGTCACCGCCTGCGATGCCGTATGTAGTAAAAGCGGGCGTTAAACACTACACATTTAATTTAATTTATCTGGGGTAGAAATCAAGTTTGAAAAACTACTAGGTACTGATCTAGCCTCATGGTACCTTCAACAGTGTACAATCTTCCAGTAGCATGGGCAGACTTAACGCTCATGACCATCATCTTTGTAGGGTGTTACACAGTTTGTTGCACACACTGAGGATGAAACCTTCCTTCAGGTGTCCTCCGGACATTCTGACTACTTTCGTCAGTAGCTTCAAACGTGAATTCAACACTAAAGTACACCTGGATAGAGAAATCCATAATAATGACAGCTATTTGTCAGCAATATACTTAATAACTTATCCCAAATAATACCTTTGTATCGTCTGAGAGTTATCCATAATCGAATCCGGTTATTAAATTAAATTATATTTGTGAGAAAGAGTAACACGGTGTATTTCATTAATTACCTTTTTCCAGTCATCAGAAGACCAATGCTTAAGTCCCTTTGCCCAGTCGAGTCTCTTTCTTGCCATATCTGCTGTGAGCTTTGCTTTTCTTCTGGGTCTTCGAGCCTTCAAGCGCCATCGAACAGGGTTCTCCTGATAGTTCTTGCTGACACTTCTAAGCCTCTAACTACTGAAGTATTCTTCAAGACCCAACTAGTGGCTTTTCGTTTTCTACGTGCCACAGCCATAACCCTTACACCTCTAGGGCTCAAATTGCTTTCTCTACCGTATTTACCGCTCTGCTGTGCATGATATATGTTATTGTTTTCGTTCATTCGTCTAATTCTGCCTACAGATTTTTGTGATATTTTGAATCTCAGTGCTACTTTATTTTATATATACCGTCCTTCTGCTATTAGTGACCTTGTAATACTAATTTTTCTAAGTGATAAGTTACTTTTGCTCCCCATAACCTCAAATTTCCTATAATATTAAATCACGCAGGTTCTCTAGTCTTTCACTGCATGAATAGAACTTGAAAAGCCTTACTATAATACAGAAGAAGTATATTGATAAAATAAGGCCAAGAGTTCTAAAGATAAATTTTTGAAATGTGCATTAAACATGCGTGAGTACTTATTAAATACACACAGTAAATGTACTCTTACAGCAGCTGACACTTAACTTGGCAGTTATATCAACATATTCTTACAAAACATCCCACAATTTACCATAAACTATCTCTGAAAGATTCTAATGTGTCATTTAATCCTTGTTACATCCAATGTTGTCATTAATTCGGAGTTATGTTGAAACTTTGTGGGCTCGTGAAATGAAAAGTCCACTTACACAAACTCAACAATGTTCTTTATTTCCACCGACTTACAGTTGAACACTTGCCAATTACACAAAATTACGTAATGCACACAATTACGATTCACCAGTTCGTCCGTTACCGTTCAGATGCACGTACACAATTACGTAAAGTCTTCCGTTGCACAGTCTTCTCGTTCATTAACACGGTGCTCCTTCGCTAGCACGTCAAACACTGACTAACTGTCTGACTGACTCCTCTTGCACGACGTGTAGCTTATATAGGGTCCGCTTGCCGATCTGGAAGGTTCTCGATTAGATTGAATGTCCCGTAATTTCCAGAACCTAGGAGAAGGGTAAAGAGACGGCTCAGGGGCCCGCCATCCCTCTCCTAACCATCCCTTCAGTTAGTGACAGGAGACAAATGAGTGGGTGTGGCGTGGTCTCCGGTCCCTTCTCAGCTGTTGTTTGTGGTGCTTCCCGATAATTGGGTGACACTGCTCCCTCCTCAAAGCTGGTCGTCCCGAACAGAACCATCATAGCGGGCTAGACGATCCAGGTGTACCACCAACATCTTCCCTCGGGGAACCTTCTGGATACGGTAGACCACGTCGTTAATCCTCTTCACCACCCGGTACGGTCCTTGCCATGGCTGCTGGAGCTTTGGGCAGCGCCCCTTGGTCCGGGTAGGACGGTACAACCAGACCAGGTCACCTTGCTGGAACCCTTGGCTGTTGGCTTGCCTGTCATACCTGGTCTTCATGCGGTCGCTCGCCTTCTGGATGTTCTGGCGAGCCATCTCGTGCATGTCGTGGAGATGGTCCACTAAGTTCTCCACATACTCGGTCGCTGGCTTTTTCGCTTCCGGAGGGCTTCCAAAAGCCAGGTCACAAGGGAGGCGTAACTCTCGGCCGAACATTAAGCTGGCTGGCGTCATCCCAGTTGTGTGTAGACGAGCGGTAGGCCAGCAAGAACAGTGGCACCTTGACGTCCCAGTCTCGCTGATGGCTGGCCACGACCTTCCTCAGGTGTTCCTCTAAGGTTTTAATATACCTTTCGACCATGCCATCCGACTGGGGATGTAGAGGCGTCGTGCGGGTCTTGTTCACTCCAAGCCTTTGTAGTGCCTCCTTCATTAGGTTTGACTCAAAGTTGGTAACCTGGTCACTGTGTAGCTCTAACGGCACCCCAAATTGACAGAACACTTGCTCCACGAGGCAGTCTGTGATTGTCTTTGCCTCTTGGTTTGGGATGGCATACACCTCCGGCCACTTGGTGAAGTAGTCCACGACCAACATTAGGTACTTGTTGCCTCGGTCGGAAACTGGGAACGGTCCAGCAATGTCAACGGCGATCCGTTCGAATGGCGCTCCGACGTTGTACTGCTGGATGCGACCCCGGCTCCTAGTCTGCGGGCTACGACTCGCCGCGCACACGTGACACTGACGGCACCATCTCTCAGCATTGCTCGGAGTCTCAGCCAGTAGTAGCGCTGCCGTAGTTTGTCAATCGTTCGGTTCGGTCCCAGGTGTCCTCCCGAAGTACCGGCGTGCACTTCCTCCAGGACTTCCGGGACCTTACTCCGGGGAAGTACCAACTACTCTCTCTGCGTCTTCCCAACGGGTGATTCCCATACCCGGAACAGCACGCCCTCTCTGGTCTTCAACGAGTCCCATTGGGCACAGTAGGACTTGTAGGTGGCGCTCCTAGGTGCGATGTCCTCCCAGGTTGGTCTCATCCCTGCCTCCACTTCCCTCAAGAGTGGCCCCAAGTCTGCGTCCGCCAGCTGCTCCCTCCTCAGGCCTGCGCTATCCCAGCCTTCAGCAGGCACTGCCACAACTACTCGGCCTACTGTCGCACGCTCCTTCTCTTCCTCTCTTGTGCACTGGCCGCACTCTTCTGGACAGGGTCTTCGGGACATGGCGTCTGCGTTACCGTGGCTCTTCCGTCTACGATGTTCCGAGGTGAAGTCGTACTACTGCAGCCTCTGGACCCAACGTGCTATCTGGCCTTCCAGGTGCTTAAAACTCAATAGCCAGGTTAGGGCGGAATGGCAGTCCTCAGGTGGAATGGCTGACCGTACAGGTACTTGTGGAAGTGCTCCAATGTCTTTACTACCGCCAGTAACTCCCGTCGGGTGACGCAGGAGTTCTTCTCTGCCTTGGATAGCATCTTGCTGTAATAGGCTATCACCCGCTCATGGCCGTCCTGGATCTGCGATAGGACACCTCCAATGCAATGGTCGCTGGCGTCGGGGTCCACAATGAAGGCGCCACCCGGTTATGGGAAACCCAAAATTGGAGCACTGCACAGAGTCTCCTTTAGGTGCTGGAAAACGTTTTCGGCGTCCTCTGTCCACACATAAGGCCGGTGTTCCTCCATCAGGCGGGTGAGGGGTTTTGCGATGTTGGAGAACCCCTTTATGAAGCGGCGGTAATAACTGCACAGCCCCAGGAAACTACGCAACTCTTTCTTATCCTTTGGGCGAGGCCAATCTCTCACAGCCTGTGTCTTCTCCGGGTCCGTGGCCACTCCGGTTGCTGAGACTATGTGGCCTAAGTACTTCACTTCCTTGCGGAAGAGCTGGCATTTCTTCGCGTTCAGCTTCAAGTTGGTCGCCTGCAGTCTCTGTAGCACCTTACTCAGGTTCTCTAGGTGATCATCAAAAGTCTTTCCGACGATAATGATGTCGTCCAGGTATAGCAGGCAGGCGTCGTAAGTCAGCCCTCTCATCACTGACTCCATGAGGCGTTGAAAGGTAGCTGGTGCGTTGCAGAGGCCAAAGGGCATAACCGTGAACTGCCAGAGCCCTTGGCCTGTCGAGAATGCGGTCTTCTCCTTGTCTCTTGGGTCTAGAGCTACCTTCCAGTAGCCCGACTTCAGGTCCAGGGTCGAGAACCACTGTGCACCAGCTAGCGTGTCCAGGGTGTCGTCAATCCGGGGTAAGGGAAAACAGTCCTTCCGGGTGACAGAGTTCAACTTTCTGTAGTCTACGCAGAAGCGCAGCTCGCCGTTCTTCTTCGTCACCAAGACTACAGGGGAACACCAAGGGCTGTCAGACTCTTCAATCACTCCCCTGGATCTCATGTCCTCCAGCATGTCTCGTACCGCCCCTTGCTTCGCCAGCGGAACGCGTCTATGTGGTTGCCGAATAGGCCGGGCGTCCCCGGTGTCGATGCAGTGAAGCACTTTGTCCGTGCGGCCGTAGTCACTATCACCTTGGCTGAAGACGCGCTGATACCGTCTTAGCTGTTGTCGAACCTTCTCCAACTGTTCTGTGGTCAGGTGGTCGGCCGCCCTCTCCACCAAGCCTTCTAACCGGGGCCCCAGGTGTTGCTTCGGCGCCAGCTCCTGTGTCTCGTCGATAGCTGTTACGCTCACCACGGGCTCGCACATTCCCAACTCCGTCCCGGCCTGGACGTCGTGATCGGCGTCCGTAGGATTTAGCAGTCTCAGGGGCACCTCCTCTCGGCATGGCAGCAAAGCTCTGGATACACACAGTCCGTTTACAGGCGTCTTCTGGTCCAGCATCATGTTCCTGGTTCTCTGGCCCTCCAGTCGCGCCGTCACCACCACCTCGCTCCTCGCGGGGACAACCACGTCTTCGTCCAAGACGACCCTGCAAATTCCAAGGCGCTCTTCGGGTTGACGAAGTATGACCTATTCTCCGTTAAGCCGCAGGACCTTCTTGCCGACGTCGACCGTCGCCTCATGGCTCCTGAGGGCATCCAGTCCCAGGATCACCTCCTCAGCCACCTTCGCGACGAACACCCACAGACGCACGGCACTCCAAGTTCAGCTCCAGCAGGGCCTCCTTCTCCACAGGCAAGGTGTCGCGCGATGCCGTGACAAGATGGTATGGTCGGCTCGGCTTCCTTGTCGGCAAACCCTTCGCCACGTCAGGTCCGATGATGGTCAAGGCCGCCCCGGTGTCCACCAGCACGCGGCACGGCTTTCCTCTTACCCAACCGTCCGCGATGAGGCTGTCATCCATACGCCTGCTGATGGCGCGCAGTGTCACTCGAGGGGATGGTGATGGCGCCGACGTGCCCCTCTCCACGACGGCCCTTACTCGTTTTCCGGCTGCTCTTCCCGGTGTGGGCAGTCTCTCTGTAGGTGTCCGAGCTGTCCACACCCCCAACACAGGCCAATAGGTGTTCGCCGGCGTCCCTCAGCTGGTCTTCTGTCTCCGGCGTAGCGGACACTCCTCGTTCTCGACGTCGGGTTAGATGTTACTTCGGCCGCCTCCAACCTTAATGCCGCTGTCAGCGCCTCGTGGATGGTTTTATATTCGCCGAGCATTAGGCGCTGACGAATCTCCGTGTCCCGTACCCCGTCGACAAAATTGTAGGCTGCTTCCCGGAATACGAACTCCAGTGGCAGGTCAACCAAGGCCGTGCTAGCCAGCTGCTCGAGGGCTATGGCGAACTCCTGCAGCGTCTCCCCCGACTGCTGCGACCTTGCCTTTAGCTGGCTTCGGTATGCTGCGGCTAAGCGGTGGTTTCCGAAGCGATTCTCCAGGGTCTCCCAGATGTCCTTGGGCGCCGCCGTTTTCTGCACCGCGTTTAGGACTTCCGCGGCTCTTCCCTGGAGGCTGGCTATTAACTGTGTGGCCTCCTCCTCCAGTGACCATCCGTTGTGCCTGGCCACTGTGTCGAACTGGCGGCGGAAGACCTCAAACGTTGACGCGCCGTCATACTTGAGAGGTTTGACGCGCGCAGATGTTGTGTCACGTCCCGGCGCGTCGGCCTTCAAATCCTTCAGCTTCCTGCCGACGACGTCCTCCACCATGGCGTTCAGGGACTTCACGCTGCTGTCGGCTTTTCCTTCCAGCTCATTAACGCGGCTCGCCAGGTCTTCGACGTGCTCGCCTAAATCTGTGACATCCTCTTTTACGCCGGCGAACTATTCTTCAAACTTTGCGGCGAGAGCCCCGTTCGCCGCCTTCATTTCCGTGACCAGACTGCCGTTCGCTGCTCTCATTTCTGTGCTTAACTCGGCCTTCATTTCTCCCATCTTCTCGGTGATGTTGTCGTTAGCCGTCTTCATTAGTTTCAGTTCCGCCAAAATCTTTTCTAATGCTGCCTCCATTGTGTTATGTCGCACTCCTGACACCAATTGTGACTTTGTGGGCTCGTGAAATGAAAAGTCCAATTACACGAACTCAACAATGTTCTTTATTTCCACCGACTTACAGTTGAACACTTGCTAATTACACAAAATTACGTAATGCACACAATTACGATTCACCAGTTCGTCCGTTACCGTTCAGATGCACGTACACAATTACGTAAAGTCTTCCGTTGCACAGTCTTCTCGTTCATTAACACGGCGCTCCTTCGCTAGCACGTCAAACACTGACTAACTGTCTGACTGACTCCTCTTGCACGACGTGTTGCTTATATAGGGTCCGCTTGCCGATCTGGAAGGTTCTTGATTAGATTGAATGTCCCGTAATTTCCAGAACCTAGGAGAAGGGTAAAGAGACGGCTCAGGGGCCCGCCATCCCTCTCCTAACCATCCCTTCAGTTAGTGACAGGAGACAAATGAGTGGGTGTGGCGTGGCCTCCGGTCCCTTCTCAGCTGTTGTTTGTGGTGCTTCCCGATAATTGGGTGACAATATTCTTACAAAACATCCCACAATTTACCATAAACTATCTCTGAAAGATTCTAATGTATCATTTAATCCTTGTTACATCCAATGTTGCCATTAATTCGGAGTTATGTTGAAATATCAGCTTAGTCTAATAATTTGGCCACCTCTGAAGTCCCCTTGTAATTCTATACACTTCTCGCAGCGATACTCCCATCTCTGTAACCCGTCCAGTTGGTACTGGGCATTTTGCTCCGCAAAATAATTGTTTGTGAAGGTGATTGCCTTTTTATTTGATGAAAATGTCTGTCTTCCGAATGCAATTTTCTGATGAGGGAACAAAAAGAAATTGCCTGGGGCTAGATCTGGTGAGTAAGGCGGTTGGCCTAGCATTCAAACCATAGTTTGCGGATTCTCGCCATTACAAATGCTGAGGTGTGAGGCGGTGCGTTGCCTTGATGAAACAGGATTTTCTTTTTCTGCAAATGCGGCCGTGTTGATCCAAGTTATGCCTTCGGCATGTCAAGTAATGATGCGTAGTGTGCTTTTGTAATGGCTTTTTATTTTTCAAGATAACCAATTAAAATAAATAACCCCATGACTATATCAAGAAAAGCAATCGCCATCAATTTCCCTGCCGAAAATACAGTTTTTTTTTTTTTCGAGCCGGTTTCCCCTTTGCAGTTCACTGTTGGACTGTTTTTGTTTTGGGCGTTTAATGGCCTATCTAAGTTTCATCTCCAGTAATTAATAGGTGCCAAAAATCGGATTTATTACGCCTTTGGAAATGTTCATTCGAACACGCTTTTGGTCTAACGTGAGCAAACGCCGCACCTAACGCGCGGACAGCTTTCTCATGTCTAAATATTTTATTTAATGTGTGACAAACACGCTATTTTGATATGTCCATAGCCTCTGCTATCTCTCTCACTTTAATTCATCGGTCGTCTATCACCGTTTGGTGAACTTTGGCGATATTTTCGTCCGTAGTTGCAGTTATTGGACGTCCCGAACGCTCATCGTCTCCCAAGCCCTTTCGGTCACGTTTAAATTCAGCTGCCCAAAATTTCACTGTGGTAAATTATGGTGCAGAGTCCCCATACACAGAATTCAAGTTATCTTTGAATTGCATAGGTGTATTGCCTTTCAAAATCAAATATTGAGTGACAGCTCGATACTCCATTTTGTCAATTCTGACAAAATTACTCACATCAACTCACTCAAAAGAGTGTTAAGTAACAACTAAGTGTCCAAGATGGCAGAAAATTTGGTGAGTAACTGTCAACAGATGAACAACGAAATTCACGAGGTTTTGTTTATGAGTGCTGCCATCTTCAGACCACCCTCCTATTAATTTTAATAACATAATGAACATTTTAACTAAGAAACCTATTAGCTAATAAGTATATAAATACTCTCAGGCTCAAAATAAATGCTTACACTATATACTTACTCTTCGCCAGCTTCAGAAAAACAATACCGTTGCCTTCGAATTTGTATAAGTAGCCTCGTTCATCGCATCCCAGGCGGCATCAAAAGCTTTCCCTTCTGACCACGCCTCCTCACATGTAAGCAATTATAAGGGTCTTCCACCCTTAAACATATGGGTCGTCCTTCTTAATACGTTCAGCAAGTTAAAGCACTGTTGCAATATTTCTCTTGTGTCCTCAGAAATTAGCTTAAACTGTGCAAACATGCTTCCTATGTATGTTAATTAAGTTTATATTTATAGAAGTTACATAGTGTTTTACTTAGTGTAGTTTTATACATTTATTAGTGTTTAATAGTTATTGGCGTTTAGCACTTGCGTAATTTAATTAAGATGTGGAGACCGTGGGTATCGAACCTAACATGGATTTCCATTCATACTTGTAATATATATCTAACAGTATTTCTAAACTTTCTCGAGTTGTAAAGCGTTTATGACATATTTAATTATTATGCGGAGTGTACGTGATTACTTATTTAAATTGTGTTTAGCAGAAGAGCCCCCTCCCCCAAAAAATATACTGCTTAACGTTATTCAAACTTGTAAAATTGGCAGACATCCTTGTTAAAAGCTTCGAAAATTTAAAAAGAGTTAATAGAGTTTACTTACTAGTTTTTCTTTAATACATTGGTTCGTCTTTTTTACTTTTTTTTACTTTTGAAGTGTTTATTGCTTTGTTAAATCAACAAAAATTCACCAACTGTAGCTGCCATAGAATAAAGGAAAATGTTTTAGAATAAATCGGCTCACGATTGCAATAAACAAAGCTCTAACGTGCAGTCTTTGCTTATAAATTATTATTAACTACCAGAATATCCAAAGTGCTTCTTTAATTCGCATGTAAATATCCCTCGCAAATTCATAAACATTGATGCAATTTAACCCTTTGAAAATTGTAATGATATTTTACTAAACGTTCCTTAGATATTATGCTAATAATACGCACTTAGTTCTTGTACGTAATATAAGTACTAATAGCATAACAACATAGGTGACATATCTCTTTTCAGTCATGTTACAAAGCGTTGTAACATTATCTATTACTTATAGGAAACATTAATCATTGCTTTATTTATACACTCCTGGAAATGGAAATAAGAACACATTGACGCCGGTGTGTCAGACCCACCATACTTGCTACGGACACTGCGAGAGGGCTGTACAAGCAATGATCACACGCACGGCACAGCGGACACACCAGGAACCGCGGTGTTGGTCGTCGAATGGCGCTAGCTGCGCAACGTTTGGGCACATCCAACGTCAGTGTCAGCCAGTTTGCCGCGGCATACGGAGCTCCATCGCAGTCTTTAAAACTGGTAGCATGCTGCGACAGCGTAGACGTGAACCGTATGGGCAGTTGACGGACTTTGAGCGAGGGCGTATAGTGGGCATGCGGGAGGCCGGGTGGACGTACCGCCGAATTGCTCAACACGTGGGGCTTGAGGTCTCCACAGTACATCGATGTTGTCGCCAGTGGTCGGCGGAAGGTGCACGTGCCCGTCGACCTGGGACCGGACCGCAGCGACGCACGGATGCACGCCAAGACCGTCGGATCCTACGCAGTGCCGTAGGGGACCGCACCGCCACTTCCCATCAAATTAGGGACACTGTTGCTCCTGGGGTGTCGGCGAGGACAATTCGCAACCGTCTCCATGAAGCTGGGCTACGGTCCCGCGCACCGTTAGGCCGTCTTCCGCTCACGCCCCAACATCGTGCAGCCCGCCTTCAGTGGTGTCGCGACAGGCGTGAATGGAGGGACGAATGGAGACGTGTCGTCTTCAGCGATGAGAGTCGCTTCTGCCTTGGTGCCAATGACGGTCGTATGCGTGTTTGACGCCGTGCAGGTGAGCGCCACAATCAGGACTGCATACGACCGAGGCACACAGGGCCAACACCCGGCATCATGGTGTGGGGAGCGACCTCCTACACTGGCCGTACACCTCTGGTGATCGTCGAGGGGACGCTGAATAGTGCACGGTACATCCAAACCGTCATCGAACCCATCGTTCTACCATTCCTAGACCGGCAAGGGAACTTGCTGTTCCAACAGGACAATGCACGTCCGCATGTATCCCGTGCCACCCAACGTGCTGTAGAAGGTGTAAGTCAACTACCCTGGCCAGCAACATCTCCGGATCTGCCCCCGATTGAGCATGTTTGGGACAGGATGAAACGTCGTCTCACGCGGTCTGCACGTCCAGCACGAACGCTGGTCCAACTGAGGCGCCAGCTGGAAATGGCATGGCAAGCCGTTCCACAGGACTACATCCAGCATCTCTACGATCGTCTCCATGTGAGAATAGCAGCCGAAAGTTGGATATACACGGTACTAGTGCCGACATTGCGCATGCTCTGTTGCCTGTGTCTATGTACCTATGGTTCTGTCAGTGTGATCATGTGATGTATCTGACCCCAGGAATGTGTCAATAAAGTTTCCCCTTCCTGGGACAATGAATTCATGGTGTTCTTATTTCAATTTCCAGGAGTGTATTTTGCCTCTAAACGTTAAGTTAAACAACGGCAACCTTGGATATTCTCAGCTGTAAACACGTGCCTAGCATTCTTCACCTCTGACCCCGGTTGGTGTTTCCTAAGATGTTTATGACATTGTGGTTAGGGGGAGGAATAGTTTTTCCCTACAAAGAGAGCCGGTTGGGGATGGTTTAAACGCGGCCACTATACTATGCGGAATTTGAAGTTTCTGTAGCGAATACAAGTGTGAAATAAGTTCAGCATTAAACTCAGCCTAAAACTGCAGTTTATGTGGTGTTTAATGATCTTTCTCTTTCAAAAATAGGGGTAGAAGAATTCAGAATGACACCTCTAACTTACCAATTACCACCTTAACGTCCTACATTTCATCCTGGTTTCCGACAGTTGGTACCGCGTACTAGGTTAATTATAATCTAACCTTCATGTGAACAATGATTCCAATGTCTAGTCATTTCTCCTTTAGGCGGAAAACTACTGCACGCTTATCCCTTAAATCCGTGTAATAAGAAGTAGCAAATTCCAGAAAGATTTACCACGTCCGGCTGACGTGGTATATGAAAGCCGATGTAACACTATGATTCAGTCAGTGGGTAATGAGTAGGTCAGAGTCAGTCAGTGAGTACTGTGAGAGCAGTGTAGTGCTTCGGGCTAAGTATAATGTGTTCCAAGCTCCGTGATAGGGGGTCGGCACGCCGTGGAACGGTCAGGAACCAGTTCAGTGCGGCTCCGTGGAGCGATCGTCCAGTAGTGGAACCGGCAGCGAAACAGTTTAGGTGTGAATATTGGAACTGGGTTCAGAATTAGGGTGCAACTCTGTATAAGACGTGGATCTGGAGATAGACCAGAAAGATTGCGTGCTGCTGAGACTCAAAGGTACATTGTGGAAATGTTCCGTGGTGCAGCATTAGCATAAAAGGAACTCTGATGTACGTTGGAATTTAGCTAAAGATTTTGTTGAAAATAAAGATGTTTGAGGCGAATATTTTTATCAACTTTTGTAACAATATACTTGATTAATTGCAACAACGTCATACAATCTCGAATAGATGCCAAAACTCAGATAAAAATGTTAACTATAAGTCCTGGCACCTTATTTGACAATTTTCTAAAGGAATACTTTGTTACATTTATGGTTAGTGAAGCAAGGATTTTCAATGATTGCTTCTCTCATACTTTTGAAATTTGTAATTTATTTCTTATTTCTCCTTTTACATCATTCAATGGAAATACAAAATAAAGATCACAATCATAAAATCCATACTAGAAAATGTCATATATTCCTAAATCCTGGAAATCCTACATGTTGCAAAATAATTCGGTCCCCATACACCTAAACCTAGGTTTTTGTGTTTTGATTACCCTCTACTCCTTTTCACACATTTTGCCATTTCACCTAGCCTAATCTACACTTTTCTCTTAATTTTTCTTCGCCATTTATCTCTAACCTTTCCTAAATAACTCCCTATATTTCTCCTGTTCTTTTCCCCTTTCACTGACAAAATTTTTCTGATTACTACTTCGCCCCCCTAAATTGCCCCATAAACGTAGCCAGGTCTGCTCTCTACATATCTTTGTTTGACTACAGTATAATATACAACGGAGGTCTGCATTGTCTTCTCCACACAATGGGCATTTATCTAGCACCCTCTCTTGAACTATACCTTTCAAGTTTCTCACTCCTGTTCTCGCCCAAGCAAAACCTTCTCGCTTTAACATATATAGTGGCGGTATATAGTTGCAGATGCTCAAAATGTTTATGTATATTCAGAACACATAAAATACACCTTATGTTTTTTGAAAGAATACAGGTATCCGGAATTATAAATCACTTGTTTTATATAGAAACATTAATTCTCTTCTCTTTACTATTTACGGGCCCAAATGACCTTGCTGTCGACGGGCCCTAAAACCCCACTCACTCACTCACTCACTCTTTACTATTTACTATTTGGACATCATGTACTATCGATATATGAAACCATCCATAAATTTGCATACACACTCTTTTGGATTTAGTTACGATGGCTGTTCAGTAAACAATGATCACATTTTTTTGACAACGTACCTTCACTCATACTCATACTTTCGATGGTCCTTCTCAAAATAGTCTCCGCTGAATACGATGCACTTTTCCCACCGTTTCTCCCTGTCTTCAAAGACGTGCAGGAAACTATATTTCAGAGATCCTTCAAAATCTCCTTCGCAGCCTTCACTACTGCTTCTGATGATGGATTTTTGCAAGATATTCAGCAACAACATTGGCAATACGCGGCCACGCTTTATCGTTCGCAGCATCCAGTCTGCTTCACGCAAATGTGGTCTTTTGCGCCTGATATGGACTTGCATTATTTTCAGGATATCCCTTTAGTATTATGGAGTTTACTGATGTGTGTGCAGATACCACATGCTGATAAACCATTCCATGAATATCAAAGAAGGAAATGATCATAACTTTCCCAGCAGAAGCAGCACTTTTGCTCTTTTGGGGGTTGATGATAAAGGAAATTTCCGCACTGAGCTTTTCTGCTTGCTCTCAGGATCAAAATGATGTAGCCAAGTTTCATCGGCAGTCTGCCCGCCTCGGTAGAGTGGTGGTAGCATGTCTGCCTCATGTTCAAGAGGTCCCGAGTTCAAATCACGGTCAGGGTGAGTTACCTGGATAAGGCTTTTTCCGGGGTTTTCCCTTACTCTGAAAGATGAATGACAGATAACTCTAAGCCCTATGAACCCTGGGCTCATTTGAGCATCGTTTTACCCATTCCATTCATCGTCCGATATGACTTAACGTTGGAGGACGTAAACTACAAAAAAAAAGTGATGATGGTTGAAGTAAACTCCGGATCTTCCTCTAAAATCAAATTTAACTGCATGAAAACCTGCATGCCAATGTCCTTTTGTTCGGAAATCAACAATCTTGGAACACATTGTGCAGAAGCACATCTCATGTGTAATGTTTCTGTCACCAACGTGTGGGTGGCACCCAATGAAACCTTCAGTATTTCAGAAAGTGATCTTAAGGTAATTCGTCGGTCCTCTCTCACAATGGAAGCAGCAGTGTTTATGTTTTCTTTCCTAAGATCAGTAACTGGAGCACCGGGTCCATTGAAATTGTGTCCTCTCTTTAAACATTTTAACCACCTTCGATCTGTGCTGTAGGGAAGAACGGACACTCCATAGGCCTCCTGTATATTATATAGGCCCCAACTGAAGATTTGTTGAGACGAACACAGACTTTCAAAGCCGCATATTGTTCCTCGCGTGTTACCTCTATTTCAGCGATACGGAACATGTCTGAGCTTGCCTGGTTCTCACAGGCGGCAAGCAGGAGTACCAACTATAAAACTACTACGACCTGTTTGTGTTACATTAAGCTAACATAATATAATAATATTGAATTTTAGTACGAATAATAACTATGATCATTCTGTATTGAACAGCCCGCGTATATCGGCATGTCAGACAAACAAATTTGAAGAACTGTTCTCCTTAGTATGATAATTTTAAAATGTTAATCAATCAACGGTACTGCACTACTGCGAAAATTTCTTTCTGGTTGCCTTTTAGACATCCAACCGAAGAAGGATTTGGCACTTGTCATTTTCATTTTTTTTCAGCAAGGACAATAGGCCCTAAGACCAGCTGAATATCAGGGAAATAGGAGTCCAATTTGATGTTCACTCAGTTAGTTACTTCTAAGAAGCAATATTAAGCTCTAGGCTAGGAAGTTACAAATGTGTAATAGAGTCGGTGCCGTTTTACGGCAGTCGTATGCGGAGGTAACAGATTTATTAAAATTTCAATAACAAACATTCTACGGAATGACTATGAAAATTCTTAGGCACATAGACCGAATAATTTACTTCACACAACGAATGTGTCCTATGAAATTTAGTTTATGATTCTTAACCTATTTTTCTCTGGCTGGGTGTATTTATTTCTATTTAAGAATCTTGCCCGATTTCACCAACAGATGTTAAAATCGACGTTAACAAATGTAACGTAACAATTGTCCCAGCACTAACGCTAATGTCACATTTCTTGCATTTCGCCAATCAGTTTTCTGAAAATGTTAACAAACAAGTATTAAGACCAAGAAACTTTTTAAATATTACAGCTATAGAAAGCTATGGGTGAGTCGTATTGTTTTCTGAACGTACTGCGATGCGCTTTTGTTTTCATTTTCGTCTGCACACAGCTGAAAAATGGCGGGTGAACAAAATCGTAAACAAAAGCAGTGAGATATAAACAAATTTCTCATCGATGGAGAAAGAACTGTTAATTGAATTGGTGACGAAGTGTAAGGATATGGTGGAAAATAAGAGGACGAATAAGGTGAATGTAAAAGAGAAACATGTCATATGGGAAAATATTGGAAATGAATTTAATTCAAATGGATGTGTCATTACTGTAAGCACCAAACAACTTCGTAAGTATTACGTACATTTAAAACGAGAAACGAGGAAGTTTAAGTGACTAGAAGGTTTTAAGATGGGAAGTGGACGGTTTATTATGCAAATAATTCAGTGAATTATAAAATCGCAAAGTTATTAATACTTGAAGCAAAGGCGAGATCGGCATATTCCTTTCGATGCATATTGTGACTTTGTGGGTTCGTAGAATTAAAATTTTAACTGCACAAACTCAAAATGTTCTTTATTTCTACCGAAATACAGTTGGAACACTTGTCGATTACATAGAATTACATAGCGCACACAATTACAATCCACCAGTTCGTCTACACAGCTTCACTCCACACTCGCAATTACGTTCAACTCCTCTGATACACGTACGCAGTGTTCCAGTCCGTTCGCTAGCGCTGCGCTCTTCACGGCTGCTGGCCAAGAACTGAACTGAATCGCACACTGCAGCCCTTATATAGGAAGATCGCTGTTCCTGGAAGCTTCGCGGCCCAGAACATTATCAGGGGGAGGAGAAAGAGACGGTACAGCGGCTAGTGATGCTTTTCCAACCATACCCTCAGTGAACGCTACAAGATAAATGGGTAGGCGTGGGCTAAATCCCTCCTGTATGCACCCAGCTGCCAGTCGGTCGTGCCTTCCGATAATTGGGTGACAATATTCTAACTCAGTATTACGTAAATTTAGAACGAGTTGCGAAGAAGGAGAAGTGAGTTTCAAGACGAGAGGTGGACAGTGTATTATCCACATAATTCAGTGAACTATAAAATCGCAAAGATATTAATACTGGAAGCAAAGGCGAGATCGGCATATTGCTTTCGATGCATGTTCTAACTCAGCATTACGTAATTTTTTATTTATTTATTAGATCGGTGAGCAATAAAACATGCTTTGCAGATCTGGGAGAACAGGTACAGGGTAATCTTAGAGTAATAACACTGTAAATGTAGGACAGTGTGTCTCCTCTGAATTAATACAAATGTCTTACTGCACTAATACAAACTGATACTAAACTAATAAATGGTATACATACTTCAATATTGAGAATTTATACAGCAGAAAAGCAGAATAGAAAAGCAAATGTGGAACAGTAGATCATTCAGAAGCAGAAGTGTCATCAGTGTAAAGCAGGTCCTGTGGTTGTCGTTGCTTCATCGCGTTGGCCGGTGACTTCGGACGCCGATGTTATACGTCACAGTTCCTGGGACGTGGCGTAGATTGTAGAAGAAGCGTCGTGCAATCTGTCGGATGAAATGGCGGAGGGGAAGAAGTTTTAGCTCGTGATGCAGCTGCTGTTTGCGGACAAACCAAGGAGCATTGGTGGCGATTCGCAGGAATCGACTCTGGATGACCTGTAAACGCCTCAGGTGACAAGTACTGGCAGCCCCCCAGACCTGGCAGACATAAGTAATAAGAGGTGGAACCAGAGATTTGTACAGGAGCATTGAAGATTCTAAACCAAGTGAAGTGTGTTTGTGAAATAAAGGAGAGAGTTGTAAAGACGAGCGGATGTCAGGGTAATGGTGCGGTCAATATGAGCCTTCCATGTAAGCCAAGTGTCCAGTAACACTCCAAGACACTTGACTGCTGTAGGTGAAGGGAGCCACGGCACATGATCTGTCAGAAGGCGTATAGGCGACGGTGGATTATAGCGCCGGAAGGTACAAATCTTGGCTTCAGTTTTCTGGGTAATGAGGGAGATGCACAAAGACGTAAATTTAAAACGAGGTGTAAAGAAGGACACGTGACTTGAACTTTTCATGACCTGAACATTTCACATAATTCACTGAATTATAAAATCGCAAAGTTATTATTACTTGAAGCAAAGGTCAGATCGGCATATTCCTTTCAATGCATGTTCTAACCTCTATTGCACTTCCGCAGTAACCTTCATAGCAACTTGTTTCGAGAGTCTATACTTCTGTAGAAAATTTTCTTCTGATAACTCCTCAATATCATTTCTCCTCATTGGCCGTACTCTATTACGAATGCCATTTAGATGGTCTTAAATATAGCAAATCGACATACACAGCTGAGTTCACGCCCGCCATCTTGACTATTTACAATTGTTAATAACTTAACAACAGAAATTTGGTTTGTTACTTTAACAAGAGATTTAACACGAGTATTTAGCTAACACTTTTTGTGAAATGTAATTTTTGTTTTAACTATTGCTAAACTCATGTTAAGTCTTAACATCTGCTGATGAAATCGGGCATGAAAATATTTAATTCTATAAACCTGGCAGTTCTCTAGGTTGAATGAACCACCCTAAACTAATTCATATATTGGTGTTTGCTGATTATTAAAACGGGTAAATACATTTCTCGCTGAAAATGAAATATAATCAAATAAACAAATAAATGGCTTGAATATTTATAATAAAGATTTTAAAAGTTGGCTATTGAATGTTGCAATGAGGAACAGGTATATGTCTTTGAAATGCTATTACTTTAAAGTTGAAAAAATATATCGAAGTAAAATTGAAAGGCTACATAGCTGATTCACTGAGGTGGACGGCTAAGGTGGTTTCGTCTGCAGCCCTCATTGGAAGGACCGGGTTTTATTCTCGTGGCCTATATATCTGACCAACGGTTTTTTGGGGGTTTACCTAGTCACTAGGCGAATGTTGCGTATGTTAACTACATTCCCCGAATTTCCTGTACATCCATTTAATCTCAATTATCAATACACATCATCTCCCCTCTGGCAGTCTCTTTCAGGGTAGAAGTGTCGGCGGGTGTCTTCGCGGTGCATGGCAGGATGACATGCTCTGAGTAAAATTTCTTCCTCCGGTATCAGTGGTCTGCGGTCTCCTAGCCCGGTCTGGTTGGACCGTTTTCGTACCGCAGTCCAGTGAGCTGCTAGCTGTAATGGCCTGTCCCTGAGTAAAGTGTAGGGACCATACCCTCTGCACTGTCGTGGCTCCTTGAATCGACCGCCTTTTGTCTCCTCTAGGCTCATCCTTGCTCCGGGGGATAGCCGACTTAGAGCCTAAGTACCAGGGCTGTTCAATGTTCAATAAAGAATGATAACTTTTTTTTTTTTTTGGATAACGTACCTTTACTCAACCTCATAATTTTGATGGTCTTTCTTAAAATAGCTTCCCCTGAATGCGATGCACTTGTCCCAGCGTTTCTGCCAGTCTTCAGAGACATGCTGGAAGCCATTTTTGAGAGATACTTCAAAATCGCCTCCGCAGCCTGCACTACTGCTTCTGATGATGGACAGTACCCCCCAGGAAGGCATTTCTTCAAATAACGGAATAGAAAAAAGTCACATGGGACTAAATCCGGACTATAGGCAGCGTGGGGGATGCACTTCACGTTGATTTTTGCAAGATATTCAGCAACAACTTTGGCAATATGCGGTCGCACATTATCGTGGTGCAGCATCCAGCCTGCTTCACGGAAATGTGGTCTTTTGCGCCTGATATGGACTTGCAATGTTTTCAGGACATCCCTGTACTATTGTCCAGTTAATGATGTGTGTGCAGGTACAACTTGCTGATAAAGCATTCCGTGAATATCAAAGAATGAGATGACCATAACTTTCCTAGCAGAAGCAAGAATTTTTGCTTTTGGGGGGTTGATGATAAAGGAGATTTCCACACTGAGCTTTGCTGTTTGTTCTCAGGATCAAAATGATGTAACCAAGTTTCATCAGCAGTGATTACGTCTGAAAGAAACTCCGGATCTTCCACTAACATCAACTTTACCTTCATGTTATCGCCTTTGCAGCGGTAGTCGATACTCAACATGTCTGAACTTGCCTGGTTCGCACTGGCGGGAACCAGGAGTACCAAGAATGAAACTTCTAAGGCGCGTTTGTTTCACATTAAGCTACAAGAATATAATAAGTTTGAGTTTTAGTACGAAACATTATTACCGTGAAAAATTTATGATCACTCTTTATTGAACAGCCCTCGTACAATAGACCAAGACTGGCCGCAGTGTCGAATCCCGCCCGTACCGTGATCCAATCCAATCCATAGTTCATCATGAAGGCACCGACTTATAGTTTCCACGAAATGTGCCTAATAATATTTCAAAATTTTTATGTCATGATATATTTCGTTAAAGTAGTTTTACATCTTTAGCGATAAAATAAAAGAAAACTCACGCAAATAAAGTTAAATTAAATTGTGGATACCGCAGTACTACTAATTAACTGTTTTTACACAGTGTTATCTCTGTACTTCTATACAATTCTTACTGGAAACCTTAAAATACTAGAATACAATGCAGTTTTATGTGTTATAGCAAAGAAGAGGTTTGCAAATTGTTGTTAGCTCTCTCAATGGCGAAACTTTCCTGACAGTTTTGTGTTTAGTACACAGTGCAAGCCTACAATTTTCTTCAACACAATTACTGTTACAATGTAACTAAAATGTTGCAGGAGAAGCAAGCTACAATATAAGCGAATGAAATGCCTTGACACCTCCCTGCTCTCTTTGAACTTCAGACACTGGGTTGAATTCTCTTGGTCAAGTGATCGCGATAAAGAATGATGAAAGAGTAATTTTCATCAGCCTAGATCTGCATGTCTAGTTAAGTCCACTTAACCCCTACTAGTCGGAATACTAGATCATTCCTTTGAGGTTCCATTTTCTTTTGGCAACGAACAAAAGCATTCAGAGATACTTCAACCATATCTTTCGTTCTGCGCCGTGGCGTAGCGGGCTAAGGCCGCATGCCTTGGTACCTGGCCAAGGAAAACAGCCCGGATTCGATCCCACCCATAGGGTGCGGATTTTAGGTCCCGGGTATAGGACTGGAGGAATCGTGAAGAAAGCATCGTGAGGAAAGTGAAGAGCTTACATTAGGTAAGCAGCCCGGGTCACGGAAATCACCATTCCGGCTGGGAGATGCCAAGATGCTGACCACATCTCCTCCCCGTGTCGGTTGGATGATCTTCTACCTCTGCCGTGCGTAAGTGGGCGTGTAGCCGGCAGTCGGGTTGGTAGGCCTCGGCCCTCTAAGGGCTGTCGTGCCAAGGATAATTACATTATTATATATGTTATTCTTCGGTTTGCTTTCTTCGAGTAAATTGCAATATTAGACTCACTATAGAAGAGTTTGGAAGAGAACCGTTAATAATTTGCCTAGTTCAATTGAATAATAATCAATCCAAACAGTCAAAATATAATTATTACTTCCTATGGGTTTGAAATAGCATGTTTAGCATTCTATCGTTCTAGACCTGGGAAATCTGTAATCGTAATGCCCTAAATTTGGCCTTTTGTAGGAATTTTTTGTTTTCCAGTACTGGCGCACTGCAGCGAATTCTAACGTAGAGAATGTGGCATCTAGATGGCGTTCATTTTTCTCTGGGATTTTACCGTGCAAAATTTGACGTCCTCAACAGCATTGCTGGCGGAACGAGTTTATATACGAATCCCCTAGCGGCTTGCGATCGTATTTGATGTGCTGACAGCTGCTATGAGGCCTCCTTCTACCGGCAGATAAATATACTATTTGAGAAGTGGGTTTACCCGCGCAATATAAAGGTGCGTATGTACGATAACTGCTTGTAAAGTCTATATACCGCAATGCTAGTTATGAAGCCATAAACGTACACCATGAGGAATATACGAAATGATAAACCAATGAACATTTATTTCACAATGCACATCTGTTTCCCTGTTACAGTAGACATATATGCATTTTGTAAACCTTTCACATAAAATAGAAATACTTCAAACTGATCTCAATTCTTTTCTATCAACCACAGTTTCCTCACAATATAACCTGATGACAAACCAGAAAATTAGCAGAACATATTCAACGAATGAGAAATAAATTAATGTTACAATATGTATAAAGCTTTTATCCAAGCCTAAACAAGAAAGTATCTCTAATACATAGTCTTATGTGTCCATTTTCTTATATTTCCTTTCTCTCTTCCCCTTAAACACTGTCTGTATTGCGAGAAGGTATGCTTGAGGCCTTTTTGTCATAACATTATTTATTACTTCTAGATTGGGACCAATCACTTTATAGCGGCCAGTGTCTCTCTTTTTGCGAGTAACTGATCCCGTATCTTGGAAATGTTTAAATTTTAAATGTTTAATTGGTTTTAAAAGATATAAGGATACCAAAATTAATAGACTTATAATTAAGCGTGAGAATGACAAAAAGTTTATATCGTATACTGATAAAACGTGAGACGTTTATGTTGCAAACAAAAGTATGTCAATATGACGGTAACTGGACACTTTTGACAACATTACACTCCGAGGGACTTGTCTGAATGCCGTATAGTGTTACACAAACTCCTCTATGCAGCGGTTTAAATTATATTTATATGTTGCACCTACTTCAATGTCGGTACGAAAGTAGCATTCAACCATGAAGTCGAGGTGCTCTCTGTTCATATCCAGTGGAAGCTGGTTGCATTAGTTGCCAGCACAATCACAGAGCGGTGTAATTTGTTTACTGTTCCGCAAACATTACCGCTTCTTCTCCGTAGAGGGCACTATGATTTCAAGATAGACCCACCAGCCAACTATGACGTCATTCTTTCTCAATCGGAGAGCGCGAAAACTGAACACCGTGTATATATTTTAAGTATCGATGAACCTACGTTGATATCCTCATAACTATCGCTGCTTAGAAACCACGCCACTGACCACGCTCTAAAGAAAAGGTTACCTAATTAGTTGAACGTGCTGTGTCGCTGTAGTAGTCAAGTGATTTTATCATGATGTAAACTGCTGGTTATGTTATCTCTTCATGCCACGGTACCCATATATCGGTATCAGCTGGTATTTTTGCATCCGCTTGTGCTGATTGCACTTTTCATTTACGAGGCGTGTACCTCAGTTGTTTTGTGTTTCCCCTTTTCTCCGCGTGAGCGCGTGAAAGTTGCTTTGGTTCCTCTCTCGTAAAGCTTTCCGGGCTGACGAGACAAAGTTGTCGGGGCTCTCTTTTCATAGCGCGCGCACGGTGATTTATAACAGCCTTAGCTCCAGGGTGCAGCTCAAAATCATGTAATAGCAGGCGTTAGAGTGAAATTTTAATGTGTACAAAGTTTAATTTTCGAGGAAGTTAAAGCTAGGTGTAATTGTGCAAGTAAGCTGTCAGTGTGAATAAGAGAATTACTAAAGCGTTTAAATTATCAAGGTATATTATATAATTGTAACTTAGCCTCCGGGTACAATTCACGCTATTATGGAGAACCCAGTACTCCAGGCATGTCCTACAGATACGGATACCTAAATGTTTCAGCTTGCATGCCACTGTATAACATTTTCGATATACGAGGGCTGTTCAATAAAGAATAATCACAATTTTTTTGACAACGTACCATTACTCATCCTCATAATTTTGATGGTCCTTCTCAAAATAGTCTCCCCTGAATGGGATGTACTTGTCCCAGCGTTTCTGCCAGTCTTCAAAGACATGCTGCAAACCATTTTTGAGAGATTCTTCAAAATCGCCCCCGCAAAATTCACCACTGCTTCTGATGACGGATAATGCCTCCCACAAAGAAGTTTCTTCAAGTTAGGGAATAGGAAGGTCACGTGGGGCTAAATCCGGACTATAGGGAGGGTGAGGCATGCACTTCACTTTGATTTTTGCAAGATATTCAGCAACAACGGTGACAATATGCGGCCGCGCATTATGGTTGTGCAGCATTCAGCCTGCTTCACGGAAGTGTGGTCTTCTGCGCCAGATATGGACTTGCAAATTTTTCAGGACTTCCCTGTAGTATTGTACAGTTACAGATGTGTGTGTGCACGTACAACATGCTGATAAACCTTCAATGAATATCAAAGAATGGGATGACTATAACTTTCCCAGCAGAAGCAACCACTTTCGCTTTTTGGGGGTTGGTGATGAAGGAGATTTCCACACTGAGCTTTGCTGTTTGCTCTCAGGATCAAAATGATGTAGCCAAGTTTCATCAGCAGTGATTACGTTTGAAAGAAACTCCAGATCTTTCTCTAACATCACCGTTAACTGCATGCAGACCTGCATGCGAATGTCCTTTTGTTCGGCAATCAACAGTCTTGGAACCCATCGTACACAAACACGTCTCATGTGTAATGTTTCTGTTACCAACGTGTGGGTGGCACCCAATGAAATGTTCAGTATTTCAGAAAGTGATCTTAAGATAATTCGTCGATCCTCTCTCACAATGGCATCAGCAGTATTGATGGCATTAGCAGTGTTGATGTTTTCTTCCGTAAGAGCAGTAACTGGAGCACCGGGTTCACCTTCCTTTGACATTGAGTGTCTCCTCTCTTTAAACATTTTAAACCACCTTCGAGCTGTGCTGTAGGGAAGAACAGACTCTCCGTAGGCCTCCTTTGACTTTGAAAGTGATTAACATGGGGAGAGATTCCATCAGGACATTTATGTTATGGAACAAAATTATCAGGGCCGTTGGCATGAAGTAATGCTTGCGGATTACTGTTGGTCTTTGTATAGCGATTCTGCGGAACTCCACCACAAGAGGAAGTCAATAGCCCACCACATGATTCTCTTCAGACACGACTATCTGCGAAGTATTTTTCCAGCAGTTTAGAATTCTTAGCATGTAATTACCAGTTAAGAATATCAAATGCACTTTCATTGTTGTTAGAATGTGTGTAATTAAAATGTATTCTTCCCTCTCAATACGTTAATATGTAATACTTCCACCTTGAGTATATTATAGAAACTAGGGTTAATAATTTTTTTTTCATTGTCATATTTGTGTAGTGTTTAACGCCCGCTTTTACTACATACGGCACCACAGGCGATGACACTGATGATACATGAGATGAAGATGGAGAACCGGTGGAATTAGATGGCGGGGAAAACCAGAGATCCCGGAGAAAACCCACCCAGTGCCATCTTGTCCATCACAAATCTCACTTTGCGGTCACCTGGGATCGAACCGGGTCACCTTGGTGAAAGCCAAGCGGTCTAACCAATGAGCCACGGCGTTGACTTGACATATTTGTTTTTCTCAACCCAAAATTAAGAGGAATTTCCTCATGAAGTGCTACAAGCATTAAAAATTATTTTTTTTAAACAGTGTAATCTGCATATTATTGTTTTTTTTCGAAACTGTGATTTTTCTATGACGTGAAATACTTAAATCAACCCTATTCTATCTTAACCAATTAGCGTAATAAAGGTCTAACATAACTTTTTCTATGCATGTATGGAAGACATCTTCATGAAATTTAAAACACAAATGAGATATTGTAACAGAGCAGCATATGCCATAATTTTGAAAATATTTAGCATAGAACTACAAGATTTAGGAAGTTGAACTATGCACCCTTAATTGTGCTTGAATATGTTGAAGTACACTTGCTTCTTTAGAATTCGAGCTGAAAACTATATACAGTGCATATATTATTATTGTCGCGGCGACGCACACAAAAGTTCCGATGCAGAGATATATGCGCGGCTTGTGTACACAAAGAGCCGGTAAATAAAGATAACGGAGATAAAGGACTCGCTGTCATAGATGAAGTTACGCTACTGGACGGTTCGGGTTTCGTCTAGTGACACAACATTCTATGTCTTGTTTATTCCATAAATATTTAGTGATTGTTACAGAACAGTCTCGAATTATCAATGAGGTATTTAAGGAAGCAATGACTCGCCAAGCGTCAGTCGTAAACAGTAGTAAACAGTTGTGAAGTGTTGTAACGAGAGCTGGTGTAATCAGAACGCTGTTGTTGTGGTCATCCACCTTGGTAGATTGTGATTTTGTGTGTGTGTGTGTGTGTGTGTGTGCATGTGCGTGCGTGTGTGTGATGTAATATTGCTCCTGTGAGTGTATTTCTAAGGAAATAAAGAACATTTTGAATTTCTGGCAATTGAACGTTTAATTCTAAGAACCCACAAAGTCACATTATGTTTTACAGAAGTGTGTATACAGCAAATATTACACAGTTATATGTTTTTATGTCATTTTCGGTAATTTAAGGGGAACTTTAGGATTACTTCTAAGTAACTACTTCTAAGATAAGATGGAACTTCTTCTGCAGATAAGCATTCATTGACCACATTTGGTGTCACATATTTTGTGACCTGTGCTTGCGGAAATACCGGGAAGAGAAAGTTATATCATCTGAAATACTTTGTGGGAAATTATTACCTTTGTTTTATTCTTTGCAATAGAGTTTTGAGCTGTACGAGATGCATTCAAGTTATAACAACTCTTATGTTTTTTATAACAACTCTTATGTTTTTCTCGACTGGAGTCAGATAGGAACTCTTTGAGAATGCGCGAAAGAGATAGCAGCACCGTACAGTGCATAGATCTCTAGTGGCAGTGACGAGAGTTAGTACAGTTAATGATACTTAAATTAGCAACGTTTACACTGCAAGAACAGTGTCTAATCATTCGCTTTCTCCATTTTAGTGGTGTGACACATATTGAAATTTATAACCTGTTGAGTGAGGTATGTGGTGATGGTACCATGAATTTGTGTGGAATATTTGACTGGATAACTCATGGATTTATTTATTAGAGCTGGATTGGGAATTCGTATAAGTCGAACAGAATACTTTCCACCAACACGTAAGAAAACTTCATCACTGGATTCCACATAAACCAATGTCCAATAACAAACAATGCATAACTTGATGAAAAAGATCAAAATCAGAAATTCCAAGGTAGCGCTTCAAATTTGGTTTAGAATGCCATTTCTGGTAATGAGGCCCACATTA